>CAJQZP010001121.1:0-305684 GCA_907164705.1 Parnassius apollo | reverse complement strand
CTCGATATCGAGAAAGACGCCCAACGATATGCGGCCACGATTGTACTCTGCCGCAAGCAGGTGCAGCACTCTAGTCAGTTGTGTAACTGTGGAGTGACCTCTCCTGAATCCGTGCTGCTCCGCCCGAAGTTGGATGCACGGACGGAGACGTCTTAGCAGCAATCTTTCGAACAGTTTAGCTATATGTGGCAATAGCGTAATCGGCCTGTAGTTGGCAGCTCTACGCCTGTCCTTCCCGGGTTTCGGCAGGACGATGACTTTTCCTTTTTTCCAGTCCTCCGGGAAGTGGGATGTCCGCAATATCTCATTGTAGAGTCCACCAAGCTCTACTATGACTCTATTGGGCAGCTGTCGGAGTGCAGCGTTGGTAATCCCGTCGTGCCCCGGCGCCTTCCTCGGTTGCAGGCAGGTTACTGTCCTCCGCAATTCTGCGGGGGAGATAAACCAATCTCCTGCAAGAGGTGGCGCGGGCGACGACAGGAAATCCTGCACGCGACTTTCCTTCCGGGCATGAAGCTCCATGAACTCCGCACTTGCTGTGTTCGGCATAAATTGCTCCTCGAAGTGCTCGACTAGGATATCCGCTCTGCCCTTGGCATCGTAACATCGTTTGCCCGTGTTATCAGTCAGCGGGCAAACGGGAGGTTTAGCTTTGGTTAACTGTCGGTTTAGTCTGTAAAGCGACATATCTTTTCCTCCGCCTTCTGGATGCGCCGATCCCAGGCGTCTCCTCTGAAGGCTTGGACTGAAAACCGACAGTTCCTCCGTTAGGGTGTTCAACTGGGTTTTGATCCTGGGGCAGCGAGTACGCGCCCAGAGCTTTCTTAGCGCTCTTTTGCGCTTGATCTGCACGCATATCTCACGCGGCAGATCGTCTCGCCTTGCTGTAATCGGGACGACAGTAGAAGCCGCGTGGAGGGCTTCCTTGATGTTAGTGGTAATTCTAGTTGCAGCGGCCTCTACGTCGTCCGCTGTGCTTAAAGGTTGGTGTGCTGGAGGTCTCTGCTGGAGGTGTTGACAGTAGAGCCTCCAGTCGACACGGGTTTTAAAAGCTCTCGGCGGCGTAGTCACTGCCTTTAGGCCAAGGGTTATCAGTAACGGGAGGTGCTGTGAAGGAAGGTCGTACAGCACTTCTACCACTATCGGATAGTTGACGTTCCTAGTGAGCACGATGTCTAATACATCCGGGTGCCTCCTTGGATCGGTAGGAACGTGAGTTGGTTCCTCGGGACCTAGAACGTCGTACTGGTTCTTCTCAGCATCTTCATATAGTTCACGACCCGGCGGGGGTGATCACTCTGGACCCCCACGCCGGGTGTTTGGCGTTCAGGTCCCCGGCGATGATTACCGGAACATCGCCTTCCATTACCGTCCGGATGTCTGAGGAGCAGAATGGAGTCCCTGGCGGGCGGTATGCTGCGTAGATCCTTAGTTCCTCGCCCGCCGCCTCCATTCTTATGCCGATTGAGCGCATTGTCTGGAAGGATGGTAAATCCAGCTCTTGGTGGACGATGTCCCTCCTCACTAGAACCGCCGTGCCTCTATAGGCGGCCCCTCGAGAAGTGACCTCGTCCCTTCTGTAGATATGGAAGTTAGGCAGCTTTATGCGCGTTTTGGGGTTCAATATTGTTTCGCCCAGCAGTATAATATGTATGTCCTGTTGCTGGGCGATAGTGCGGAGTTCCTGCAGCTTTTGCTGTATCCCGTCCGGGTTCCAGTACATTAGGCGCAGGTTATTATCCTCCATAATGTCTGGCCAGGAGGTTTGCCAGCGCCTTCATAATCGCTGTTACAGGGTCGGTCCCGGCTCTGATGTCGGCCAGGACTTGTGTACCGACCTCGATGGCAATTCCAACTAAACGCTGGATTGCATCAGCTGTTTCGAGGTCGGTCGATGGTGTTTTCCTTTCTGAAGGCGTTGGTGCTAGTCTCGGGCGTTGGACTTCATTTTTCTGGGTAGAGCGCGCTCTGTGTGTGGGTCGGGCTCTCTCTTCTGGTGGAGCCCTCTCCTGCACTCTACCGACGCCCTTGTTGGTAGTCTCCCTAATAACCTGCGCCTGAGGGGCTATTGGTCCAGGTGTAGGGGTAGAGGTTACAGCCCGAGGAGGCTGCGACTTCTTCCTGCTTCTCTCCCGCCTCCTCTTTTTTGAGGGCTGCCTTTCTGTGGCAGGGTTGGCGGGAGGCTGCAGAGTCGCCCCAGTGGTTGCCCTTTGCTCTATGGGTTCCACTGTTTCCTTTGGTGTTACGGGTGGGGGGGGGGGGCTTGTTGCCTGCCCTTCCCTGTAATGGTTGCCCACCCGGCTTGCGGGAGGGTTACAGCTTTCGGGCGACTCTGGGGGAGCCTTTTGGGGTCCTCCGGGAGTAGTCCCGGTAAGGTAATCCCCTGTCTCCTGGCAGTCCTCCTCAGGACTGGGCAGCGGCGGTCATTTGCCGTGTGGCTCTTGCCACAGTTGGCGCATTTGGGTTCCTCCTCCCTACCCCTAGGGCATTGGCTTGCTATGTGCTCCCCGGCACAGCGCACACATCTCACTGGCCTGAAAGCAATTGGCCGAGGCATGCCCGAAGGCCTGGCATCTGTGGCATTGGGCTGGTCCTGCCTTCCTTTGCAGCCTCGATGACGACTCCTCTCATGAAGAGGAGTTCGTCGATGCTGTATAGGTTCTGGAGCTGCTCCAGGCTCAGGTGATCTAGTTGGGCAAAGTAGATGCAGCCAGGTCTGCCTCTACGTGGTGGAATTGCCTTGACATACTTGATAGGGAAGCCTTTTGCCCTTATGGCCTCCTCTATTACCTTGGGATCCGTGCCCATAGGTAGCCCACGGATGCCCACCTTAGTGGGCTTATCCTCCTCCGGGGTATAACAATACCAGGAGAGGGTTGGTATCTCTTTGCTCAGCTCCACCATATAGCGCTGAACTGTACGGAACTCGTTGGCACTCTGTGGCGTGAACCGTACGCCTTTCCCGAACGGACGGGCATTCAAAGGGTGGCCCAACATTCTGTTGAGCTCCTTAAAATGCCTCGTCCAATCCGGTAGGCATTCAGCTACTATAGGTGGATATCTCGCTTTCTCCTGGTCGGCAGGCTTATCAGTAGGCGCTGCCGCCGGTTGTGGGCGTGGCACTGCTGGTGCAGCTGCCATATGGGCATAGCTGGTAGATGGCCGTTGGCCATCGTCCTGCGGGAGCCCGGACGGGTTTGTAGTTGCCACTGGCGATGATCGGCCAGCGGATACAGCCAGGGTTGCATAGGTGGTTGACCCCCAGCTGAAGGATTCTTCGCCCCCCTGCTCATACTGAGCCGAATCTCGGCTACGACGATCTGGTGATATAGAGCGAGGAGGGGGTTGTGGTGGAGAAGGCGACTTCGGCGGTGATCTGAGCACCTTCTTTTGTTGTCACCACCTGGTGGTATATTTCATCATCGGATGAGGATGGGGTTTCATCGGACGACTGCTGGGAGCCAATCCGTTGTCTCTTCTCGAAAAGAGAGGCTTCGGTCTCGGGTGGTGTGTGGCGTCTGGCCGTTTTCTTGGCCCGCTGTTGCTGGGGCGACGGTTCCCCGCCTAGCCGTGTGCTCAGACACGGCTGGCGTGAGCGCGACGCTCGTTACGGGCTCTTTCCGCGGCGAGACTGGTTTCCGCATAGGGATATGGGAGAACGCTGGCACCGTTCTGGTACGCTCTGGGTTCGTTATATCCCTAATAACAAGAGGTCTGTCTAACACTCCCTTCTTATCCGGTGGTATTTTAGACTTGGGGGTGGTTCCCCCCTTGTCCCTATCTGACATATTACTAATCTAATACGTCAGTCGTACACTAAAACGGCCCTGTCTAACTATGGTACTAAAAGTCTATGGCTTTATACACATGGGGCACTGCCTACCCCTTTCACAACGAAAGGGTTGGGGAAGTGCAACGGTGGCACTTTAGTACGCGACTAGGCACAGGATGCACGAAGCGCATAAAGTGCCAAGAATCACCTAGGGGCCGGTGACCTCGACGCCTCACGGAATCACGGGACTCAACGATCGGCGGAGTTTGTCGAACCGGCGGTTATTTGCAGCCACTGCTAACTACAGATAACACACACCTAGGAGATCCTTGGTGGATTTAATAGTCGATTGTTACCTTTATTCTATAAAAAAATCGTTATGTTTTGTATGTTATTTTGTCAAACTGCAATAAAAAAGAAGAAAAAAAAAAATGATAATACTCCTAGAAGACACATTTAAGAAAAAACCCAAAGGTTATTGTGTTGAAATATGGACTCATTATCAGAAATATTCAACAAGTCAAGAGGAAGATTAATGAATAGAAAATTAGTTGCACAAATTAAAAGCATAGCTATAGGTACCTAATAAATCTAAAGTAAAAGAGCTCCGCTTAAACGAAAAAACTATTCATTAAAATAAAACTAAAAGTTGAAAAAAAATGGTTCAGTGCGAGTCGGACTCGCAGGCCCATGAAGAGTTTTGTAGTAACAAGCATATATTTTAAATTGAGTCAAAATACCACTATCATTATCGCCAGCAACAAATTATTTTGTTTTTCGTAGTGTTTTTATGAATAACAAAGTTGTTTTTGAGGTTCTTTAAAATGTGCTACTTGCATCTAAAAAAGAACTGTTATACATTATAGGGGTTTCTGTGGTTTATTCATTACCAAGGAGAAAAAACTTATTGCACAAAATGGATTTTTATTTATAGGTTCGTTGACAACCTTCACATTTATAGTTATGATAATTAAACAAGCGAAAGAATTCTTAAGAGTATAGAGTACAATATATGGATCTTACGCCAGTAAGGTAAAATGATTTCAAATTTTATATTCAGAGTGAAATTTTACTCTGTAATAAAAACATATGATATTGCATTTAAAAACCTTTTGTTTAGTTACATATTATATACTTTATGTGAACAAAGAAGTCTATAGTATAAATATTTTTCATTTTTTTAAAGTTTTTGACTAAGTAATAATAAAATAGAGATTGAAAATTACGAAAATGGAATCATGTGCACCCTACATTAGGCGTGGCAAATTTGTGTCATCCTTGACCTTGAACCGTCCACTAGAAAATACGTTTAGTTCAAATTAGTAGTTTTTAATAATAATGTCCTCCAGACCGACTTTCGGTCACGGCAGCCATTCTCAGCGGAGACAAGACAGGATTATATTACGAAAGTAAATGCGCAAGCACAGGTGCACTCTCTATTCCCTCACTCTCATAGTCTGATGGAACGGCAATCCGACACGACCGGAGAGTGATCAGGCGCAGAAACAACGGCTTTACTGCTTTCCGAGGCAATACAACGACGATACGACAAGTCAGTCAATATTATATGAAGCATTTGTTAAAAATAAATTTCATAATTTAGAAAGAAAAAAAATAATTTTGTTAAATATCTATGCCAATGGCTTCTTCTGTGTTCACATATGACAAACAATTTTCTTGGAAATGAACTGAACAAGGTATTACTGATTTGTTTTGTGTAGTTACGTGTAAATACCTTTATTACTGGAAACGAGGCATTGCATTTTAGTCCTCAGGGGTGTCAACGTATCTGCGTTTTGATTCTTAAACGAGGGTAAATGTAGCATCCACGTACCATCAGGTAGACCATGTGCTCATTTGTCACCCTTACTCAATAAAAAAAATTGTGTAATATAATATTATAATATTATTGTAGACTGTTCTCTTTAAAAAAAAAGTACTGCTGGGTTTCTTGCTGGTTCTTCCCAGTACAGAGATACTTTCCGAAACGGAGATAAAATAAACGTAAAATGACTTTCAGTGAAAAATTTTTACAATCTATATTGCAAATTTAAAAAAAAAATCGATTTCTTATACTGCCGCTATAAATTCCTTGTTAAATAATATCTATAGGCAAACAATAAATATGGGCAAGGTAACCCAGTCTAAATTAAATGGGACTTTTAAATAAAGCTATTCAAGTACGGAGAATCGGAAATATGTTCAAAGATATGCAAATTAAACATAAAAACGAGGGGTGACCAAATTGCTCAATTATGCGTAATCCGTCGCGGAAGTCTCATGCAGGAATGGTAATCGAGAATTTATTAAAAGTTAAAAGCCGTATGTAGGCTGTACCTTACATATTAAAAATATAAGGACTTGTTAAAATGTTTTAACGTTATTACGTTATAATATATAGAGCCATTCTGCAACGCTGCATGGTTTGGCTCTACCGGGGAACATGCACGCTCGCACAGAACACTAGCTTGAAATAGAATTATGCTGCGGTATTTCGTATACTGAGTGACAGGAATCGGAGATATTTTGACTGGTAACGAGGTACTTCAGGCGCATTTAATTTTAATCCTTAGGGACTGGGAAAAAGTTTCTAAGTTTACATTTAATAAGCTTTCGTGACACCCTCTTATCTTAGATTTACTTAAAGCATGAAACATTCCGAAAGGCCTTTAAAACAGAAGTAGTTACCCTCAACCGCCTTTAATTGTGTTTGAGCATTTAATATCTCCCTAAATACGTTCCAAAACACGCTGATTGTATCACGATATTTTCCTCGCCGCCAGGCACTTGGTTAGTCAGTACTTTAGAAGACAATATCGTACTCCCAAACAAATCTTAGGTGACTTTTTTTCTTGCATCTACAAATGCAAAATATGTAAAAATATTGAGTTTAAAATCATGATTTTTTTTCCTTCGGTCATACTACTGCAGGAAGTCCGAAATAAAAGATATTCCAGTTTAAACAAAATACACATCAGACTAGGCTGTATGGTATAAAACGTCTTCATTGGCAAATCGTCAACAACAACCAGTCAATATAATTTTCATATATGTTTATATAGTGTAATTACTAGCATAGAGGGAATCCTTCGATATATACTAATACGTTCCGTATTGGTATATATCAAAGAGTTTCTGAATAAAATACACGTCAAACTCGGCTGTATGCTATTAGACCTTTGCGTAACTTAACCGACGAATCGTAACAACTACTACAACTAGTCAATTAAGTTTTGAATTGTGTATGATGTTTTTTTCCAGACTTCAACAGGCCATTGGCTTGATTAGATAGAAAAAGTAAATTATTTTATTGATATCTGTATTGGTGACTTAAGAAGACGCTTAGTAATTTCATCATCTGTTATTTCGCCATTGTCGTTTTAACTTCATTGGTGTCGGCGGGGATCGAACCCAGTTTTATCATGAACTGGGAAATTTGCTGCGAGCTTAGTCCCTAAACTACAGTCGTATTACATTTATAGGGATGGACACAGTGATGAGTTAATGGGGATATAAATAGAAATAATGTTACAGTTTACTTAATTTCTAACTTCTTTTTGTTTTAACGTTGATAGCGTAACTGCATCACTCATGACTGTTTTTACCCATGGGTGACGTAAGAGACCATTGTGGATAATACGCAAAAAAATTTCAAAAAAACAGCTTACTCCGTAGTAATAGGCCGGCATATGCTATTCCCCTGGTGTTGCGGTTGTTCTCGTGCGGCGATCGGTTCTTACCGTCAGGTGAGCCGGAAGCCCCATTTTTCTATAAAAAATCCTTTTTGCTACTAGTAGGTGACGGTATAACCATCTTGCTCATGTTACACGTACAATATCAAGACCTGCAACAGACAGCCGCATCAATGATGCTCACATCTGGTACTGCGTTCGTCAATCCATCAGTCAAGCGTCATGATGAAGTCAAATCTTCTCTAAACCAATAGAGGTCTGTTTTGAACAGTATACTTTACGGGCTGATAATGATTTATTTAGTTTATATTTAGTATATTGACAAGTTGGACTTCGTTTTCATCTATTTATTTATTTATTTATTTATTTATTCACAAATTGCGTTACATGTGACTTAGACACTAAACAAAACGTGCAAGTTCTAACAATCACGTGCACCTCGAAAGTGATAGCAATGAACAGGAGGGGGGCAGACACTTAAAAATTATTTTCCTCGATGTATTCATTAATTGAATAATAACTTTTTTTAATAAGTATCTCTTTTAAAGATCTTATGAATTTATTAATATTTGTTTCGGCTTTTATGTATTCCGGCAATTTGTTATAAATTTTTATTGACATCGAGTAAGTACCTGTACTGTGTAATTTTAATTTAGATTTTGGTTGCAAAAGGTTATTCTTATCTATGTTTAGTTTAGTTTAGTTTAGTTTACGACGGGCTGTTTTCCGCAACTCTACGTCTAAGCGCGTATTTTGGGTGTGGGCAGGAATAATATGCTTATTCGAGCCATGATATCTCCCTGAAGAAGCTCAGCAGTCCCTTGATATAGCAAGCAACTTCGGGGAGGAGCGATCCCGGCGTGGCGAGATGTTTAGCCCTGTATGAAGCGACTTCTGGACATGTCAGCAACACGTGAGCCGCCGTTTCTTCCTCTCCCATCCATGCCCTGCACAGAGGGCTGTCAGTAACACCTATGGTGAATAAATGTTTGTTAAAAGAGCCATGTCCTGTGATAGCACTTGTTACTATCCTGATCTGTGGCTTGTTATGTCTCATTAGAACCTTTGTTAGACGACTGTTTATTTAAGGTAGGGCCTCCCTAGCTTGTCTACAGTCTACTAAATTTTTCCAAAGCTGAGCGTGTAAATTATTTAAGTATCTACGTACCAGTGAACGAACGTAGCCAAAGGGGATTGGTATTATTGGTTCCGGCCCTATAGTTGCTAGGGCCGACCCCCCTTCTGGCCAGTTCATCTGCTGCATCGTTGCCTCTAGATCCACTGTGTTCCTTGATCCATTGCATTGTCACATTAATGTACTTACATACCTCATTCAATTGTTGATGGCACTCGTATATCAGTCCCGAGTTCGTCACATTGCAACTCAGAGCTTGTAGTACCGCCATACTGTCGGTCAGTATTCTGATGGAGAAGTCTTTCACCTTCCTAGGATCTATTGCTACTGGATCTATTGGTACTCAGCGGTGTGCATATGTGGATATTAAGGTCTTCAGAGAAAACCCCAGACCCCACACCTTCATTTGTCTTAGAGCCATCCGTGAAAACCTTGAGCTCTCTTGGACCCAATCCTTCCAGATGGTCAGTTTCCTTCAATTGTATCCTGTACTTCTTATCGAATACAAATTGTTTTGGGATCCTATCATACTTGGCTTGTAAGATAGGAATTTTTGAGTAACTTCTATTGATTATATCTGTATGGGGACTCTACTCTTCCTTAAAAGATTTAGGGTCTTGAGTCTAATGGCAGCTAAAGTTGCTTCTTGTTATATATGTAGATGAAGTGGTGTTAGCTCCAGCATAGCCTTCAAAGCTGCTGTTGGTGTAGTCCTGGCAGCCATACAAGCTAATCTCTGGTAACGCTGAAGCTTTTGTATAGTGGTGTACGCCGTATGTGATCATGGGCCGAATTACAGTTATGTACAGCCACAGAATAATTTTTGGCATTAAACCCCATCGTTTGCCAATCATGTTTCTGCATTGCCAGGAAGTTAAACTAGCTTTGCTGATTTTGTTTTATATGTGTTTGTTCCAGTTAAGTTTACTGCCCAAGGTAAGACCTAGGTATTTTACCTTGGAAAAAAGTTGGAGTTTTGTGCTGAAAAGACTTGGATATCTCTATGTTATAACAAAAGCACAAACTAGCAGGAGGACGAGCACACGACACAACAACTTCAACACTAGGACAATTGCAGGTGTATTACTGGCCTTTTATAAATAAGTAGGGTCTAATCTTGGTAGCCTTAAAATCGTTTGTAGAAATCGCTGTTTAAAATGCATGGACTGGTGAAAATATGCCATAGGCTTCTACTACGCTCACATGTTACACCCTATTATTTTCCAGACGGTAAGAAAGGTCATCCAGTATATGCAACAGTCATTCCTTCAGTAGTCTGTATTTGTGACTCTTTAAAATACTCGTACATACTATATTATAAAGCGCTCCTATGTCACAGGAACATTTTGAAATGAAGGTAAGCTTAAAAAAATTGCAAAGGAATTACAACATGACATAATTCTTCCCTCCCCTTTCCACCATCGACAACCACACCCTCGGCTGGTCATATTTGTTGTCCCATTGTTTCACAATATTCCACGTAATCGAACTAAGCGATTTGTTCATCATGTCATTCGTAATGCTTATAACAAACGAGGAGAATAATTTGTCTGACTTCCCACCCTAATACAATATGGATTTCTTCAAGGCAAGAGAGAGTGTAAAGGCTAAATTCAGGCTAAGTGAGTGCGTTTATCACCTTCAGCTACAACACCACTTACCGGGTGGCTAAGTAGTCACGTACTGGTTACGTCAGGTGGCTAAGTAGTCAAGTACTGGATACGTCAGGTGGCTAAGTAGTCAAGTACTGGGTATGTCAGGTGGCTAAGTAATCAAGTACTGGGTACGTCAGGTGGCTAAGTAGTCAAGTACTGGGTACGTCAGGTGGGTAAGTAGTCAAGTACTGGGTACGTCAGGTGGCTAAGTAGTCAAGTACTGGCTTTTATTAATAAAAAGGTTTGGACAGATAGCCAATGTGCTTTTATTTAAAGTAAATGTTTCAAAATAGGTCAGGTCTATGTACGTAGTGTAATACTCAAAAAAAAAAAAAGAGAAAAATCTGTAGAATTCAAGAAAAATGCATATAATTAATCTAAATCTATTTTTTCGTGGTAGACAATTGATTTATCAATTATTTTCATCGACTTTCAGCATGGCGTCTCACCGATTTAGTTACTCTGTGTTTACAGACAGTCACAGCAAACTATAAAGCGACCATTGATCATAGAAAGGAAACTATTATTTGTCACAACAATGTCAAAAATACGTGAAATAAACATGCCAAACGTCATAAAACTTTCAATAGAAATTCAAGAAAATCGTTGTGAAATTTTTCTAACAGCGAAATTTTTCTCTTGAACGAAGGAACCGATGTTGATTCGGTTTGCGGCAAATGATGTTGTTTTAAGGTTGAGGGCTGATTAGATTTTGGAAGCGATCGATACATTACTTAAAAAATATATCTCAAAAAATTTATTGAATTTTTAATTTTTTTAAATCTTTTTAAATTATGCCGAATTGACTCAAATTCACATGAAATCTAATGACAATAGAATTATTTCCAACGCCGTAAACCGCGATTGCGATCGGTCAAGCTGTTCACAAGTTATAAGTAGTTTACAACACCTCCCCCCCCCACACACACCCACACATACGTACGTTAGAAGATTCATCCTCCTAAGAATTGTCAAAATAGCTTTCTAGGACCTAAAACGTGAAGATCTGATGAGATGTCGATTTTCGAAAACCAGGATGAAACCAATAACTTCACAATGTTTTGAAAATTATAGATTTTCATAGCGGGAAGTTCAAAAACTAAAACTAGAAACTTAAACTATCGTACAGTTCTACTCCTCGCGCAACAGTACCAAAAACACTAGCTGTGTTTCTTCACTGGATAACTATAGTAGTAGTAGTAGTAGTATATACTTTATTGTACACCACACGTATATAACGAATAAATACATACAGAGAAAACTTAATATATACGTATGTACAATAAGGCGGCCTTATCGCTAAAGAGCGATCTCTTCCAGACAACCTTTGGGCTAAAGAGAAACTGGAATTAAGAACAGTAGGAGGTGGTGCATTTTATGTTACACTTACATTCTAATATCTAAATAAACTAAACTATATTTTGTTAAAATACCACAATAATACATAAAAAATAATAATAAAATAAACATACATATTAATAAATATTTATATATATATATATATATAAAAATAAATATATACACATACATATATATACATAGATAATAAATAAAGAAATACAAAACAAAAAAGCGGCCAAGAGCGTGTCGGGCCACGCTCAGTGTAGAGTTCCGTAGTTTCCCGTCCGTCACAGTAAGTGTTCCCGCTTATGAGTTTGTACAAAAACTGTTGTTTCCATCCAAGTTCAAAATAATTTTCCTAGAAAGTCCTTATAAAGTTCTACTTTCCAGATTTTTTCATATTTTCTATACTTATGGTTCAAAAGTTAGAGGGGGGGGGGGGGACACATTGTTTTTTCCTTTAGGAGCGATTATTTCCGAAATTATTGACATTATCAAAAAATGATTTTAGTAAACCCCTATTCATTTTTAAATACCTTTCCAACAATATATCACACGTTAGGGTTGAAATTAAAAAAAAATCACTTCCCACTTTACATATAGGGGGGCTACCCTAATAAAACATATTTTTCCAATTTTTATTTTACCACTTTGTCGGCGTGATTGATACACATATTGGTACCAAATTTCAGCTTTCTAGTGCTAACGGTCACAGAGATTAAGCGAGGACGGACAGACGGACAGACAGACATGGCGGAACTATAAGGGTTCCTAGTTGACTACGGAACCCTAAAAACAAAGAGGAAAAAAAGAAAAACAGACAACTACTCGTATATATAGCATTTGCGAAAGAAAGGAATCACACCTCTACCAGATCTTATCTTACAATATTTGTTTTTATATTTGGGATGACATTAAAATTGTAATTTTCTAAATGTTAAAATTACCCGAGATTTTTTTGAATATATTCCAAAAAATCTGGTGTAATTATACCTATTACCTCAGAATTTATGTCAACAAACTGCAATCAATTTGTCGGCGAGTACATGCTCTTAAAAATTATGAAATATTATCCACCATTACAAAAAAATCAAACGATACCAATATTTATTACAATATATAAAAAAGCAATCAAACAACGTATACTCATAAGTTAATTAATAGGTAGTAACTTTTTTTAAGGGAGGATTCTAACATGACTTTGTTTAATTTATGTTTTAGTATTTAATCTCGCTTACGCCACTATTTCATGGTGAACTACTTACCCTATATCAATATCGTGGGCGTCGTTAGAGGTGACGCGGGAAAAAACATATAACAGTAATAAAAAAACTGTGGTTTCAAACCGCCACCTTTGGAAAAATCCCTCCTATGAGTCAACTTATGGAAAATAATGATCAGCAGAAGACTTTTGGCTACAGTGACTAAATGGATGAAGAATGGCAACACATGTGTTTCACTTCATTAATAATATATAGGTATGTACCCATGTTGCTGCGAATAGATTTTAAAAATATTTGCCGTGAAGCACCGACTCTCCGGGAAGTCTGCAGTCTGTGAACATGTTCAAGATCGTCCCCACCATTACATCACGTTTGATAGCCCACAAACCCTCGCAAAAGAACACCGATTCCTGCCAATAATTAATCGCGAGACTATAAAAATTAAAAAAAAAATATCTATATTTCAATAGAGAAGAAATAAAAAATCAAAAGGAATCGGTGCTGCCATCTGCTTATTGTGCGGGATTGGGTTCCTAGATTCAAGGTACTGTAAGCTCGTTCGGCGTAAATCGGACAAAAAGTTAATATTAAAATACTGAAGGTAGCTGGGCAAACTATGATATTGGATATTGGGACGTCAAACATCTCAGTCCCCCCGAATCGCACCAAACGTCGTGAGTTAAAAATAATTTAATTTAACGCGATGAAAATTCGTGTAAATAGTTTTATTCAAATGTTTCTGTTTCGCTACAATGATAATTCACAATCGTGTCCATTTATTGGTTGTCTGCAAGAAGTTGTTGTCAACAATAACAACGCCCATTGCATACTTTTTTTACAAATGCTCTTTGTACGTTTTGTACTGTGTGTAATAGGGATATTAAATAAATAAATTAAATAATTTGGTGTAGCAGCTGCAGTCCAAATTTCATATTGTACCTTGCTATTGATGGTTCCCGAAATACTATACACGTTAATTACTAGCCCTTTCGGAGCTTGCAGAGTAATTTACTTACCTTTAGATTCCAATAAGCAAGTTTGAGTACACGTGTGCATGTTTAGTAATCACGAGTTTGGGGTTTCCAGGTTCGAATCGTATTCATTTATTTTACTATTACCTTACAAATTGTGTTATATATTTTACCATAGTGAATTATGTTTTTTTCTGACCTCAAACAACATAACTGTGAAATTTTGAATTGAATTAAATTAATAAATATGTATTATAGGAAATTTGCTTAATTATTCTATATAATAGTTTATTTTTCTGTCATACTTGTTGTCATATTTTGTTTTGCTGTGCACATTTTATTGAATTATAGACTAGTTATAATATTTTTGTTACTGTAAATGTGTTTTGTATTGTCTTCAACCTGTTAGTGTGCCTTATTAATAAAATAAAATAATGGTAATGGTTGAGTCCCAAACTAGAACCCAGTCAACCAAATGGTGCAGCCCATAAACATGTACATCTAAGAATCAAGCTTAATCGAGAATAGATGTCAAAAGCGTTGTCACCCCTTAGGAATAAGATGGAATGGATCGTTTACAGTAAAAAAAGGCTGTTCTCTACACTCACCACATGGAAACAGCAAAATTAAACTAGTATTCTGTGAGAGCGTGGTCCTTCCCCGGTCGAGCCGACCCACTGACGTAGCATAGCTTTTGACATAGAAAATTTATTTATAAATATAATAAAACCGACTTCTATATTAAAAATAATAAAATAATTAGCTTCTGAAGTCAGTGGTAAGAGACAGTGTATAAAAAAGTCCCAACTACAAAAATTATTGTGTGAAAAAAATTCGGCTCCGTGGCGCACTAGCTCGGCTGATGGCCGCAGGTTCGAATCCCGTAGGGAGCAAGTATTTGTATAACCTGGACATAATTGTTCCAAGTCTAGTTCTTTAGTTCTTGTGAAATATATGTGCGTATACTGCCTGCACGATAGAGGAAATAACGGTAGTACGGAAGTAACATTTAAAAAATATATTTTTTTTAATTTATTGACTCTGATTTTGAATTTTGTAGAATATTTTTTATAGGATAGGGTGACAAACGAGCACACAGTCCACCTGATAGTAAGTGGTTACTGTGGCCCATAGACATCTACATCTATCCTCGATTACGGATAAAAATGCAGATGCGTTGTCACCCATGACGATCAAGATGGAATGCCTTGTTTCCAGTAAAAAGGGTCGCAGGTTCCCTACACTTACCATAAGAAACACAGCACCATTAAGCTACTATTTTACGTTGGAATTCTGTGAGAGCGTTGTCCTTCCCCAGTCGAGCCGACACATTCGTCCTACAACTATACTACTAATATAACTGCATCATGGCTCTACCACGTATGCGAATACGAATATGTTGTTCCTTGTGCTTTGTGGCACCTCTTAGTGGAGGCCTATCTTCAGCAGTGGCTCTGTGACGGGCTGTAATGATGATGATGATGTTTTTTCCTGATTAAGCAATGTTCTACTTTGTCACTATCAGCCAGTAAAAAACCAAAGATGGAGATGGTCCTCTTGCATTGTAGTAGGGATTTGTCTCTTTTATAACTACGGGCAAACGGATATACAGTCGCTGTATCAGATGTAACCACTAATAACTACGCCTGGCGTAAGAGATAGTATCGCCATCTATCCATACGATAATTTTTTTGCATTTCTCATTGTTACCTCTTACGACTCCCAAAGGACGAAATGGGGGAAGGAGACTCATACGCCACCACGGCACATAAAAACCTAAAAAAAAAATAAGGAAATAATAATTAATTTCCCTCAGTCACCACTCAACTCATCGTGATAGAGTCACGCTGCAGCTATATTATGAGTGTAGCCCAAATCGGTTGGCTCATCACGCTCTCACAGAATATCAGCGTATAATAGCAACATAATACTGCTGTGTTTCGTATGGTGACTGTTGAGATCCGGATACCCTTTTTTTACTGGAAACGACGCAATCCATCTTAGTCCTCAGGGGTGGCAACCCATCTGCGTTTTGATTCTTAATCGAAGATAAATGTAGATGTCTATGGGTCACAGCATCCACTTACCATCAGGTTTAATGTGCGCACGTTTGTCGCCCTTATTCTATGAAAAAAACTGTACGGCACTGAATAATGTGTTGTGACTACTAATAATCATCATTAACATCATCATCAACATTACAGACTAATAAAAACCTACTGCTCAACAGAGGTCTCCTCTATAGATTTCTCTATAGTGGGAATATTTGTAAGAATATTTAATATTAACAGGAAGAGTCTACTATCCATGTAGTGTTGCCGTTTCTTCCTGTCGCCTCTTGCGACACCTACGGGATAATACGGGCTTATGTTTTCTGTTACGGAACGTGGAAGTTTAATGTGTTTGATTAAAAATTCTTTAAACTTACAAAAGTATAATTAATCTGATAATTAATAAATCTTTGCGAAATTTAATTTTTTTCAAGAGGACGGAAAGGGTGAACAGCTGGTGGGGAGACTCTGCCGGCAGGTATGATTTGCTTTTAATTTGTGCAACTCATTTCCTATTCATTAATCTTCCTCTTGACCTGTTGAATATTTCTGATAATTTAAGTTGCCATTTTTCAACACAATAACCTTTGTATTTTTTTCTTCTAAAATGTCAGTTTTTCGGAAGTATTTTCATTTTTTCCTTTTTTTTTATTGCAGGTTGACAAAAGGACATACAAACCATAATGGTTTCTAATATTTTTTTAAGTGCGAGCAGCTATGCAGGTCTAGGGAAAGAGACCAGTATCTCTGCAACCTAGAAGATCTATTGTGATCGCTGCTATGGCTACAGTTCACGGCTAATCCCTATGTCTTCAATGAATAGTAGGAGTTGCTTAGCCGTGAGCAATTTCACTTCTTCTGGGCGGAGTACATAGTTTCTCAGATGATTGTTACGTTTGCGCATTAAGGGTACGCAATCAGTTAGGATGTGTAGAGGCGTTTCTTCCGTTATGGAACAGAACCAACACATCCTTGAGTTGCTTAGTCCCTGGATGGACATGTGCTTTTTAAGACAACAATGTCCAGTTAGGGCTCCTGCCAGAATGCGCAATTTATTTTTACTTAAACCCAGGGGTTCTGAAGTGAATTTACAATCAAAAGCCCTGATTAATGTTTTAGAATGTTTTAAGCCTGGTGTGTCAGACCATATCTTATATGATTTATTGTGATAAAGAGTTTCAAGGGTCAATCGGGCTAGGCTTCTTGAGCTTCCACAAAATGGCTCAGGTCCAATTTGTGTGCACTTTGAGCTCTCCCGTGCAAATTTGTCGGCAAATTCGTTGCCTACAATACCCTCCTGACCCGGAACCCATCTTAAAACGACCCTGTTATTACATCCCAGGGCGTTTAAGCGTTTCATGGAGTCTCCAACTAGCTTCGAGTTCACTAAGTTTGACCTCAGCGTGCTAGCGCTGCTTGATTATCAGAGTTTATGTAAATTATATGGTTGACGTAGTGTTTTTTTCAGATTGATTTCCGCACACCGAAGTATGGCGAAAATTTCTGCCTGGAAGATAGATGGTGATAGGTGTATCTACCCAAATTCGTGCTAAGTTTGAATTTGGGGCGTTCATTATTAGCATTTTATATTTGTATCTTAGACCCATCGGTATACCATATGAGGCTACCGACCTCACAAATAACCTGGCCATTCAGCCAGTCTTCTCTGGAGGGTAATTCCACTATATATTTTTATCAAAAGTGTGTAGTGGACGCATGATATATGAGATCATACATAAGACCGGTGATTCCTTAATTGAGTCGAGCATGGATCTCAATCTGTAGGAGAGCAAGCTCAGACCGCCCTGGGCGTTAATCAAGGAGCGAGGGGAGATCAAGGGACGTTAGGCATAGAAGTGCATTAAGAGCCGCTCCAGGCGATGATCGCATAGCTTCAGTGGCCATTAAGCAGGCAGTCCTTTGTAGACTATTTAGTCTGTCCGCAGTCGTCTTTTGGTTGGCCTTGTTATACCAGACAATAGAGACGTAGGTGAGAATCGGCCTCACTATGCTGCTGTACAGCCATAGGACCATACTGGGACGCAAGCCCCAGTTGTTCCCGACCAAAAGACTGCACGTACCGAAAGCAATTTTGCCTTATGGCATACGTTGCTAAGGTGAGAGTTCCACGTTAGTTTATGGCTGATTGTTACGCCCAAGTACTTAACTTCCGTGTAAAATGGTACTTCTTTACCAATAAGTTTTGGTTGGACTAACTTGTCCAACCGTTTCTTTTTGGTAAAGGGTATTATAACAGATTTATCATTATCAACTGATAAACTGTTATGCCTACACCAGTTATTTATGGTGTTTAGGGCTCTTTGTATTATTGACGATAAAATACTTTGGAAAAAACCCCTCGCAATGATCACAAGTTCATCAGCATAACCCAGTGTGTCAATGCGTAGGTCTGCCACTTTGTACAATAGTTTTCTAATATTAGATCTTTATAAGTTAACGAATTTTTTTTATATTTTTAAGCTATTGCATAGCTTCTATCGCGGGCCTTGAGTGCGGGAAAATCCAGAAATTCCGTAACGAAAAAAACCTCACGCTCTCCGACGGGCACGGAGGTGTGGCTTGAAGGCCGTGCATTGTCTAACGATGGTCTAACGTCGTTTTTTTTCCTCAGTCTTCGACACGGTGTTTGTGTATAAAGTGTTTTGAAATTTTGAATATGAATGAACAAAGTGCATTTATTATTAATGAAGAAAGTCACGAAAAAAATAATGAAAGAAAATGAGTGAGGACTCTATATACATACCTACATTTTATTATTACCACAAATGCAGTACTAATTTTGAATTGAAAATATAATACTGCTATAAAGATAACCTAAATTTTTGATATTAAAATGAGCGATATTAAAAGTAGCCCTCTTTATATACACGCAAACACACACACGCGTATAGTTTAAATTCTCGATTTAGATTCTCAATATGTATATATATACTCGATTAACCGGACTAATTGTTGCCGTTAGGGATTCGGATAATCGAAAATCCGGATGATCGAATGTATGAAGAAAAGCGGGTTTTGTGCATTTGTAGTACATATGTATATACATAATGTTATGTGTTTATTAAAAACAACAATTTCAACGAAAATCAATGTTTATTAAGAAATTATTATTATTTAATAAACATTGATTAAATTCCATGAAGAGATATAAATCTATATAACCACCCGTTACTTGCGACAAAAGAGCCGCCGTCGCCTAATTTTTTATTTAACTGTAATGCTTTTTCACAAAGCAAAGGGCCAGATATCATTTGCACAGTTGATCGTTTTTGTAAAAACCAACAATACAAAGCGTCTTCTAATTGCCAATTTACTCGCAGACATAGGTCCTTATGTCCGGGACGGGGGTTTGTTAGCGCCTGATAGTAGATCACCCCTAAAGTTGGGCGTTATAACATACAACAGATAATATATTTCATTATATATTTTTAATCTTACAACACATTAGAATAATGAACCATTGACTGTTATAATATTATATTCATTATCGTTAGAAAGCGTCATCTGTTTACGTTTACGGTCCAACCGTCGCGTCGGCCGAGACAATGGGAGTCAATAAAATACTACCTATATTCATTATGCCACAAGGATTGCGTATAGCTTACACTAATTTAAACTCTAAGCTAACTTAATAAGAGCTTATTTTACTAACACTAAATTATAACGGTAAACAAAAATATATTATTTCCTTCATTAGTTGCCTGTTGTGCCTGTTATTTAATTTGGCTGTTGTAATATATAATATATCAGTTTAGTGTTCAGTTAGCTGTCTAGCTGAGATGACAATGACACTGTTATCTGTTAAATTATATACGTAATGTTTTGATAGCAGGTCCCCATATTACGTGAAAAAGCTATTGTTGTTTTTGTTTATTTTTCGTTAAACAAAACGCGAACACAGCCGACGACTGAACTGAACTAACCGCGTGCACAATTTAATATTTAAAACTGTTATAATATATTATAACAGTTTAAAACAATAGTTAGAAAAATATATTACAACAACATAACGAATTAGAAAAATATAACAGTTTCGCCCATCTTTAGTCACCCCTGTTGGCATCGAGCCGAGCTAAGGAGCAGACGGCGGGGCCGGGCTGCACCCGGCCCGCCGCTAGGGCGCGCTCCTAGCTAGGCACGCGGCGCCTGCGCCGATGACGTTCTCCGGTCGCATTATAGGGGTCGCAAGAGTTTTTGCGCGAAGCCGGGTTGTTCATATATTGAAAGTCTCCTTGTTTTGTCTTAGACTTATGTTAATAGAGCGTGCCATTTGAACTTAAAGACAATTAATTGGACAATAAATAATAAGTGACAAATCTTGCCGTGGAGCGTGGAATTGAGTAGTTGCGCGTCTTGTTAATATAATTGCCGTACGGCCGCCCTGACGTATGTACTGCGCGAACCTGAGTTTTTTGCGACGCGGTCCGGTGATACAGTATTTTTCACAAATAGTGAGTTCGTTATAACGCGGGTTCGGTTAAATCTGGTTGAATTTGATTGGATTTACCTAAGTAACTTGAATTAATATCGAAGAAAAAGAAATACTGCATAAATAAAATAAATAAATAATTATAATTTCATAAGTTGATACAAAATGCTATGCAATAGCTTTACCGCGGCAGTCCCCGAGTGCCACACGTCTTTTTTTATTTCAATTAAACAAAATGATCGCCTATGCAATCGAATCGTGTCTGCCAACGCAGTGGCAGTTTACTGATGCCCTTCTTGGACGGGAGGCAACAAAATCTTCAAAGGCATTTTGTACTGCCTCTGGGATAGTAGAATGTCTTTCCCACAAAAAAGTTATTCAAATTCTGGAAAAAGTTTAAGTCTGGAGGCGCAAGTTCTGGTGAATACGGTGGATGACGGAGAGCTTCCAACCTAACTCTTGTAACTTGAAGACCGTCTGTTGTGCAGTATGAGGTCGCGTTATCGTGTAGGAGCAGCAGCGACGAGTGATTGACCAAAGCTGGTTGGAGATGTGCGAGCTTCTCCATCATTACGTTCAGTTTTTCACAGTACACATCTGCAGTAATGCTCATCCTGTTTAGTAGGAAGCTGTGATGATTCACACTGGCGCTAGACAACCAAATAGTGACCATCACTTTTCTAGGGGTGAGTTTTCAATTTGGGCATTGTTTTGATGCTAAACCAGGATCCAACCAACTTGCTCAGCGCTTGCTATTGTCTACGGAATGTTACGTTACGTACGACGTGAAATACGCAGACCGGCTACGACTACGCATTTTGCATTGCTGTCGTCAACCCTATGGGACGGTTAAGCCAAACCCTATAATACAGATCAATACGAACCGATAATGAATAAAGAACTTCACCATTGCTCGCCAAACTTAACCAATTAATTTTAATTAAAAGCAATCTAATGCACGTAGTGCGCTGTCATTGAAATTTACGAAAATTAACTGCACAGAATGGAGGAATCAATACGATATATAGAATAGAAAATAATATTTTTATTCAATATAGGTATCATCATCATCATCATTACAGCCCTTCACAAGTCCACTGCTGAACATAGGCCTCCCCCAAGTAATGCCACAAAGCACGGTCCTGAGCCACCTGCATCCATCGACTTCCTGCATGTCTTACCAGGTCGTCACTCCATCCAGTGGGGGGTCGCCATACACTACGCCTACCGGTACGAGGCTGCTACTCGAGAACCTTTCTTCCCCATCGGTTATCGGTTCTTCGAGCTATATGGCCGGCCCATTGCCACTTCAGCTTACTAATCCGTTGGGCTATGTCGGTCACTCTGGTTTTACTGCGGATATCCTCATTTCTGAGTCTATCACGCAGAGAAACTCCAAGCATAGCCCTCTCCATAGCTCGCTGAGCGACCTTAAGCGTCCTCATACGGCCAGCAGTGAAGGACCACGTCTCAGATCCGTAAGTCATCACTGGCAACACGCACTGGTTGTACAATCTAGTTTTTAGAGATTGAGGTATACCTGACGAAAAGATATGTCGTAATTTCCCGAACGCTGCCCAGCCGAGTTGAATCCGTCGATTGACCTCGCGGTCGAAGTTGGACTTACCTAGTCGGACTATTTGTCCCAGGTAAACGTACTCGTCAACAACTTCGAGCATAGTGCTTCCAACAACTACCGGCATAGGTGTGACATGGACATTAAACATGATCTTTGTTTTGTCCATGTTCATCTTAAGATCTATCCGTTGGGAGGCACTATTGATGTCATTGAGCATAATGCTTAAGTCCTCCAGCGATTCTGCCATAATGACTATATCGTCGGCAAATCGAAGGTGAGTGATGTACTCGCCATTGATGTTAATACCATATCCTTTCCAGTCCAGTAGCTTGAAAACGTCTTCCAACGCAGCGGTGAAGATTTTCGGGGATATAACATCACCCTGTCTTAAACCTCTCTGCAGTTGGATAGGTTTCGAACTCTGGTTCTGTACTCGGATAGCCATCGTAGCCCTACTATACAAACACTTCAGCACTTCGATGTACCGACAGTCAACTTGGCACCGCTGAAGGGACTGTAGCACCGCCCAAATTTCATCAATCAAATCAAAGGCTTTCTCATAGTCCACATATGCCAGGCAAAGTGGCAGATTGTACTCTTCGGTCTTCTGTACAATCTGCCGCAGGGTATGTATGTGGTCTATGGTACTGAAGCCTTTTCGGAAACCGGCTTGTTCGGGAGGCTGGAAGTCGTCGAGTCTGCGTGCGAGACGATTCGTAATGACTCTCGAAAATAGCATGTAGACGCGGTTCAGAAGTGAAATCGGTCTGTAGTTCTTCAAGAGAGCGTTGTCGCCTTTCTTAAAGAACAAAACCACCGCGCTTCTGCTCCACGCCTCCGGAGTAGTGCCACCATGGAGGACGGAATTGAAGAGCTTCCGAAAGACTTCAAGTACCGGCTTTCCACTCGCTTTCAGAAGCTCCGCTGTAATTCCATCCTCGCCCGGGGCCTTGCCGTTTTTAAGATGGTGGAGAGCCATTCAAATCTCGCTCAGACTGACGTCCGGGATATCATCGGAATAGTGTCGGATAAGACTTGCTCTTGGATCGTTACTCACACTTGCGTGTGGCTCCAACGATGATGTGTACAGCTGCCCATAGAACCTCTCAATCTCACTCAGAATCTCAGGTGTCCCGGAAACGATGTTGCCACACTCAGTCTTCAGCTTTGACAGTTGGCTCTTACTGGCAGACAGATCTCTGGCAAAGACTTTGGAGCCCTGGTTCCGCTCGATCGCCTCGCCTCGCCGTAAGTCTCGCCGCATGCATTTGGAGATCTGTCTGTTCAGTTGCCTGTATGCTGTCAAATCTGTTGATGATTGCAGCCTCATCTCCCGTCTAACAGCCATGAGATTAAGAGTGTGATCGGAGAGTTTTTGTGTTCTTCTGCGGCGGGTCTTGCAGAACTTAGCTCCGACCGCATGGACAGTTTCCACGAGCTTGTCGTTCATATCGTCCACTGCAATCTTCTAGGCACTGGAAGCGGTTACGTAACTCGAGCTGAATGGTTTCGGGACATTGTATTAGAGCAGGAGGGGGAAGAAGCGTTGACTTCATTAGACGAGACCTCTCCAACTTAACGTTTAGGTTCAGTATGCCTCTAACCATTCGGTGATCGCTGCCAGTTTTCACCCTTGCGATCACTGAGACATCACTGAACAGTTGGCGTCTGGTCGTCATAATGAAGTCAATCTCATTTTTTGTCGAACCGTCGGAGCTCGACCAGGTCCACTTCCTGTGGGGCCGCTTCTGGAAGAAAGAGTTCATCATAAAGAGTCCCTCTTTCTCCATAAAGTCGGCCAGCTGCTGGCCCCTTCGGTTCCGTTGCCCTACTCCAAATGTCCCTACCTTCAGCTCACCGCTTTCTCTTGTGCCTAGTTTTGCGTTGAAGTCTCCCATCAACACCGTGTAGTGGGTTTTGGAGGAATGTATGGCTCTGGAAATATCCTCATACATTTCCTCCACCTCCTCATCGGGATGTGCCGAGGTTGGTGCGTAAACCTGAATGACCTTCAGCGAATACCGTTTGGTGATTCTGAGTATCAGGTACGCGACCCTCGTCGACACACTCCCAATCTTTACAACGTTGTTGACGAGAGACTTGTGGACGATAAATCCGACACCTCCTTGGGACAGATGGTCGCCCTCGCGGTGATAGAACAAGTTGCCGGACTCGAGGATTGCCGTGTCCTCCCCCTCTCTTCGGACCTCGGATAATCCAATAATATGCCAGCGCAACTTGTCTACCTCTTCTTCCAGCTCCAGTATCTTCTCGTCAGTCCTCAGGGTGCGTGCGTTATATGTTGCCAGGTCGAGTCGTCGTAGGTGGCAACCGAACCTCCACCGGAGATTCTTAGCACCCCCTGCCCCGCCGTTACCATGGTCGCCACCGTAGCCAGGAATAGCGGGGCCGCCGGGGACTGGGGGCCGTCTGTTTGTGTATTTATTCATTGGGGGGTATTTGCCATAGTTGCCACGCTTGGCGAGCGGGTTGGCAACCGCAGTTTTTTATTACGTCACAGTTGTTATCAGGAAGATGCAGCTGCCCATCTCCTGCCTGTCTCCCTCTGTCGCCTTTTACAACACCCACGGGAAGATATGGGATGGTGGATATTCTCAACCGCCACTACACGGCACCCAATATAGGTATGTTACATGTAATTCTCACTAAACTGTGTTGCATGTACGTGTATGAAATTGGAACGTTTGTAAAGAAATATCCACCTTTATTTCAAAGACGTATTGATAATTATACAGATAAAACATTTCCGCATAGAGATGTTACAAGATTAAATTTACGAAAGTGTAAAACTGTCTTTTACCAGAAGAATTGTCCCAATATGTGTATTAAAGTATATAATAAAATCCCCAGTGATATTCGAAAATTGCCATTTAACTTTTTTTCAAAAAACATTGAAGCAATGCCTTATTCAAAATTGTTTTTATTCCCTAGATGAATTTTATTGTTATAGACCAAAGTGATATTTCATATAATCTTGACTTGACTTGATAACTGTTGACATGTACACCTTAACTTGACAATATTTTTATTTTTTTATTTTTATTTTATTTTGGCATTAAAACTGGATCGAATTTTTATTATTTCTTGTTTATTGTTAACGTCTGTAACGTAACGTGTATAAAAGAAATGTATATGTGTATGTTATATATCTTGTGATATTTTATTCTGAGGTTTATCACGAAATTGTAATTAACCATATATATTCATTGAACATTTATATAGCACTAGGCCGACAATTATAAAATTATATATTTGAATGCCACTGGCGAAATATGACTGTACCATACCAAATTATTAATTCTGTAACTGCCATATTTCTTGCAAATAAATTATTAAGCCTGTTTCTTCTGAAAAAAAGTTCCTGGGATGAACCAGCAAGAAACTCAGCGAAAAATCTTTTTAAATTAAATTATACAATATTAAAGGTCGTACAAATTATTTACAAAATTAACTTTAGAAACGGCTATTCTATTTTTGTACAGTTTTTGTTTAATTATATATTTAATCTTGCTAATAAAGAGAGCTTATATTTTTCTAGGACTTTATAAGTATAGAATTAGATTTGGTAACCTAAAAAATTACCTTTGGGTCACGATTTGTGCAGATGAACTTTGTACCCGCCCACTACCACGCGTTCTAGCCAGTTTTAGCAGCAATCGACCAAGTAAGGACGTCTATACTAAAAATATCACTATCTTAAAGTCATATATTTAGTGACATTTAAAATTTAATGCTCTATTTTGCCACCGTCAGGTCCGAAATTTTGTTTTAAAATCAATGTGAGACCACTGCTAAAGTTTATCCTATTTCATTAAAAAAAGAATCATCTAAATACGTTTACAATTGACAAGCATATCATGTAAACGCAAAAAAACGTTCACTCGAATTAATAAACTTCTCATAGTTAAGTCAGCTAAAAAGGTACCGTGACATTAATTTTGATTACATAATATATAAATGTACGATACATGTAAATTATCCCCACTCTGCAGCTCTCTACAAGGGACACACCGATCGGAAAAATATCGATGATTAAATTATCAATTACATTCAAAATTTTACCTCAATATATAAATTTGATTTATATGAATCCCAGCCGAAGTGATAGAGAATATTCAGACATATACATATATATACATACATACACATACGACATTCATACTTTTTTTATAGAATAAGGTTGACAAACGAGCACACAGTCCACCTGATTGTAAGTAGTTTTTGTGGCCCATGGACGTGCATTTGTCTACAATAAGGAATAAAAATGAAGATGCATTGTCACACCTGAGAACTTGGAATGCCTCGTAACCTGTAAAAAGTGTCACTGCTTCTCCACACGCACCGTACGAAACACAGCAACCTTAAGCTGCTGTTTAATGCTGATATTCTGTGATAATGTGGTCTTGCCTCGTTCAAGCCGACCCATTTGCGCCACAACCATTATATAGCTGCCGCGTAGTACTACATTTCTTTTTAAATATTAGTGCTGTTTATGATCATAATTATTAGAAATGCAAACCCGTTATCTATATATTAAATATGGTTGTTTGATCAGGACTAGGTACTGTCGACAAACCTTAGTGGTTTCTATCAACGTCGCTAGATGAAGAGACAACCTGGTAAGATATGCAGGAAGTCGTTGAACGTAGGTGGTTCAGGACGGTGCTTTGTGGCATACCTTCACAACCCTACTGCTGAACATAGGGGAGGCCAATATATATAATAAATAATAATGAAAATAACTACTACTTATTACTTTTTATTGCAATTAAATTTCATTTCTTAGAGCAAAGCACTCGTTAACAGTCTCATAGTATGCGAGCAACCCACGTTCGATGCTTGCAGCCAATGAAATTGTCAATTCCTTTTTCTTAATCTGAAGAACCAAAGTAGTTTAAAGACATGTAAAGTCAACGTGCACTGTAGCAGTGTGTCGTGAGAGGCGGCAGAGGGAGACTGAAGCAGAACACGGCCAGCATGTTCCTGATGACAACAATAAAAATACTAACCGTGTAGTGGCGGTGTGAGAATATCCACTGCCCCATATCCTGCCGTGGGTGTCGTGAGAGGCGACAGAGGGAGACTGAAGCAGAACACGGACAGCATGTTCCTGATGACAACAATAAAAATACTAACCGTGTAGTGGCGGTGTGAGAATATCCACTGCCCCATATCCTGCCGTGGGTGTCGTGAGAGGCGGCAGAGGGAGACTGAAGCAAAACACGGACAGCATGTTCCTGATGACAACAATAAAAATACTAACCGTGTAGTGGCGGTGTGAGAATATCCACTGCCCCATATCCTGCCGTGGGCGTCGTGAGAGGCGACAGAGGGAGACTGAAGCAGAACACGGACAGCATGTTCCTGATGACAACAATAAAAATACTAACCTTGTAGTGGCGGTGTGAGAATATCCACTGCCCCATATCCTGCCGTGGGTGTCGTGAGAGGCGGCAGAGGGAGACTGAAGCAGAACACGGACAGCATGTTCCTGATGACAACAATAAAAATACTAACCGTGTAGTGGCGGTGTGAGAATATCCACTGCCCCATATCCTGCCGTGGGTGTCGTGAGAGGCGACAGAGGGAGACTGAAGCAGAACACGGACAGCATGTTCCTGATGACAACAATAAAAAATACTAACCGTGTAGTGGCGGTGTGAAAATATCCACTGCCCCATATCCTGTCGTGGGTGTCGTGAGAGGCGGCAGAGGGAGACTGAAGCAGAACACGGACAGCATGTTCCTGATGACAACAATAAAAATACTAACCGTGTAGTGGCGGTGTGAGAATATCCACTGCCCCATATCGTACCGTGGGTGTCGTGAGAGGCGGCAGAGGGAGACTGAAGCAGAACACGGACAGCATATTCCTGATGACAACAATAAAAATACTAACCGTGTAGTGGCAGTGTAAGAATATCCACTGCCCCATATCGTGCCGTGGGTGTCGTGAGCTTGGCACCACGTGGCTTTACTAACGACTGCTTCCTATCTAGTGGGCGGTTGCTTCCAATAGTGCCACCCTTATTTAACAATTTTGCTGCGCCACCACGTGGCTTTACTAACGACTGGTTCTTATCCAGTGGGCGGTTGCTTCCAATAGTGCCACCCTTATTTAACAATTTTGCTGCGCCACCACGTGACTTTACTAACGACTGGTTCCTATTCAGTGGACGGTTGCTTCCAATACTGCCACCCTTATTTAACAATTTTGCTGCGCCACCACGTGACTTTACTAACGACTGGTTCCTATCCAGTGGGCGGTTGCTTCCAATAGTGCCACACTTATTTAACAATTTTGCTGCGCCACCACGTGGCTTTACTAACGACTGGTTCCTATCCAGTGGGCGGTTGCTTCCAATAGTGCCACCCTTATTTAACAATTTTGCTGCGCCACCACGTGGCTTTACTAACGACTGGTTCTTATCCAGCGGGCGGTTGCTTCCAATAGTGCCACCCTTATTTAACAATTTTGCTGCTCCACCACGTGACTTTACTAACGACTGGTTCCTATCCAGTGGGCGGTTGCTTCCAATACTGCCACCCTTATTTAACAATTTTGCTGCGCCACCACGTGACTTTACTAACGACTGGTTCCTATCCAGTGGGCGGTTGCTTCCAATAGTGCCACCCTTATTTAACAATTTTGCTGCGCCACCACGTGGCTTTACTAACGACTGGTTCCTATCCAGTGGGCGGTTGCTTCCAATAGTGCCACCCTTATTTAACAATTTTGCTGCGCCACCACGTGGCTCTACTAACGACTGGTTCCTATCCAGTGGGCGGTTGCTTCCAATAGTGCCACCCTTATTTAACAATTTTGCTGAGCCACCACGTGGCTTTACTAACGACTGGTTCCTATCCAGTGGGCGGTTGCTTCCAATAGTGCCACCCTTATTTAACAATTTTGCTGCGCCACCACGTGGCTCTACTAACGACTGGTTCCTATCCAGTGTGCGGTTGCTTCCAATAGTGCCACCCTTATTTAACAATTTTGCTGAGCCACCACGTGGCTTTACTAACGAACTGGTTCCTATCCAGTGGGCGGTTGCTTCCAATAGTGCCACCCTTATTTAACAATTTTGCTGCGCCACCACGTGGCTCTACTAACGACTGGTTCCTATCCAGTGGGCGGTTGCTTCCAATAGTGCCACCCTTATTTAACAATTTTGCTGCGCCACCACGTGGCTTTACTAACGACTGGTTCCTATCCAGTGGGCGGTTGCTTCCAATAGTGCCACCCTTATTTAACAATTTTGCTGCGCCACCACGTGGCTCTACTAACGACTGGTTCCTATCCAGTGTGCGGTTGCTTCCAATAGTGCCACCCTTATTTAACAATTTTGCTGAGCCACCACGTGGCTTTACTAACGACTGGTTCCTATCCAGTGGGCGGTTGCTTCCAATAGTGCCACCCTTATTTAACAATTTTGCTGCACCACCACGTGGCTCTACTAACGACTGGTTCTTATCCAGTGGGCGGTTGCTTCCAATAGTGCCACCCTTATTTAACAATTTTGCTGCGCCACCACGTGGCTTTACTAACGACTGGTTCCTATCCAGTGGGCGGTTGCTTCCAATAGTGCCACCCTTATTTAACAATTTTGCTGCGCCACCACGTGGCTTTACTAACGACTGGTTCCTATCCAGTGAGCGGTTGCTTCCAATAGTGCCACCCTTATTTAACAATTTTGCTGCGCCACCACGTGGCTTTACTAACGACTGGTTCCTATCCAGTGGGCGGTTGCTTCCAATAGTGCCACCCTTATTTAACAATTTTGCTGCGCCACCACGTGGCTCTACTAACGACTGGTTCCTATCCAGTGGGCGGTTGCTTCCAATGGTGCCACCCTTATTTAACAATTTTGCTGCGCCACCACGTGGCTCTACTAACGACTGGTTCTTATCCAGTGGGCGGTTGCTTCCAATAGTGCCACCCTTATTTAACAATTTTGCTGCGCCACCACGTGGCTCTACTAACGACTGGTTCCTATCCAGTGGGCGGTTGCTTCCAATAGTGCCACCCTTATTTAACAATTTTGCTGCGCCACCACGTGGCTCTACTAACGACTGGTTCTTATCCAGTGGGCGGTTGCTTCCAATAGTGCCACCCTTATTTAACAATTTTGCTGCGCCACCACGTGGCTCTACTAACGACTGGTTCCTATCCAGTGTGCGGTTGCTTCCAATAGTGCCACCCTTATTTAACAATTTTGCTGAGCCACCACGTGGCTTTAACTAACGACTGGTTCCTATCCAGTGGGCGGTTGCTTCCAATAGTGCCACCCTTATTTAACAATTTTGCTGCACCACCACGTGGCTCTACTAACGACTGGTTCTTATCCAGTGGGCGGTTGCTTCCAATAGTGCCACCCTTATTTAACAATTTTGCTGCGCCACCACGTGGCTTTACTAACGACTGGTTCCTATCCAGTGGGCGGTTGCTTCCAATAGTGCCACCCTTATTTAACAATTTTGCTGCGCCACCACGTGGCTTTACTAACGACTGGTTCCTATCCAGTGAGCGGTTGCTTCCAATAGTGCCACCCTTATTTAACAATTTTGCTGCGCCACCACGTGGCTTTACTAACGACTGGTTCCTATCCAGTGGGCGGTTGCTTCCAATAGTGCCACCCTTATTTAACAATTTTGCTGCGCCACCACGTGGCTCTACTAACGACTGGTTCCTATCCAGTGGGCGGTTGCTTCCAATGGTGCCACCCTTATTTAACAATTTTGCTGCGCCACCACGTGGCTCTACTAACGACTGGTTCTTATCCAGTGGGCGGTTGCTTCCAATAGTGCCACCCTTATTTAACAATTTTGCTGCGCCACCACGTGGCTCTACTAACGACTGGTTCCTATCCAGTGGGCGGTTGCTTCCAATAGTGCCACCCTTATTTAACAATTTTGCTGCGCCACCACGTGGCTCTACTAACGACTGGTTCTTATCCAGTGGGCGGTTGCTTCCAATAGTGCCACCCTTATTTAACAATTTTGCTGCGCCACCACGTGGCTCTACTAACGACTGGTTCCTATCCAGTGGGCGGTTGCTTCCAATAGTGCCACACTTATTTAACAATTTTGCTGAGCCACCACGTGGCTTTACTAACGACTGGTTCCTATCCAGTGGGCGGTTGCTTCCAATAGTGCCACACTTATTTAACAATTTTGCTGAGCCACCACGTGGCTTTACTAACGACTGGTTCCTATCCAGTGGGCGGTTGCTTCCAATAGTGCCACCCTTATTTAACAATTTTGCTGCGCCACCACGTGGCTCTACTAACGACTGGTTCCTATCCAGTGGGCGGTTGCTTCCAATAGTGCCACAATTATTTAACAATTTTGCTGAGCCACCACGTGGCTTTACTAACGACTGGTTCCTATCCAGTGGGCGGTTGCTTCCAATAGTGCCACCCTTATTTAACAATTTTGCTGCGCCACCACGTGGCTCTACTAACGACTGGTTCCTATCCAATGGGCGGTTGCTTCCAATAGTGCCACCCTTATTTAACAATTTTGCTGAGCCACCACGTGGCTTTACTAACGACTGGTTCCTATCCAGTGGGCGGTTGCTTCCAATAGTGCCACCCTTATTTAACAATTTTGCTGCGCCAAGAGTTTGGATTAACTAGTATTACTAGTTTACTACTTGTCCCTAATGTTTACAGGTTTTTTTTTTTTGATAAAAAATAGCTTTTGTTTCAGTTTTAATTGAATTAAATTAACATGCATACTCACATAATATTATTTTTAAATAAAACAAATTCAATACTAAAACAAAAAAATTGTAAAACAACGCTGTATTTTATGGATATTTATGAGTTTCATCATCCCATCTAGTTCAAGTTTTATTGAAGTCCTAACACTAATTGATTTCACTATAAAATGATTGTTCTAGGCAGTATGAGTCTGTAAATCTGTTTTACTTCATTTTAGTTATTTTAGTTAAACTAAAGAGGAAAAGAATCATCTACATCTAGAGGCTCGGCCCAACACTCAAATTGATGTAACAAAGTGGATTAACTTTTCTATACGACTGTATTTCATCAAACGTCTTGTTATGATAGGACGGTTGCTTGACCGCAGATAAGTGCGAAATGAACAGCATGGGTGGAACTCAAATGTGAAGCGGAGTGTTTCAATAAAGATTAGAAACCGTCACAAGGAGTTTTGGGCTATTTTATTAAGTTCTATCGTATGTAGCCATTTTTTTTTTTGTTTCTGTAGTGATAACTTACGTAAAAAAATTTGAAAATGGTGAGGTGACAATTTAAAACTAATTTTTACAAGTTTGTGAAGCTCAGAGGTTTATACTTCTGACGCACAGTCCGAGTACGACTGACAGTTTTTTAACGTTACAGCCCCACACTAGGATTTTGTCATACATAATTTTCACAAGGACAATTATTTGTATACATATATTTATACAAATAAATAGAGTAAATGGGGCCCTGCACTCTATTGTGAAGAGTCAAAATGTGTCAAAAAAGGCACGTATGGCAATTCACAATGCTGTGTTGGTCCCTACTTTAACGTATGGTAGTGAAAGTTGGGTGTGGCAGAAGAAGCAGGAGAGTAGAATCAACGCAGTAGAAATGCGGTCCTTAAGGATTATGTTAGGGCTGAATCTGAACGACAGGGTAAGAAATTGTGTAATAAGAGAAGAGTGTGGTTTGCAAGATGATGTTGTGACCAGGATTAAGAAAGGAATGCTACGGTGGTTTGGTCATGTGGAAAGAATGAATGAGGAAAGAGTGACAAAGAAAATTTATGTTGTAGAAGTGAATGGCAGAGTCGGAAAGGGACGTCCTGGTCGAAAATTTATCGACCAAATTGGCGATTTATTAAAAACGGGCCAAATTAGGAGTACCCTTAACCGACGAGCATGTATGCGTAGGTGTATGGATGTGAAGGAGGTGAGAGAGGTGTGTCAGGATCGTGCCAAATGGAAGTCTGTAGTCTCTGCCTACCCCTCTGGGTGACAGGCGTGAGTGTTTGTGCGTGCCTTTTCGACACATTTTGACTCTTTACAATATAGTGTAGGGCCCCATTTACTCTATTTCCCGCATTCACTCGTCGTTCTATATCCTTATCATATCTCCCATCCCTGGTAAATTCGCAGCCCAAATATACAAACTCGTCTACTTGCTCGATCAACTCCCCCTTCTATTCTTATTTCACAAACCGTTTTACTTTCTTCTCTTTCAAAAACCATAAGCTTCGTCTTACTTGCGTTCACTTTCATACCCCTTTAATAAGTAATTGTATGGGCTACGAATAGTTGTTTTAGGTATGGATGTTTGTCGTTGTGCAATTTATGTATGTAAGCTTCCTCCACGATACAGGGAAAAATCCTAGTGTGTTACACACACACTAGGATTTTACTAGGACTAGGACATTATCATTTAGAAGAAGAATAATAAAATATAAACTGACTGTTGGCAGGTCCGCCACTAGGTTATGTGACGATCTAAGTTAGCTGAATCAATTGCCTAGAACCTTGTATTGTGTTAATCTTGTAATTACGATATAGCTGCTGCGTGACTCTACCACGTATGATTACCTACTTGTTAGATGTCCAACTATCATTTTATCCACACAAACCTATCTGCGAATTAACTGAGTGCAATGCGTAGGGTTGTGGTTTTCCTTTAGTAATTTTTCTCTTATAACGTTGCTCTTTTGACATAGTCATCCTTAAACAACATGATTAATTAGAAATAAGACATTATTTTACCGTATGTTGCAGCATAAGAGGGTATTATCCCATGGATGTCGTAGGAGCTGACTAAAGAAATTTTCCGATAGATTTCGTGGGCTCTGCATAAGTGACGAATGCATCATCTAAGGCTAAGCTAACCAAATGTAGCGATTACTGTAGTATGCAAAAGTCCAAAGTACGACAGTGGTCTCTTTAAAGACTCACGAGGACAACTTTAATCATGCTACAAGAACATTTTTAAATGACTTTTACCTCTTCAGCGCAGTGGTTAAGACAACCGCCGCGGGCAACGTGTTCGAATTGGATAGGTGGGTCTACGCTAGAGGAACCGAGCACGAGCTGGACACAAGCTAACAGCTCTACCCGCGGTGTCGAGTGTGGACAATGCATGCGATGCAAATCCCTTAGTGTTCGTCAAAAAAACCGACAATAGGCGGAGCACAGTCGAGCATGAACCAAACGCTCGAAGCGCACTCGTTCGAGACTTGTAAGTCGGTCCACACTACATGAATTTGTGCTCGACACATGCTGCGCTCGTGCACGTCTCGTATAGCATAGACCCATCTCAAGAGTTTAAATTTCGTACGGATCAAGTATTTCTATGACCTAAGATTATGTTAAACCACCTCCACGTTGCAGTTGCAGGAGAAGCTCCTATGATAATAGGTAAAGTAAATTTGCTGGGCACAAGTCTCCTCTCACTTCTAAGAGGTTTTAGGGCTAAAAAGCGTCCGCCGCGCTGCCTTTGAACGCATTGGCGTTTGACAGATTTCACATGCTTTCGAGTTTTTTTTATGTCTTACTCATGCAGGTTTCCTCGCGGTCTTTTCCTTTAGCGCTAAGAGCGTGGTATATCAGCACTTAAAATTGCAATTAATAATTTTATTGATGCCAGCTGGGATTGGACCCGGGTTGCCAGCGTACTGTAAAATATAATTTCATAATATGTCTAGATTAAGACCTTTGTAGCCCATTTAGCTCATATTACTGCATTATACGCATAAGCAAGATATAAAGAATGAACACTCAACAGTACCGCAGGTGGGGTCCCAGCCTCGCAGACATCACTAATTGACCGGTAGCGGACCCTTTTGTAATTTTTTTGCTCCTCTCAAACCAGATGCCTTAAATTTCAGATGTTCACTTGAACAGTGTGGATAATGCATTTAAGAGTTAAAAAATATTTATATAGTAGTTATTAATTAAAATATCATAATTATAATGCTATATTTTCGCGCCGCTTTGCTTGCGTGCATTTAGTCTCTACAAACTGTTAAAGAAAGTGAAATCAACTACACAAGAACAAAAATTATATAATCATCGAAAGTTGTTGATATGCGGAAGATAAAAAAAGCATTACATAGATTTTGGTCGTGTATCGTGGATGCAGTTTACATACATAAATTGCACAAGGATAAACATCCAGACCCAGAATAATTATTTGTATGTCATAAAATTATTTGTTCGGAACGAGCCCGCGCATTTCAGCGCCTAACTTAATTCTAAGCCGCTCTGTCCCGGAAATTTTTCTTACGTGTGGTGAAGATGCCATTGGAAATTCAAGAATTTGAATATTGTGGCTGGATTCCATCATTGAAGCATAATCTCGTAGAGGTATTTATATGGGCAACCACTAAGGTAGGGGGTACCTACCAACAAAAAAAATTGAAATCGGACAACTTGGTAAAAAATTATCACTGCACACAAAAATTAGGTTACCTATATACCAAATTAGTAGAAGCTGTTATAATGTTAAGATCCCTAGTAACGTTTTGTCCATTTTTAATCGGGCGCCCGTGGGCGAGCGCGACACATTGTGAGGGGGTGGTTTTCACGAACACTAAAACTAACATCTAGATATGTAAGCGGATATGCAAACTTCGAGAAAAATTTGGTTTATAACGTCATTTTATGTGTTACAAAAGATAGTAATATTTTATACCCTATTATGAATTTTCTTTTATTAACCGAAATTAAAAAATTTTACACTATCTATACATTGCTGTAATTAGGGGTATCAATATAAGGTTACATAACTTAATATTAATAATTAATTAATTATTATCATAAAATGCAATAATAATATATTAAACCATGGTTATGACACTGCACATCACAGTAAATCCTATTGAACTGTATAAAGTTAAAAGTAAAGTTACAGCCTATATACGTCCCAGTGCTGGGCTCGGATCTCCCCTCATTTCTGAGAGGGTTTAGGGCAAGGAAGTGTCCGCCGCGCTGCCCAAATGCGTGTTGACGAACTTCACATGTCTTCGAAATATTGAACTGTATGTGCGCAAGTAATTAAAAAGAAATATGTAGCATATTCTTTTTTTAAATATGTTTGTAATTTTTTTTATTACTAACCAGTAATATTTTCACAAACGAAATTATCGCTTATTATATTCACGAACACAAATCAATTTGTAACGACTTGATTTAATAATCGCCTTCTTTCCTTGCTCGACCATTTGAATTAGGAAAATCGAAACCACTTAATGACGCCTATTGTTCTACATTTTCATTCGTTAGGTAAATTTTAAAAATTGCGATCATTTTTAAATGTTTTACTAAATTTTAGAACATTTGTACATAGCAGCCTATCAAGTTCACTGCTGGACAAAGGCCTCCCCATAGATTGCCACATAAGGGGCACTTGTTCTACAGCTGCCACGCTTGCCAGGTGGGCTTGCAACAGTTTCTTCAAGTTGTAGCAAGACGCTTCCACCCACCTCCTAGTTTGTTTCCCTACGACACCCACGGGACGATATGGGGTAGCTTTGGAGTTATTTACACCGATATTATTTTTTATTAATTTATTAATTTATTTAAACTTACCAACTAAGCACATATGAAGCTTTTTAGCTATATTTACTTATAACCTTATAACACTATTGTTGGCGATGCGAGATAAACATCTCATTAATTCTTTAAATATTTCTTAAAGAATTTGAGGACTAATTAATTTTTATTAAATGCTAATTTCTGAGTAAAGAAAGGTAGCTTAGATTCATGCTTTACATGGTAAACGGCTATGTAATACGATATAAATAAATAATTAAGAACGTTCTATTCGTTTTTTTGCACTTTTGATTGTTTTATGTATAAAGTATTTCAAAGTTTTAATCACCCATAAGTCATACCAATGTATTAGATAAAGACAGTTTAATGCTAGTGTGAAATGGTGTATATGTAAGACAAGGATAAGTATAAATCCAGAGGATTGCGCAAATTTAGAGTTTGCCAACTTATATAGGTATATTATTATTTAATTACTTTTGTTATATAGAATTTGCTATATAGAAGGTAGTATGTCTGAAATTAAAGATTTCTTTATGTTTAAAAAAAAAGATATAAGCTATTTTATTTTTTGATAGTTTTAATCCACAAATTAAGATTACATTAAAAAAGTATATATATTATTATACAAAAGCATTTTATTTCTTGTTTGTTGTGTGTAGTACATAACCCGATTTTGGCCAAAGCAGAAATGAACAAAGAGAAGAAATAACTAAATAGCATAGGTAGGAGAAATTGATGTTTTTATATAAGTTGCGAAATCATGAATATAAAAAAATTCTGGAAGGTTTGTTTCGAACTGTCTTCATCCATCCGGAGAAAATTAATCATGTCTTTGGATTACAGACCATTTAGTACGTTTATGTGGCTTAATTTTTTTCTCTTTTGGAGCCATTTTCTCACCCAGCAACTCCTCTTTTTCTATTTTCGAATAAATTAACCGAGAGGGCTAATTCCAAACCAACACGTTGGTGTTTTAAGAGAGTCGGAGGTATTTTGAAGAACTCTACCGCATATGCGTTCCGCTCCAAGTCCAAACGCGTACTGCTAGGCAGGCCCGTGTGTAGGGTCTGCCTCGATAAAAGCCCCGATTTCTTTCCACCCTAGATCGCCACCGATATCGTCTCGTATGTAGCCCGCTTAAGAGTGACAAACGAGCACACAGTTCACCTGATGGTAAGTGGATGCTGTGGCCCGTAGACATCTACATCTATCCTCGATTAAGAATCAAAATGCAGATACGTTGTCACCACTAAGGACAAATACGGAATGCCTCTTTTCCAGTAGAAAGAGTCTCCGATTTTCTACACTCACCATATTGTGCACCGCAGCATTGATCGATACAGAAGACAATCCCTTGATGCAGTTGTAAATAAAAGCCTGAAGATGATTTCTATTATGCCGCGAAATACCAGAGAATTTAAATCAGTCATTGCAATAAAGACTCTTTATTTTTCATTAGTTCGCTGTAATGTAGAATATTTTTGTAATGTATTTTTTACAGGATAAGAGTGTCAAACGAGCACACAGCCCACCTGATGGTAAGTGGTTGCTGTGGCCCATAGACATCCACATTTATCCTCGATTACGAATCAAAATACAGGTGCGTTGTCACCTGTAAGGACTAAGATGGAATACCTCGTTTATAGTAAAAAGGTATTCCGTAAGAACGTGGTTCTTCCCCACCGGTCGAGCCGAGCCGTTCCTGCTACAACTATACTGCTAATATAATTGCAGCATGGTTCTACCGCGTAAAATATATCCCACTTATCAATACGATATTTAACGATTGGAAAATATTCAAAGGAAGTTCGTCCGCAGACTCTCATACGTTGCTGGAGTGCATTAAACTATAAGGGGTAATGAGGAAAGACTCGATTATTTCTCTCTAAAATCATTATATAACATTCATTCTAAACGGTAATAAAAATTAAATAACTGTATTTATTATAACTTTATTTTACCGTTTTTATTTAAATTTTTCTTTTGTTTTTACTTAAATCTTACACTCCATTTCAATTTTCGTTTTTTCTCGTTTTTAAATAAAATAATTGCATTAATCTAAATGTTGTACTCACCTTTAATTTAAGTACATATATTTAGTAAAAAAGACTTGGCTCATAACAACCAAAAAAAGGGAGACGTTGTCCGCGCCTCTTCCTTCGGCTGGTTCCTTCGTCCGGCCGCGAAGTCCTACCACAACGGACTTATGAGATACTGTTCTTGCGTCTCCAATCAGGGACAACCTACACCACTACGCTGGGTTCGAAGCAACCCAGTGGGCGTAAACCTAGACGTTCTACTCCGTGCGGCAAGTCCGTTTCTTAAAAAAAGTGGTTGACGACTAAGATTACGGGCCCCAGTGGAATGGTCCTGGTCCAGACGTCAATCATGAACTTAGTGGACTGTATTCTATATATCTATTGCCCTACTTATAGGGTAGACACTGGTGAAATAATAACTGCCCCTTGGAAATGTGATACTGAAATTTCACTACTTTCGCTTTACTTTTCCTAATTTTGTTTTCTTCTTTGATTTATAACTGGAAACTATAGCTAGTCCCGAACGAATTGAAAATTGAGCGACTTACTAAAGTACTCCCGAGCTAAACCTTAAGGAGAGTCAGGCGGGAAAACCCCCTCATGTTTCGATGATTTTCACTATCACATTTCCGTATATTGCATCATAAATTTATACCTCAAAATTATAACTTTAGTGTAAACTCAATATTTTTATTATTGAATTAAGTTATTGAATTATTGAATTAAAACTTTAAACAGATTTTTATACAAAACTTGAAGCAAAATTACATGTTTAATGTATTATTTAATATTCCCATTATTTCGCTATTTTATTACTAAAATAGTATGTTATTGACATTTCTATCATCTTACTTTAACACAAAAGTTAGATAAAATATTAAAAATTCGCTTTTAAACGTTTTTAAAACTTTTAGTAATAAAAATAATATTTAATTAATATTCTCATGAGACGGTTCGGACTTGCCTTTTTCTTTCCGCTAATTACAGATTAAATAATAATAATATACCTATACTTATATAAGTTGGCAAACTCTAAATTTGCACAATCCTCTGGATCCTATAGGAGGCTCTTGCCACCTTTTCTAATATCTATACGTATCCTTGTCTAACATATACAGCATTTCACTCTAGTATTAAAATAATCACATTCATCTAACACATTGATATGACTTATAGGTGATTATAGGTGATTAAAACATTTAAACAAGCAATTCTTCCGATTATGTATATATATATATATATATATATATATATATATATATATATATATATATATATATAAGATAGATGGATAGATATATAATCGGAATCTCGGAAAAGGCTCTACGATTTATTTTGTGTGCAGGGAGTTTCGGGGGCAATAAATCGATCTAGCTAGGATTTATTTTTAGAAAATGTCTTTTTGTCCGTGTTTTTAGGCAATGAAAAACTACTACAATATCGTTAGAATAAGAAGGTAAATTTTGACAGTTTATTAATGATAACAAATAGCTTAATTGGTATATCGGGCGGTCACTAAGTCGTAATTTCATGGTTCGAGCCCAGGCCGATCGACCGACTTTTTTTAATTTTTTTTCAAGTTCCTTTCTTTTTTGAGAAAATCTATTTTTTCAAGCCCTTTTTTAGTATTTTTTAAAAACACGAGAATTTAAATTAAGTGCAATTAGCATTCATGATTTTTTATTCATTTGAATAAAAAATGAAAACTGAACTGGTTATTTAACCAGTTCAGTTTTTTCTATTATGTCGCTAAGATCAAAAAATATTATTCGTATTTCATCAGTATGTAATTTGTATCTAAATATAATTTCCAAAACAGACGAATTAAAAAAAAAAACGAGTGAAAAATACTCGTGCCGAGCAAAGCTCGGTCAACCGGGTACTAGGTGATTAAAACATTAAAAGACTTTATACACAAAACAATCAAAAGTGCTAAAAGCGAATAGAACGTTCTTAATTCTTTATTTATATCGTATTACATAGTCGATTACTATGTAATGCACGAATCTAAGCTAATACAAATAACTTTCCTTTACACATAAATTTAATTTTAAGCATTTAATAAAAATGTTTATCTCGCATCGCCAACAATAGTGTTATAACAAAATATAGCTGAAAATTTTCATATGTACATAGTTGGTAAGTCTAAATAAATTAATAAAAAATAATAATTTCCTTTAATTAATAACTGTCGTGCAATGCGGCGGTGTAAATAACTCCAACCCTACCCCATATCGGCCCGTGGGTGTCCTATGATGCGACAGGGGGAAACAAACCAGGAGGTGGGTGGCAGCGTCTTGTTGATAACAACTAAAAAAACTGTTGCCAACCCACCTGGCAAGCGTGGCAACTATAGAAAATGTCCCTCTTATGAGGCAATCTGTGGAGAGGCCTTTGTTCAGCAGTGGACCACGATAGGCTGATACGAGTATATACAAATGTTCTTTAATTTAGTAAAACATTTAAAAATGATCGCAATTTTTAAATTTACCTAACCAATGAAAATGTAAAACAATAGGCGTCATTAAGTGGTTCCGATTATCCTGATTCAAATGGTCGAGCAAGGAAAGAAGGCGATTATTAAATCAAGTTGCTACAAATTGATTTGTGTTTGTGAACATAAGTGATAATTTCTCTTGTGAAAATACATATAACTGGCTGGTAATAAAAAAATTACAAACATATATTTCTTTTTAATTACTTGCGCACATACAGTACAAGAGGATTTATCTGTGACTGTGCAGTGTCATAACCATGATTTAATATATTATTATTACATTTTATGATAGTAATTAATTAATTATTATTAAGATATGTAACCTTATATTGATATGTCTAATAATAGCTATGATTATATGTGTACTAACTATTACTGTAAAATTGTTAATAACAGTCAATAAAAGAAATTTATAAAAGGGTATGAAATATTTTTTTTATAGGATAGGGTGACAAACGAGCACACAGTCCATCTGATGGTAAGTGGTTGCTTTGGCCCATATACATCTACATCTATCCTCGATTACGAATCAAAATGCAGATTTGTTGTCACCCGTGAGGACTAAGATGGAATGCCTCGTTTCCAGTAAAAAGGGTCTCCGGTTCTCTACACTCACCATACGAAATACAGCAGCATTAAGCTACTATTTCACGCTGGTATTCTGTGAGAGCGTGGTCCTTCCCCGGTCGAGCCGACCCATTCGTGCTACAACTATACTACTAATATAACTGCAACATGGCTCTACCACGTATAAACTATTACTATCTCTTTAATTTTGTAACATATAAAATTACGTTCCATACAAAACCTTTTCTCGAAGTTTGCATATCCGCTTATATATCTAGATGGATTAGTTTTAGTGTGGGTGAAAGTAACCCCCCTCACAATTCGTCACGTTTGGCATGGACGCCCGATTGCATAAGGGCAAAACATTACCAGAAGTCTGCGGAAGTAACCTATGATTACTGACTTTTGCTGTGAACATTACAAGATCTGCTACAATTGAGTTTATGCAATAAATTGATTAAATCTTATAACGATTTTTTTGTATAAAAAGGTAACGATTGAGCACACAATCCGTGCAGAAATCGAACCCACGGCCCCAGCCCTGCAACTTACCTACCGTGCCATCGCTGTATGTCAGGACTTAGTTTGATTTGATTTGTTTATTTTAGTAGGCAAACTTAGTGCGTAAATTACTACTTATACTAATGAATAAATAATAAACATAACAAAAATAAAAAATAAAAATATAAATTTCTTTGCAACCTTCCGCTAAATAAGTAGTGGTGCTGGGACTAGTGGTGACGGAGTTAGTGCATGCAATTGAGGGAGGGCGGGAGGTGCTCTTCAATACAGGTAAGATACATCATTGTATTTATTTAGCGGAAGGTTGCAAAGAAATTTATATTTATATTTTTTATTATAATGGATTTCCGCAAAGTGACGCCTGATTCTATCAATAAACATAACATTACATGTTTATTTTATTTTTAACCAACTATAAAAAAGGAGGATGGAAGTTCTCGATTTGCCAGAATATTTTATATTTAAAAAGATTAAATGTAACACTATAATGTTAAGGGTACATATGACGGGCTTAATGCCATTTGGTATTCTCTGCGAGTTAACCTGGTGTGCCAAATACAATTGTTGGCAGGTAGGTGGCAATACTTAATACGAATATAAAGAGTGTAATACTACTTAAATACACAATAATTATACAACATATATTTAAATATATATATATATATATATATATATATATATATATATATATATATATGTATATATGTATATATATATATATATATATATATATATATATATATAAATGAGACATTCATGAGTGAGATATAAAAACGGCGGCGGACGCTTCTTTGCTCTAAATCCCTGTTAGAAGTGAGAGGAGGCTTGTTCCCAGCAGTGGTACACGTATATAGGACCTAAATTTACTTATGACCATAGCAGTTTTTTTTCCTGCGACGTGGAGGTGTTTTAAGATATAATCTTAGGTCATGGAAATACTTGATCCGTTCTTGGCGCCTGGTCTTAACTACTACGCTGAAGAGTCAAAACTCAAAAGTTGTTTAAAATGTTCTTGTAGTATGAATAAAGTTATCCTCGTGCCCCTTAGATGCTATTTCCATCACTTATGTAGCGCGCACAAAATCTATCGGGAAATTTCTCTAACTAGCTCTTACGGCATCCACGGCATGAGACGGGGTGATGAATGTATTCCTTTAGGCTGCCAACATACGGTAAAAATAATGTCTTATATCTAATTAATCATGTTGTTTAAGGATGAATGTGTCAAGAGAGCAATGTTATAAGAGAAGAATTGCTAAAGGAAAACCACAACCCTACGCATTGCACTCAGCTAATTCGCAGATAGGTGTTTGGGGATACTGATGGTTGGGCATCTCAAGTAGATAAACGTACGTGGTAGAGTAATGCAGCAGTTATATCGTGATTTTAGCATAAATGGGCTCAACTAGACGAGGATCACGTTATCACAGAATACCGGAATGAAGTAGCAGTTTAACGCTGCTGTATTTCGTGTGGTGAGTGCAGAGAACCGGAAATACTTTTAACTGAAAACGAGGCATTCTATCTTAGACCTCAGGGGTTTCAACGCATTCTGCTATAGATGATGGTCCGCTATCTTATATACACCTATATGTAATTAAGGTCCCTTCACACATAAATAAAATGTTCGTAATCACTTTATGAATTTATTTATTACGGACACACAATTCCTTACAAATTTGCGACTGATAATCAACACTAATTAAGTTCGGCACGAAATATTACGTAGTCAGTAACTAGCAGCGAGCGACACAGGTTTAACGTAGGGAAGTTGACGCGTTACTAAAGAGGTAAAGAGCGGCTCGCCTGTTGCTACGCTCCGGCGCCGCGGGATACTTCTCCCTGAAGAGATAGGTAAGTAAACTTTATGTAATATTAATAAATAATAAAAATGTAATATATAATGTGTGATGAGTGTATTTGTGTGAATTGAAATTTGTTTGTGTGTTTATTAATGTGTTATTTAATTGTGTATTTTTATGTATTTTATTGTGTATGTTATTATGTGTATTATTGTGTATTTAGTATTGTTGCAAGTGGTGCGCCACATCACTCCCCCTACCGAGACCGGTTTACGGTCGATAGTAGTCCGGGAATCGGACAGTTCTCCCACTTCGCGTCATCTTTTCTGTTGATAGCTGTAAGGGGCGCGGGCGTTCAGGTAAGGTAGTCATCACTGGAGCCTGATCCTTCTTATCGTCGAGGGTGTCGTCTGTCGGCAGGTATGCTGGTTTAATTCTGTCTACTGTAACAGTGGTTTCTTTACCTTGTATTAGTATTTTAAATGTTTTAGTACCTCGATCCACGACTTTGTATGGTCCTGTATATGGCGATTGTAGCGGTCGTTTCTTTGGGCCACGGCGCAGAAATATGAATTGGATGTCCAGATGTCTTTAGGTAAGTAAAATGATTTATTTTTATTATGGTTTGACGCTGGTACTGGAGCCAAATCGATAGTATGTATACGCATGCGTTCAACGTAGTCTGACGGGATCTGAGGTAAGCTTCGTTGCTGGCATGAAGAATTCTCCTGGTAGTCTAATAGGTTCACCATATACAATTTCTGCTGCCGACGCGGTTAGGTCTTCTTTCCACGCTGCACGCATTCCCAAGAGCACTAATGGAAGTGTTTCAGTCCATTGAAGTGTGTTGTGACATGTAATTGCTGCTTTTAGTTGGCGATGAAGCCTCTCCACCATTCCATTGCACTGTGGATGGTATGACGTGGTGGGGCGGTGTTCTGAGCCAATGAGTTTTGTCAGGCTTTGAAAAAGATGTGACTGAAATTGCTGACCTCTGTCCGTAATGATTGTTTTCGGGCAGCCAAAACGTGACACCCAGCCGGAGACGAAAGATTTGGCGCAAGACTCAGCAGTTATGTCCGGTAATGGGTAGACCTCTGGCCAGCGAGTGAAACGGTCGATAACAGTTAAGCAGTACCTGAAACCATTACAATATGGCAAAGGGCCAATTAAGTCAATGTGGACTTGGAAAAAATATTTTGAAGGAATGGGGAAATTGGACAATGGAGCGGAAGTGTGACGGGTTACTTTAGATAGTTGGCAATCTGTGCACTGTTTGGTCCAAATTTTGCAGTCACGTTTTATACGAGGCCACACAAATCTTTCTGTGATTAGCTTAGTCGTTGCTGCGGTGCCTGGGTGAGTTAGTTCATGCGTCGTTTGAAAGACTTGTTTACGGAACTTTGGCGTAATGTAAGGACGAGTTTTCCAGTTGATGCGTCGCAATAGAGATTGCTATTTGGTAATTTCTCTAATCTAAGACCTGTCCCGTTTTTCAGTAAACTTTGCAGTTCAAGGTCGATCTCCTGATCTCATGCAAGGGCTTCATAATTTATTGCTTCAGTGATTTCGTCTATTCTTGAAAGCGCGTCGGCGACAACATTCTCTTTTCCCGCAATATGTCTGATATCTGTGGTGAATTGTGATATATAATCTAAATATCTGTATTGCCGTGGTGAACAATTATCCCTTCCTGTTATGAAAGCGTATGAAATTGGTTTATGGTCTGTATAAATGGCAAAGTTCCTAGCTTCAAGCATATATTTAAAATGTTTTATCGCTTCGTAAATAGCTAGGAGTTCCCTATCATAAGGGTTATACTTCTTTTGGGGTAGTGACAACTTGCGTGAGAAAAATCCCAAAGGCTGCCATATGTTATCTTGCCTTTTTGCTGCAGTACGGCTCCGATCGCTTCATTTGAAGCATCTGTAAACAACGCTAGTTCTGCCTGTACATCTGGGTGTGACAGAAGTGTAGTGTTTGTCAGGCTTTCTTTGCATTGTTGAAAGGCACGCAACATTTTATCAGTCATATTTATAGGTGTGGCTCCTTTGTTCTTTCCTGTCAAGGCCTTATTTAAAGGGTATTGTAATTCTGCGGCATGAGGGATGAACCTCCGATAATAATTGACCATTCCTAGGAGCCTTCGCAGTTGTTTAGCGGTTTTAGGTAGGTCGAGCTTGTGAATAGGTGCCACCTTTTCGGGCAATGGTCGTGTTCACTCGGATGATACGTTATAACCCAGGAAAGTAACTTCCGGTACTCCAAATACGCACTTAGATGTATTAATAAGTATGCCGTATTTCTTGAATCTATCAAACAGATTTTGTAAGTGATTTAAGTGTTCTTTCTCAGTTTTCGAGAATACTAGAATGTCGTCCAAATATCCGTATACGTAGTCCATGCCAGCCCTGTGTAACCTCATCGATGAACCTTTGGAACGTTTGAGCTGCGTTCCTTAACCCGAAGTTCATGAAGGGGAACTCATACAGACCGAACGGAGTGGTGATAGCTGTTTTGGGTACGTCGTTCTTCTCTGCTTGAATTTGGTTATAAGCCTTAATTAAATCGACTTTAGATAATATTTTTGCTCCGGCCAGCTGGTAAGCAAAGTCGTTGATGTGCCGGATTGGGTAACGGTCAGGAATTGTTCTTGCGTTAAGAGCTCGATAGTCACCACACGGACGCCACCCATCATCTTTCTTTCGCGCTAGGTGTAGCGGGGACGACCATGGGCTTTCCGATCGGCGCACTGTTCCGTTAAATAGCATTTCTTCAAATTCCTTCTTTGCAGTATTTGGGCGATTTGGAGCTAATCGGCGTGGACGTGAATTCACCTGTGGTCCGGGAGTTGTGCGAATATGGCGCTTTGTACTGTGTTTTGGTTCAATGGGAGCACCGGCAGGTCTTGTTATTTCTGGATATTGTTTTAGCAAGGTGTGGTATGGGGTGTTCCCAGATACTGCTTTAATAGAGACGATTTCTTCTTTAAGGCTGTTTCGATGTGCTATAGACACGGAAAGGCTTGTAAGTCCATCTATTAGGCGATGGTGACGACAGTCTACGAGTAATTTGTAGTGGCTTAAGAAATCTACGCCAAGTATGGGTTTCGTCACATCAGCCGACACACGACGATAAAACCTCCAGTTCAAATCCTCCGACACTCGACTACTCGTCTTATCTATGCGGTGTTGTGTCCTCAACACCGCGTAGACATGCGCGCTGCGCCACCGTCGGAGGAGGAATGGGTGTCGGTGCCGCTGAACGCGATTACCGTTCCTACTTCGTCCGTTCAGTTTAGGAACATACCTCGCTATCTGCATTTAATATCCACATATATAGCACACGGCAATAATCATGAGCTATTATTGACTTCTTTCTATGATAGGGTAACCGAATTTATGAACTGTAATTCTAATGATATTTTTCTTATTCTCGGTGACTTTAATGTGACTAATGCTTGTTGGCATTATAATATAACCACTAATACCATGGATGTTCAAACAAACAATGACAGATTAGCTTGTCTCACTGCCGACTTTATGCATTTATCGTTACTATCACAATTCAACTCTCAATTTAATGTAAATAATAGACTTCTAGACTTAATTTTTTGTAATAAAAACTGTTCAGTGGCTTCTAGCGTATACCCATTAGTGCCGCAAGATAATCATCATAAAGCTTTAGAAATAGATTTAAAATTATTTTCTTCTGCTATGCTTAACGTTGCTAATATTAAGAAAAAACTTTTCTACAAAGCCGACTTCGACTCAATTAATACTTCCTTAAATTCGATTGACTGGGAGGCAACTTTTAGCACTATGAAGTCCTACGTAGAATCAATGACTTCGTACTTTTATGATGTACTTGATGGGCTTGTGGACAAACACGTACCGACGCATTGTCTTACTACCAAAAATAAATTTCCTCCGTGGTTTAATAAACCTCTAATTAAATTATCAAAAGAAAAATATAAATTTCATAAAAAATGGAAGCGATATGGTAACTTGTGCGATTATCAAACTTTTTCTATTCTGAGACATCGTTTTAAGAAAATGGAGAAAAATTGTTACAAAAGGTTTATTGAAATTGCTGAAGAGAAAATTAAAGAGAATCCAAAATATTTTTGGTCTTTTGTAAAATCTAAAAATTCTACAAACGACATTCCAGATAGAATGTTATACAAAGGTAAACTTTTATCTAGTGGCAGTGAGATTTGCGATGCGTTCAATCAATATTTTCATTCCGTTTTTTTATCCAGAAATGATCCTCTTATTAAAAATCATACTATTAGCTCTTATCCCCTCTCAACTTTAGATATAAACTCTGTTAATATTGACTATGATATTGTTCTTAAAGAATTAAAAAATATCAACGTTCGTAAGGGCGCAGGTTCTGATAACATTCATCCCATTTTAATCTCCAAATGTGCCAAAGAACTCGCAAAACCTATAACCATAATTTTTCGAACTTCTATTGAAACCGGTGTTTATCCTAGTAAGTGGAAAAAATCAAACAGAAAAGATATAATTACTGAGTATAGACCGATTTCCAAATTATGTCTTTTGGGAAAGGTTCTTGAAAAAATTGTCACATCCTATATTTTGTTTTCTGTTCGTAATTATATATGTCAACAACAACATGGTTTCTTTAAGCACCGTAGTGTTGATACCAATATGGTAACTTTTACTGATTATTTGTCGAAGGCCATGGATAATAACTTACAAGTGGATGTTGTATACACAGATTTTTCCAAGGCTTTTGACAAGCTAAATCACGATCTTCTTATTGAGAAGCTTACAAGGGCTGGCATTCACGGCAGCCTTCTCAGGTGGATCCAATCCTATATTGAAAATAGATGTCAAGCAGTTTGTGTAAAGGGATACTCTTCACTATTTCTACCCGCAACTTCAGGCGTGCCTCAAGGATCACACTTAGGCCCTTTGCTGTTTTCGTTATATATTAATGATATAGGACTTGCACTAAAGAATAGTGATTACTTACTTTATGCCGACGATACAAAGTTATTTCGAGTTATCAAAACAGTTGATGACTGTGTAAAGCTGCAAAAAGACGTAACTTCTCTATTTGATTACTGTTCAAATAACCAACTATATCTCAATATTGATAAATGCCATATCATATCTTATACACGTAAAGTCAACAGTATAATATTTGATTATAGCTTGAATTATACTACTATTAAAAGAGTAGATAGTATTAGAGATCTGGGTATAATAATGGATTCAAAATTGTCATTCAATCTACATATTGATTATATATTAAGCTATGCATTTCGTAGCTTGGGATTTATTCTCAGGATTAGCAAACCCTTTAACAAAACCATAACGCTAAAAACTCTATACTTTTCCTTTATTCGGTCAATCTTAGATTTTTGTAGTACTGTATGGAGTCCCTGTTATCATATACATAGGAATAGAATTGAAAGAGTACAAAAGACATTCCTTAGGTCACTTAACTATCGTAATAATATTACTAACGAATCATATGATGAATCTTTGCGTAGGTATAAATTATTATCCCTTTGCGATAGACGCAAATTGTTTGATATAATCTTTTTATATAAAATTCTGAATAATTTAATTGACTCTTCTCAACTTCTCTCAAAGGTATCATTTATTGCTCGTGTTCGTCTTCCGGTGCGATCCTCACGTAAAACACCACTTTTTGTTCCTCCGCAGTTACATAAAAGATATACTCGTAATTCATTCTTATACCGTTCCACTGACATATATAATAAGCAATTTACTAATATCGACCTTTTTAATTCATCTCTCAATACCTTAAAACAGACAATAAAAAATAATTTAAGTAAGGTTTGCTAGTGAGTTGCATTTTTTTTGAATTGATATTCTAATTTTAATTATGTTTATGTACTTAGTTTTTTTTTTGTTATGTTAATAGTCACTATGTAGTGTTACCATGTAACTTTCTTTTAAATTATGTTTAAGTTTTCGGCACTGTAGGTCAATTTATAATAGATAAGTTGTAGTATTTTATTTCCTTAGTATACGACTGTTTGTTGCCAAAATAAATTAAAAAAAAAATCCCTTCACAGGCCGAAATCTAGATGAAGGTGAATGTAACCATATGTCGATATAGTGGTGTTGTTTGCCGCGAATAACTCGAATTTTGTCTTGGTGCGGTATCCTGCGGTAGCGGTCTTCGGAAAAACGCAGAGGTCAGAACCGGTATCGACGACAAATTCCATCTTCGTTTTCCGTTCTACGATAAAGAGGCGGCCGTTGCACTCATCAAGGCAGTCCTTCTCCGCCACTAGTGACTGCCGTTGCCATTTCCCTGCTGGAAATTACATGGCATTGTGCATTTATGTGCATTGCTTCCGAATTTATTGTAGTAGTAGCAGATACCATTCCTGAGATTTGGAACGAGATCATGACTTTCTTCTATAAAAACGTCTCCCCCTGTGAACGAGATTCTCTGGCACTCAATGCTGCCACTTGTTTAGTGAGCTCAGATATTTGTTTTGCCATGGCTTCCATTGCTATCCAAGTTTGATTACTAGAGCATGATGTAGAAGGGGCTACCTCTGAGATTTGAGGTGTTGGTGCTGCTACTGCTAGAATCTTATCAGCTAGTTCAGCCAATTTGTCCATAGGCATATCAGAGTGTGACGCGATAATCGGCTGTATGTTTGGTGGTAACCTGTTATACCATGTCGTGCGAACAAATTCTTCTGGGATATTTCGCCCAGCAAGATGCTGAAGATGGCGTAAAAACTGTGACGGTTTTCTGGTACCCATCTCTTCGCTGCTCAGGAACTGTTTTATTTCCTCTTCACGAGGCGCCGAGAGTCTGAGAATCAGTTCACTCTTAAGAGTTTCGTATTTATTTTCTTTGGGTGGATTTTCGATTATGTCACCCACCTCAACCGCGTATTGGTGTTCTAAATTGCTGCATGCAAAATAAAATTTTGTGGTATCCGAATTTATCCCTGATAATACGAATTGTTCCTCTAGTTGGGCAAACCACAATGCGGGGCGATCCGGCCGAAATGGTGGCACCTTAACACCGACACGAAATAATTCCATAGCTGGCTTCAAATTTTCAGTTTCGTCATTTTTCGTCGGGATTGTTTCCTTAGTTAGATTAGTATCTCGTGCCCTTGACATCTCTTTAAGGTAAGTAAATAAGTTTTCGTAAATGTAATTGGTACCTTTAGATCTTCTTTGCGTAGTCGGGGTCACCAGTATATAGATGATGGTCCGCTATCTTATATACACCTATATGTAATTAAGGTCCCTTCACACATAAATAAAATGTTCGTAATCACTTTATGAATTTATTTATTACGGACACACAATTCCTTACAAATTTGCGACTGATAATCAACACTAATTAAGTTCGGCACGAAATATTACGTAGTCAGTAACTAGCAGCGAGCGACACAGGTTTAACGTAGGGAAGTTGACGCGTTACTAAAGAGGTAAAGAGCGGCTCGCCTGTTGCTACGCTCCGGCGCCGCGGGATACTTCTCCTGAAGAGATAGGTAAGTAAACTTTATGTAATATTAATAAATAATAAAAATGTAATATATAATGTGTGATGAGTGTATTTGTGTGAATTGAAATTTGTTTGTGTGTTTATTAATGTTTTATTTAATTGTGTATTTTTGTGTATTTTATTGTGTATGTTATTATGTATATTATTGTGTATTTAGTATTGTTGCAGGTGGTGCGCCACACTGCATTGCAGATTGAGAATAAATGTAGATGTCTATAGAATTCGTTTTTCAATTACCATCAAGTAGACTGTGTGCTAGGTTTTCATCCCTATTCTATAAAAAAATCTAATCTTTTGTTGTTTTACAGAAGAATGAATACGTGCATACAGTTCACCTATTACGTGTAAGTGCTTCTTTTCTACCTAGGGGATCCGTCAAGGTTCAAACCACAGTCTTGACTATATCTGTCTCTAAATACCAGTGTTTGCACTTCTGTGTTTCAGTCTGAAAGATATTGAGGGCCAGTATAATCACAGGCTGAGATACATCCCATCTTTGTCTTCAGAGTTGACAACGCATCCGTAGGGTCTGTCTGAAGTTTTTTTTTGGAAGAGGGGGCAAATGAGCTTACGGCTCGTAGACGGTAAATGATCACCATCACACATCGGCAACATCAGGGTAATCGGCGGTGCATTGCCGGCCTTTTAGAAAACTGTAAACAAAAGTAAAGTCAAGTAAACTTAAATAAATCTGCAGGTGTCCATGGACTTGGGGAGGAGTAGTCCTCTCCTGAGAGGAGCCGCCATGGAAAAGCAAGTGCTGGTGGGGCTGCAAATTTGTGCGAAAATGTTCCTGTGGCCCTGACAATATGTAGCGAAGGTGGAACTCCATAGGGTTTTAGTTAGCGCGAGTCCGACATAGTCCATCCTTGCGAGGTGGGTGTGCGTAGGCATATCCTCATGTTAAAGAAACGGCTGCCATGATAAACAATCTGAATGAGCCAAACGATAATATTGTAACTCTTACGAAGGTAATACTAAATACCAAAAGAAACATATTAGGTTTCATTGGAAAAATCTAAAAAGGAGCTAGCTGTAGTACAGGATTTAGAAACTTTAAGTTACCTGACCCGTGTTCTCTGAAAAGTATAGTGAGTGACAGACGTTTAGGAATTTATTTGTATTTGGTTTATTACACATTAATAAAACTCTATACGGTGCGTTGAAATTAAATTACCTTAAAGGGTACTTAACTGGAGATGCAGAGCACCTATCAAGTCCAATATAACCCGTCCTTGCCCCACGAGGCGGTTATACGTAGTCTGTTAAACCATGTAAATAAAAGTAAGTGTCCGTGGACTGCAGGAGCCACTTATCATTGGGTCGACTGTACCTTCGTTTCACACATTAGTTATATAACAAGTGGTAAAATTAAAAAATACGTACAACCGACATCAATTTAATTAAAACTAGAACATCAATGTATTCCAAGTCAATTTAATACACATTATTAAATATAACTCAAAAACTAGTGGTCAGATCTTGAACAAATTTATATGAGATCATACGAGAAGAATCAGCTTTTTAATAAAAAAGAAACATCAAAATCGAATAATTCAAAGAAAAGTTATGAGGTACACATAAAAAAACATACAGTCAAATTGAATACCTCCTTTTTTTGAAGTCATTAAAAACATATGTTCTACCATCCGTTAGATAAATTACTTATATAAGTGCGAGAAATTTAATTCAATTCCATTTTATTTATTGCTTGAATTTAGTACATAATATTACGAACTTAAGTAAAAAAGTAAAGATACAGCCTATATACGTCCCACTGCTGGGCACAGGCCTCCCTTCGTTTCTGAGAGTGTTTTAGGGCAAGGAAGTGTCCGCCGCGCTGCCTCAATGCGTGTTGGCGAACTTCGCATGTCTTCAAAATTTATTTTTTCTGATTTTTCAGACATGCAGATTTCCTCACCATGTTTTCTTTCACCGCCGAGCACATGGTAAATAAGCACTTAAAATTGCAATTAACAAATTCATTGGATCGAACCCGGGTTACTTGCGTTCTGTTATATTTACAGCGAGCGTTAACCATCTGAGCTACCACGCCTCATAATAATATTATACGCAACAGAATGTAGTACAAAATATTATTATGATGTTATTAGTTGTTAATGAGATCTTACATACTACCATAATAATGGCGTGCAATATCTTTACTTAAACTCTGAGCTATTATTATTATTATTACAATTTAATGAAATAATTAAGTGATAATAAGTATTTAAATAATTAAATAATCGTGATCAGGTTGTAATTAATTACATGTTTGCATTTATTTACTTAACAGTGTGGTTGAAAACAAAAACGTCTCATTATTTAAGAACAGAAACACGATAAAGCCTTGTGCGAGCATCTGCCACCCTATTCAATACCCTCTTCATATATCAGCTTTGGATGTATTACATTTTGTCAGCCATGTGCTTTTTGCAATAACTTACGACCTTACAGCTTTAATATTTAACTCTGTGACGATTTAATGTTCCTTAACTCTTTGAGGTTTAATTATGTCATCATTGCTCCTTTTAAGGTGACAAGCGAGCACACAGTCCAGCCGATGGTTAGTGGATGCTGTGGCCCATAGAGATCTACATTTATCCTCGATTATAAATCAAAATGCAGATGCGTTTTCACCCCTGAGGACTAAGATGGCATGCCTCGTTTCCAGCAAAAAGAGTCTCCAGTTCTCTACACTCACCAATTGAAACACAGCAGCATTGAGCTGTTATTTCACGTGCGTCACGAGCGTGGTACATCCTCGGTCGCGACGACCCATTCGTGTTACAACCATAATATAGCTGCGGCGTTTCTCTACCACGTACCAAGGCTTACTCATCAGCTGGCTATGTCAGTAACAGTTGTTTTTCACGGATATTTCTCGTAACGGACTTACTTTGTCCTATAAAGAAATTTATAAAATCTTTAAAACAAGGAAAGTTGTATAAGTGCGTAAATTTTTTCAATATATGAGTTTATTTCTGTATGAACTGACGGCTCCGTGGCTTGACAATGAGTTACGGTCACGCATATTTTACGTAAGTTATCACTTCAAAAACAAATTACAAAAATGGCTATAAACGTTATAACTTTATAAAATAAGCCAAAAATACATGTCACGGCTTCTAATCTTTATTGAAACACTCCCTTGACATTCATTCCCTTGAGTTTCACCCATGCTGTCCATTTCGCACTTATCTGCGGTCAAGCAGCCGTGTATCATAACAAGACGTGTGATGAAGTACAGTCGTATAGAAAAGTTAATCCATTTTGTTACATCCATTTGAGTGTTGGGCCGTGCCTCTAGATACAATTCTTTTCCTCTTTAGTTTAACAAGAACAGTTATCCAAACGTTTCAAAAAGTTATAAAATAAAGTGAGACAGATTTACAGACTCATATTGCCTAGAAGAATATTTTTATAGTGAAATTAATTGGTACTGCAATAAAACTTGACCTAGATGGCATGATTGTACAGAAGACCGAAGAGTATAATGTGCCACTTTGCCTGGCGTATGTGGACTATGAGAAAGCCTTCGATGCCGTCGAAATTAGGGCGGTGCTACAGTACCTTCAGCGGTGCCAAGTTGACTGTCGGTATAACGAAGTGCTGAAGTGCTTGTACAGTAGGGCTACGATGGCTATCCGAGTACAAAACCAGAGTACGTAAACTATCTAACTGCAGAGAGGTGCAAGACAGAGTGATATTATATCCCCGAAACTCTTCACCATTGCATTGGAAGACGTTTTCAAACTACTGGACCGGAAAGGATTCGGTATTAACATCAATGGCAAGTTTATCCCTCACCTTCAACTTGCCGACGATATAGTGATTATGTCAGAATCGCTAGGGGATCTAAGCACTATGCTCAATGACCTCAATGGTGCCTCCCAACGGATAGGTCTTAAGATGAACATGGGCATATCAAAGATCATGTGTAACGTCCATGTCACACCTATGCCGGTAGTTGTTGAGAGCACTAAGCTTGAAGTTGTTGACGAGTATGTTTACCTGGGATAAATAGTCCAACTAGTTAAGTCCAACTTCGACCGAGTGGTCAATGGCAATAAAAAAAATCATATCCTATTCGATTCTAGCCTGTTAAATGAAAGTTATCTGAGACTATTTCAGACACAACAAATGAAGGACAAAAGTTATAACGGAGCAGATTGAAGACACAGCAAATCTATTAATATCTTTCGCCTTGCGTCCTTCCAATTAACGCGTGTGCAGCAGATCCACAGACGGTGATCCTAATTAAATATCCCTCGCTTAATTTCTTTACGAATCAATCGTTTTATTTATTAATTAATTTATTACAGTCTATCAAAAGTCTACAGCTGAACATAGAACTCCCCCCTCCCCCCATACATTACCCTAAGGACGGATTTTGTCCAAGTTGCCACGGTTGGTGCGTTAGCAACCGCAGTTGTATTTGTTGTCATCAGGAACATGCTGTCCGTGTTCTGCTTCAGTCTCCCTCTGCCGCCTCTCACGACACCCACGGCACGATATGGGGCAGTGGATATTCTTACACCGCCACTACGCGGTTAGTATTTTTATTGTTGTCATCAGGAACATGCTGTCCGTGTTCTGCTTCAGTCTCCCTCTGCCGCCTCTCACGACACCCACGGCACGATATGGGGCAGTGGGTATTCTTACACCGCCACTACACGGTTAGTATTAATAATAATAATTTTATTTCAGATACAAGCTCCATAATTTGTTAGTAATAAATAATATAAACTTAAAATTAATGTTATTAATATACAAATAATAACAACAATGCTTATTTTATATTAAATATAACAGCTCTGGACCCCATATGCACAGTATTCCAGTGCCGCACAACCCGACAATCAAGCCTTCCTAATACAGTACATAGGAGTCCGTTGGCACTGTCTCGCACGCGTCGCATCAATTAGGCCACTCTCTTCCGCACTATTGTATCAAAGCTGTCCGTGTTAGCCTCAACAAACATACCTGATGCGCTGCAATATCGAGACAGCCCCATCAGCATCCTAAAGCCATTATTGTACAGAATAGAGCATTAACAGCAAGTATACTTGACCCACTTGGCTGCAGGTGTAAAATGTTTGGCAGTACGCCTTAAAAAGGTTTATCTTGACAGCTTTTGTACACCTTGCAAACCTACGAGCCAGCATGTTGCACCTCACTGCTAATGTTCTACGTTCTCGTTCAATATCCAAGTCATCAGAGAGGTCCTCTGTAACCCAGTGCCCCAGGTATTAAAATTTGGTGACTCTACTTAAAGGTACTCCTCCAAGCGTAACCAGTGGGATAAACTTGGGTTCTTTATTCCCAGCCTTGAAAACAAGTAGTTCACTCTTTTTGGAGTTATACCTAAGGCCATGGGTTTCCGCTTATCTCTAACATAAATTTATTAATGTCTCGAGTGCTCTGATCGAAGGACTCAGCAGCACCATGTCGTCCGCGTAAATGATGCTGTTTACGAAGTTACCTTCTATTGAGCATTCGACGCCAGTTCTGCTAAGCTCATCGATCAATCCATTTATGTATAGGTTAAAGAGCCTCGGTGAAGTTAAGCCCCCCTGTCTCACTCCACATTCCAACCTATATTAACTTGAGTATGAACATGCCCACCTTACATTATTTGAATGGTTGTGGTACCAATACCTTAATATATCGACTATCTCTCTAGGCGTACTTGTTTCCCTCCAAAGCTTATCCCATAATAGGTTGTACGAGACCGGGTCGAATGCCTTCGATAAGTCCAAAAAACAGGCGTAGACAGGCGTTTTTCTCGTAACATAATACTGGACGGTATGCTTGAGTCGCAAGATTGCAGTTTCAGTGGAAAGTTCAGGTATAAACCCAAAATGTGCCTCATGTACCTGCATATGTTTACTTATTCGACGATCAAGCAAACCATCCAATACTTTGGCTCTCACAGTAGCTAGCGAGATCGGTCTACAATTGTTCTTGTCGGCAGCATCCCCGGTCTTATTCTTTAGAACCGGTACCACTATGGTCTTCATAAGTTCCTGAGGTAAGTATCATGCCCTATACATACATTAAAGAGCATAGTCAATACTCTAGGCAGATGAACTCCCACATACTGCAGGTGCTTAATACTGAGGTTATCATGTCTAGGTGATTTACCACGTGTCATATTTTCGTAGTAAAACTGGCAAATTCACTGCACGATTTCACCTTAATATCGAACACCCGCTGCACCGGTCTCAATGGAGATTCCACTTTGAAGTGTTCCCTAAAAACTTCTGCGATGTGATGGGGCTCAGTATTGTTTAATATAATTAAATAAACGTATTTCTTAATTTTTATTTTAGAATTAGTCCGCCGTGCTGCTACAGTGCGTGTTGGCTTTACATGTCTTCAAAACATTTTGGTTTCTCGTGTTAATTAATTGCAATTAACAATTTAATTGCCGGCCAGCATTGACCGCGGCTTGCTTACGTAAGGGCATTGATAAAAACCACTAAGGTTTCTCGACATTGCTTAGTTGATTAAACAGCCACATTTAATACATAGATCGCTGGTTTGAATTTATACTAATAAAGATCATAAGCACCACATATATTTAATTAGAAATGTAGTGCCACTAGGAATTCTTCAAGCAAGTAGATGATGTGGCATTGGGCTCACCTGTATCTCCCATAGTCGCCAACATATTCATGGAGGAATTTTTGGAGAAAGCCCTTCTTACTGCACCAGTAAATCCAAGATTCTACAAGCGGTACGTAGACGAAACTTTCACAATTTGACCATCTGACAAAGTAACTGCATTTTAGACCACCTTAACTCCATAAACTCTAAACTAAAATTCACAATGGAGTTAGAGGCAAATAATTATTGAGTTTCCTAGATATTTTATTCATTTAAAACCTTCATAACACAATTGGTCACACTCTGTATAGGAAAAAGACCCATACCAACCGATATTTAAAGGTGAATCTTACAAATCTTTATTTCAGAGAGCACAAGGAATCTGTGACAGAAAACATCTGGCCGCCGAGCTCGTCAAGCAAGTATTTCAAGACAAAAAAAGCTGGGTTAAAAAAGCTTTTGCGACATGTTGTATTGAATTGACAAAAATTTAATAGTAGATACATAGAAGTTCGATTGTGTTCCATGTGCCATTATTTGTAGAAATTAGAGTTTTATCCATCAATCCATACCTGCCTATCAAAAAGTCCACCGCTGAAAGTCCTCCCTTATTGAGGCGGTATTTGCCACAGTTGCCATGCTGCACAGGCGGGCTGGTAACCGCAGTTTATTTAATTTTATTTTGAGTTGTCATCGGGAAGACGCTGCGCCCGTCTCCTGTTTTTGTTTCCCTCTGTGGCCTCTAGCGACACCCACGGCACGATATGACTTTAATATTTATTTACATATAAAAAGCTGGTATACAACGAAGGTGAGTTTTAAACGACATTCATGGACTGACATAACGATTTCAACCAACTCTTTTGAAATCGGCATCCCTTTTAACTTATATATTCGTATATCAAAGCTGTATAGCTTCTACAGTACCCTTCTATAAGATAGCAATTCCATTCAAATCTATACGTGCAGGAGTAAAAATCATAGGAAAAAATAATTATAGCAATAGTGTCGCATCTGGTCGCAATTCGACCATTTAAATAGTTATCAAAATAATCGTATATGCGTTCACTTAATATACCTGTTTTAACGGGAACATACAGACATGATGTTTCGCACATCTATGGTACAACTTTTTTGTAGTATTTGGGTGACAAATGAACATACAGTCGACTTTATGGTATGTGGATGCTGTGGCCCATAGACATTTAAAGTTAACCTCGATTAAGAATCAAAATGCAAGTTCGTTATCACCCCTAATGACTTAGATGGAATGCATCGTTTCCAATAAAAGCGGTCTGCGGTTCTCTACACTTACCATGCAAAATACAGCAGCATAAAGTTGATATTTAGTGCTGGTGTTCTGTGAGAGCGTGGTCCTACCACGGTCGTTCCGACCGATTTGTGCTACAACCATAATACGAATATAGCGGTAGCGTAGCACGTATAAAACCACCCTTAGAATGATATTTAATTCAACTTTTTTTAAAATAAAATAGTTAAAAAATGTACAACGTTTTTCCGATATTAAAGTATTAACATAACAATGATAGGGCTCCGTGGATTCAACACACGGGACAACGTAATTTTTTTCGGGTCATCATGTATTATGTAGTATCAAACTTTACGAAACATGCCACGACCATGCCATGGTTATTATAGCTCCGTCTATTAAAATGAAGTTTCAATCCTGACTCCACACAACGCTGGAAGCTTTCCAACTTGTCTACGCATTGAGCGTCTTACCCTAAGGCTACTTAGTCCTAAGAGACACAAATCATTGTGTCGCTTCTCTTGCCAAACTCTTAAAAGTTTCACAAAGCTATAAAACATAGAAAACATGAAAAGAGGCTAAACCTATGTCCCTGTTAGACCCTAGAACTAAAACCTGTATAATAATCAAATAGGTTAATTCGCTAAGTAGTTACAACTAGATAATTAATTATTATATGTGAGCTTTCGCGATTGTGCTTGAGAGATCAAAATAGAGACAGCCGCGGGCGCACGGCCACACCCGCTTCCGCGTAGCTCCCGCTATCCGCCGTCGTCTTCTTTGTGAACCCCTTCAATAAACTGAGCCAAAATTTTTAACATATTTGATGTGTGAACTTAAGACAAGACATGATTAATTTCTTTAAGGTCGTCCTTTTGTATATAGGACTTCATACTTTAGTTTTAAGGTTACAATTCTTATCCGATGCAATATGTTCGCCAATTGTCAACCTATTTATTCAAATGGTAGTAACGCATCTGTATTTTGATTCTTAATCGAGGATAGATTAAGATGTCTATGAATCCACTCATTATACTCTATATACTATAGGCTATACTCAATATTCGACTCACACGAGTTGAATAATAAAACAAAAACGTATCTAAATGAAACTGCAACAACGTACAATTTACGAGCACACCCTCTACAGAGGGAGAATGAAATGTTCGAATTTGTTACATACGCGATAAAGTTTTGATATTTTAATTTTATGTTGCTTTATATTGTGTGGTGAGATGAAGACATTTTGTTACCAGTTTCCGAGAAGTTTCTTAGATACTTCATAAAAATTTTGAAAAATTTCATTAAAATATTAACCCACTTGGTTTTTTGCTGGTTATGCTAAGACCGGAAGTCTTTTATGAGACATGGGTACATAAATAAAATTCTTTTGATAAGTTTTTCGTGAAAGCCCTGGTAACTCGAAAGAATAATACTTATTGAAAGTCACTCTTAAGTTTAATTTACCCCTGGTTCAGAAAATACTTCTGTCCTGTGACGTACCAGCAAAAAACTCAGTAGGACTTTAAAAAAATATAATTAACGCTGAGTAAGCCTTTGAAATAAACTCAGCAGTTGGTTGCAATTTTATTAACATAATAACCCCGTAGCTGATTTTGGTTCGACCAGGGATTCGAATCTGGAACCACATGATAAGCAGTTACGCTTAATTCTTTAGACTAACAAGACAATCAAAGGACTATGTAAATGTAAAACGCATCGTGTAACGTTTCTGTCTCGCTCACTCACCCTTTCTGTTCTATTCACGTTTTAGATGACATTGATTAGTGACAAGTCCCCTTTGAACGCTTATTAGGGATCGCTTCCACACTTCAGTAACTTTCCTTTGTTTATATTAATACATTTAAGGTTAAATATAAAACAATATAACAAGTATAAGAACATAATAATTTTAAGAATAACGATAGCCTTATAGTTAAGAATGCGGATCGCAAGCTAGGCAAGTCGTGGGTTCAAATCCGCCATTCAAACGTGAACCACTCCCAACACAGTATCTTAGGTTAACTTGAAGTAATTAACAGAAGTATAGCAATATGAATAGCGTTATTAGTAAACTTTACTTTACATTCATTAAGTCTTTCATCAGAGCCTATCAAAGGCCACTAACGATTAAATAAAACGTTATAATGTTTAATTCTATTTACACATGTTGGGTTGTATAAAAAACAGTACAAGATACAATGAAAATGTAAAATCCTGGGTTTAAGGGAAAATTTGTGGGAAATATGGAACCTAAACTAAGCCGAAGCCTATATTTTAATGCACTAGGTCTAGGTGAGTTAAAAAAAGATTTTTTTACAAAATACACTACAAGTGCGTGTGTGCGTGCATACGTGTGTGTGTGGGGGGAGAGGAGTGGTGTGTGAACATGTAATTAAACCATAACTTGTTTTTCATAATTAATTAAAGATTTGCTATAAAATTACTTATTTTGTAATTTTATGTTAAAATATTTACTTTTGTTGAACAAATGTCTCCCCTACAGATTGCTTCATAGCCGAGAACATTATGAGATGTTATCTGCTAACAACTGTGTTTGTGATGCTGATGCAGTTAATAATTGTCCGTATCCTGTTTCAGTTTCCACTCTGTCACCGCTCACAACACTCACGGGATCGTATGAGATAGGCTTTTCAAAGTATCCGCGCGGTACTTATCTGGTAAACCTGGTTAAACCCAACTTTCCCTTCTATTTCTTAAGGATTACCAGGCTTTATTTTACTTCGCAACGATCGCATTGATAAAAGAGGAGGTGGTGTAGCAGTATGCCTGCGAAGTGGTATTCGTTACAAAATTTTATCAGCCTCGCCTTCACAATATACTGAATCACTTGAATATATGTTTTTAGAGATTGTTATTGGTGGAAATAAGGTTATGCTTGGTGCAATTTATTGTCCACCTAATTCCAATTATTTATGTAAATTTGAAGAGGCACTTCTTTCAGTTTGCTCTGATTATCAACATCATATTTTAATGGGTGACTTTAACACAAATGTTCTAAGTGATATCCCTAGATCGCGTGGACTGCGTTCAATTATTGTTCAATTATTTAAATTAAATAAATAAAAAATGCGATGTCAGGAAAAAAACTATTGTTTTTAAACAATGGAAAAATATTTAAATAATCAGTAATTATTTTACAGTAGCAATTCACAAAGGATCTTATGCCAATTTACAATGCTGTCTTAGTCCCTTGATGTATGGTAGTGAGAGTTGGGCGTGGCAGAAGAAGCACGAAATTAGAATAAATGCTGTAGAAATGCGGCCATTAAGGAGTATGGTAGAGCTGAATCTGGATGACAGGCCAACCCCTCTGGATGACAGGCGTGAGAGTTTATGTTTTTGGGTTATATAAAGTATTTGCAATATGCTTAATTTTGTTTTAAATATAAGATGCCAACAAAAACATAACTTGTAAAAAAACCAGGTCTCGCAAATCAGTTCTTCTATCGTAAAAAGTTGTGATCCATGTAATACCAGGTTGGTTAATTTATTCAGTCTCTACATAAGGGTCTTTCTGTCTTAAGTTATGACGTAATTAGCTAACATAACAACATATTATTGTGATCATATCAATATTAAAAATCTTTTATGTTTTAAATAAATAGATTGACTTGACCATTGCATGAAAACACAACGTATTCCTTAAGTAATACATATTATATTAAATTCGATTGTTAAGGCCGAATACGACGCAAATGACCTTGCTCGTTTCGCAGCGAACCATGCGCCGCCAGTACCTACGCTTTGTTTATATAGACATGTATAATACCTATAATCAAAGCCGTACGGGCTTTGATTATATTTGAAGAACTAGCTCAGATGCAGAGTAATGAACAACACAGAGAGCATTGCTTACTTCTTAAATAAATTTTTCTTATTTATAATATTAGTTCCTATAGATTATAAATTCTGTACTTTATTCTTTATAAATTATTGTTCGAAAAGTTATTGATTGATAACGATTTTTTTTTCTTTATTGGTGCATCGTACATAAAGAACCTCATATAACTGAAAATGTTTGTTCTTTTGAGTCTTACAAGATGCCGTAATGCAAATTGCATAAATAATAAAGAAAAAAAAAACTAAAAAGTCGGTGATTGCCCCATATGGGGATAGCTACTGTGTATGTAAATTCTCACAAGACTACTCCGACTGGTCAATCACTTCACATCCGAAGTATTTCGGTTTTTCTTAATTATGTACTTTTACCCCATGCGTTCGGACAATACATTGACTGACATTATTTGCGGTCTCTGTGCTTGCACTACTCTGTACATTCTTTTCCGACTGGGTCTTGATATTTTACAATTTTAGTGTTTCTCACTTGAAACTAGAAAAGTATAAATGATCAGTTTGGCTAATGTAAATGAGTAAAAATGCAACCTATTAGGCAACCTCAAACAAAAAATTACCTTACAAAAATATAAGTATTAACCTCAAAATACAACATTCGAGCAGCGTTCATGCGATAAACTCTCTTTGTTTTGCCACTTAGGTAACATTTATTTCTTTTCCTACCCATATTAACATTTATAGACACTTAAACGCGTATAAAACACTAAATTTACGATTTTCGCTACAGACACATCGACTGTTGTTACCTTACGTCACACGTCGAAGCGCCTGGTAATTTATTACGGCAAACTTTTATCTGGCAATATACGATATTATTACTAGGTGTTTTTAATTAAAAGGAATTATGTTCATAAATAATATTTTGTATCGAAAATAAAGATAACCTTCGGAATCACAATACAAACATTTTTACGTAAAAGAATTATTCCTAAATTAAAATTCACAGAGTTTTGGAAGAACAATAATTTTATATATCGTTTTTTAACATTTTTTTTTTATTTGTTGGTATATTCATTTATTTTAAAATTATTTTAAAATGACGGTGACCTTGTGAAGGACCCGAACAAACCTACAAAAATGTTTTAAAGCTTAGAATTACTTCTGGTCAAAGTTCTAGTCAAGAGAAATACATTAATTTTCGCCAGTTCTCTTCGTGTTCGGCCTTAAGGTGACTCTAGTCGACATTATTTCCATAGAAATTTCGGAGGGGTTTTACTCCGCTGGTTGACAGTGTACATCCAAAGTTAAACATGATATCGTTTTGTCTCATTATTAATTTTGTCTGTACCGAAACAGAATAGTAAAATACTCGTAAAAAGTCATTAAAAAGTTACGAGCTACCAAAGATTCGTTTTTATTGCCAATTTTAACACAACTTTGGGCGTAAATTAGTAATAAAAGCAGTGTAAAATTTCCAAAACAAAGTCGGTACAGACACAGCTCAGTTATCGAAGAATTCAATAAATTCTATTGGTAATTGATTCATGCAGTGGTTTTTTCATAAAACCCCCTCCTTCCAAAGGCCTTTTCGTATTTTTTTACGTGCGCGTGTTTATATGAATTATCGTGCATCTCACTGAATAATGTTTCCCTCGGTGCGGTGCGGGAGGACGACACTTACACACACATGCATGCGCGTTGACGCGCGCTTCTTCTAGTTTTATTCGACTCAGTCAGCTGCGGCCTGTGACGTTCGTATGACTATAGCTATACCTGCGCTCTAAATTACTACGCTACATTGACCCCTGCTTGAACTTTGGATTAAATCAAATTGATATAAGCACAGACAAAAATAGAGGAATATATAAATAAAATTTTGAAAAAAAAAACGATCTCAAAATGTTATTAATGTTCCGCTAATTTTATCTGTACTTACCTATGTCAATTTGATTTACATTCGATTATAATTATATTCTCAGACGTGCAGGTTTCCTCAATATGTTTTCCTTCACCGCCGAGCACGTGGTAAATCAGCACAATTGCAATTAACAATTTCATTGATACCGGCGGGGATCGAACTCGGGTCTGCATGTCTGAGAAAAAAAATATATATATTTCGAAGAAATGTGAAGTTCGTCAACAAGCATTGAGGCAGCGTGGCGGACATTTCCTTGCCTTAAAACCCTCTCAGAAATTAGAGGAGGCCTGTGCCCAACATTGGGACGTATATAGGCTGTAACTTTACTTTTTTTTACTTTTATAAATATGTTATTTTACCGACGAAAATTTTAAAGAAAAAAAAAATAAGCAACCGAGAACCTCCTAGGTCCCTAGGTGACTTGGGAGATGTCAGTGTAACAAAACAAAACGGCCCAGAAAAATAGACTTTCCAACTGATAGCTAAATCGGCACGCAACGATTTCATTGGTGCCAGTGGGGATCGAACCCGGGTTGCTCCCGTACTGTGATACCTATAACGAGCGCTAACCATATGAGCTACCACGGCTCTCAACGACATCGTTCCGTTCGTGTACAGCGCTGAAGATAGCAGAGTAAAAAATTAGAAATTGTGGTGTTTGAAATTTGTCATCTGTGAGAGTGAATTTTATCTGTGTACTCTGTAACAAATAACTATATAGAAAAAAATGTGAAAATGACATTTCGCCATTTTTTTTTGTGTACTGGTTAGGAACTCGATCAAAAATTTGATAATTTTTCTGTTTTTATACGTTATTTCTAATGTTATTTTACATCAAATTAATTGTAAAGATATTTTCTTTAGGAAATATGTTTCATTACGACGATTCAAAAACGTTTACATATAATAATTTACCTCGAAATTCACTATACGCGATTATCGTTTATTGATTATATTATGTTGTTTAAAAAGTATTCCTATCAGCTTTGTGTTAAATGGATGCTAAATATAAAAGAATACTTCAGTATTGATAGCAATTTATAAACGAAATATCTGTTGAGATGTGTCTAGAAATTATTAATACTTATTTTTATTTATTTATTAAAATAATAAATAAATAAAAATAAGTATACATTTATCTATATTGAGTACTAGTTTTTCCCCGCGATCTCGCCCACGTGGAATATGTATTTCATGGATTTTAATTTTTTTTGCGCGGAACCCTAATTCTTTTTCTAAAACAAAAGTAGTTCAAGTTATTCCTTATATCATCAGCTATCTGCCAGTGAAAGTCCCGTCAAAATAGATCCAGCTGTTTCGGAGATTAGCTGGAACAAACAGACAGACAGTCAGACCGACAGACAGACAAAAATTTTAAAAATTGTGTTTTTGTTACTAGTACTTTCATATGCATTTAATAAAAATCTGTTATTTTAACATTACAAACAGACACTTCAATTTTATTATTTGTAGATATAGATATAAGATATTATTCATATTGGTGTCATTTTAAAGGGAATATCATGTACTATTATAATAATAAAATAATTGTCTCCAGTAAATATTATACTTTTCTTGTAAAACTCGAAATAACAAACAAATACGATTTATTTTTATATTCCCATATGCTTTATTTTCATCCTTTATTTTTTATTTGACCAATTTTCTTTTAACAAAATTAAATTCTGAATTCGTTGAGCTTTTTGCGAATATTTTTATTTGAATGTTAGGTAGTACCTATTTAGTTTTTCAGTAGTAATCGTTTTTGTTGCGACAGTCTCGCACGGTCGTAAAAAAAAGTTACTGCGCGGACAGGTGGGACGAGAATCACTTGCGCGGCGTGGACGGTGGATAGGTACCTTCCTACTGTTATTACCTAGATACCCACAATCTACTATACAACAAAATTTGACAAACTGTCGCTTCGTCGTGGACACTAAAATCTAAACTGCCTACCTACCTGCCTAAGTACATCGGTACTAAGGAAACAGTCTTGACGGGTCACTTGTCAATACTTGTCAATAAAAACATGTGTTTACATCTAGTGATATTGTGTGTATATAAAGAAAGTAAGAAGACAGTAAGTATTTTTGGTAAAACAATTTATAGGTAGGCAGAACTAATTATAATTATTATCTAAATATTATAAATGCGAAAGTTTGGATGGATAGATGTATGTTACTCAATCACGCCAGAACAGCTGAAGGGATCTGGATGATATTTAGCTCAGAGATAGGTTATACCTGGCCTGGAATAACAGATTTGATACCGTTTATTCAGGTATTTCGTTCCTGTGGGATAATTTTCGAGTGCACGCGTTTGAAGCCGCTGGCAACAGCTAGTACGGATATAAATTGCGATGACTGTTCCAGTTCATGCTTCGGCGTCGTGAACTCTTGAGTGATCGCTGCATGACCACCCGGGGAAAACAAAACATAATAAAATAAGCAATCTATATTAGGTATGGACGTATTTCTTACACGATAATACCTACTATATTTGTAGCGAGAGGACGTGGAATCAATGACGTATTATATACCTGGAATGCATAGGACCAAACGCTCAAGGTCGTTCGCTATTAGTGCGCCTTAATTTTATTAAGATTTAATTGTGGTAACATAATTTTATAAGTTTAATATTATAGTACCCTGACGACCGAGCTTTGCTCGGTTTTTTTTTGGAAGTTACATTACCTATATACAAATTACTTACATGAATAATATTTTTTGATCTTATTGACATAATAGAAAAAACTGAACTGGTTATTTGAATGAAAATCATGAGTGCAATTAGTTTAATTAAAATTTTTCTTATTTTTAAAAATTACTAAAAAAAGGGCTCGAAATAATAGATTTTCTCACAAAAGAAGGGAATTTGAAAAAAAAGGGAAAAAAAGTCGGTCACACGACGGGACGCGAATTATGGAACTCCGATATCACGACCGACCGCCATCCTACCTGCGAGCTATTACGATCGTTAGTAGACAGTCAAAATTTACCTTCTTATATTATAGCAGTTTTTTTATTGTCTGCAAACACGGACAAAAGTACATTTTCTAAAAATAAATGCTAGCTAGATCGATTTATTGCCCCTGAAACTCGCTGGACACAAAATTTTATGAAAATCGTTGGAACCGAGGCATTCCATTTTAGTGTTCAGGTGTAACAATGCAGAGGCATTTTAATGATAGATGTAGATTAGTATTTCGCGGGGGATCGACCTCAGGTCGCTAAGACACTGAGCTACCCTGGGCAAAGCCTGAGGCTACGGTAACATTAAACTAAATTAAGAAATTGCAGCTATACTTTGTACATTATGGGTATCCTTCTCTTTCAATATCGGGGTGCGATCCATTTGCTTGTTAATTAGAGACAAGTGAGGGGCTTTAAAGACCTTTTACTTACTTGCGAAATGAGTGTTAAAGAGCGTTATGCAAAAATTAGTGTTCTCTTTTGCCGTATTATGTGTTTGGGAAAAAGTAAAGTTGACGTCTATATACTTCTTTTACGTGCTAGAGCCACGCTGCAGCTACATTATAGTTGTAGCATGAATGCATTGCCTTGACCGGGGCAGGACCTCGCTCTCACAGAATACCAGCGTAAAATAGCAGCGTAATGATGCTGTGTTTCATATGGTGAGTGTTAAGAACCGGAGACCCTTTTTACTGGAATCGATACATTCCATCTTGGTCCTCAGGGATGATAACGCATTTACATTTTCATCCTTAATTGAGTGTAAATGTGGATGTCTATGGGCCACAGCTTCCACTTACCATCAGGTGGTCTGTGTGCTCGTTTGTCACAAAATGCTATAAAAAAGACTTTTGACTGGCCTGCTGGTCTAGTGGTTAGTGACCCTGACTGCTACGCCGGAGGTCGTGGGTTCGATTCCCACCCAGGACAAATGTTTGTGTGATGAGCACGATCATCTGTTCTGTGTCTGGGTGTAATTTATCTATAATATTTATGTATTTAGAAATATATAAGTATGTTTCATCAGTTGTCTAGTACCCATAACACAAGCTCTGCTTAGCTTGGGACTAGATGGCGTTGTGTGATAGTTGTGGAATATTATATTATATATTATATTAAAAAAGTCCCCCTGATGTGCACAGACCTTCTCATATTTCTGAAAGGAAATAAAATTTTGGGGAAGGAGATGTCTGCAGCGCTACAGCAAGAAAAAGGTTGAAATCCTTTTTAAAAGGCCGAAACGCATCTTCGATTCTCCTGGTGTTGCGATTGTTTATGGGCGACGGTGGACACCATCAGGTAACCCGTCCATCGTTTGCCCCCAGTTCTATAAAAATATGCATGTGAGCGGACTTCCTGTGTCATTTTTCTAATTCATCAGATATGTAGGTTTAACCTTGATTTTATTTTTCTATGTTATTTCATTCCGCTATGATTTGTTCACGATGCTTACCTTCACCGTCGAGCACGTGGTAAATCAGCACTTAAAACTGTAATTAACGATTTCATCTATCGGTGGGGATAAACCTGGGGCGCAATAGAAACATTTTTATTTTCTATTATATGGAAGGTTTGGTAGTGTAGTGTCAGTGACTGGTTGCAGTATTGCGGGTCACGGGTTCGAATCGTACATAGACTACTGTATTGTCTCTAAAAAATGTTCTAGGTCTGATTGTTTGTTTACCGTGGACACCATCAGGTAAGGAACCGTCCTGTACCGTCTGGGAAAAAATGGGATGTAACAGGTGAACGGAATATAAGCCTATGGCACTGATAATTTATTTTTATTTTACGTTAACATATTATGAAATTGATTTATCAATAAATACTACTAATTTGAAATAAACTTATGGTACTAAAATTGATATAATAATAAAAAGGAAAATAATTTTGAACTAAAGAAATAAATCAATTAAAATCTATGCATATTAAAATAACACGTACTCGAATAGTAATATTAATTGATTGATCAATTTCATAAGTAAAATATTAGTGCCATAGGCTTCTATTACGTTCACCTGTATGTTCTGTACACCCCATTTTGTCCAGATGGTAAAAAAAAATCGCCAAGTATAAGTAGTTTAATTTTTTCTTTGTGTGCCGGACGGGCGAAACTCTCCGGAGTAAATGTTGTCGAAGATACTTCGCGAGTCGCTCACGTCCTACACCTATAGGTTCCGGTGGGTACTCTCACCGCCGTCTTTGTTGGTGCCGCTGAAATATTGTGGACTGTAGTTAAAATCAAAATGCACGATTAACAAATACAAATAGCAAGGTAGTGGCCAGCGGTTCGACTGATTGATTAGTCGCGAAATTTTATAACTATTATTTATCACGGTTGTTAAACTACGGTTGTTCACTGTATATTTCAAAAGATTTCTTTAAATTGTACGGTGGTATCAAATATCTATTGGTAGTAGCTGGTTTTCTAACACTACTGACTAGCAGCTATTATCAACTAAACTAGTTGATTTTATCACTTGTGTAACTGCGAATATCAGTTACGACCTTTTTAGGCTAGGTAACACTTTCACTATGTGTAACTGCGAATGTCAGTTACGACCTTTTTCGGCTAGCTAACACTTTCACTATGTGTAACTGCGAATGTCAGTAACGACCTTTTTAGGCTAGGTAACACTTTCACTATATGTAACTGCGAATGTCAGTTACGACCTTTTTAGGCTTGCTAACACTTTCACTATGTGTAACTGCGAATGTCAGTTACGACCTTTTTCGGCTAGCTAACACTATCACTATTCACTATATACTGCTACTAGTCACTTCAGCTACCACCGGATACCACTCACTTCACTTCACTTGTCACTGGTAGTTCTTCACACTACTACTGGTACTGGGTCCCGAGCCCCTAAGGTAGACTTTAGCAATACTTTGCAGTGAGCCGCTTGCCATTTCCGTTTTGCCTCTTTATTGCATAAACTTATCACTATACAGATGGCATAAATTGCAATATTTTCTATACAAAACTAATTGCTACACTAACATGCTATACATCATTAAATCGGTAGTCTGATACTTTATTAGTATATCATAAAGGTTACTAAAAACATTAACATTGTAAAAAGTTATTAAACGAAATGTCCCAAATTTTCATAATATTTGAGCATTTTAATTCTTTAATTTTTCTATAACTACGAAATGCGTTTAATTATACAAAAATATTCCTATACTTTCTTAATCTATAAGTTATATGCTAATTCAATGTCATATTTATAACTCTTTTAGGACATAAATTTATTTTCATTATTTTTAGTATGATCTATTACGCAGTTAATTAAAAACTTCTAGAGAGTTCCACGATAAGACGCGCTGTGATTGGTCGATTTTTTGGTATATAATAAAAGTTGTTTATATTACTTGTTATCAAAACGACATTCTATACAAACATATTGAGAGTTATAAATATGCTAAATAACTATATTAATACACGTTTTCACTCAGTTTTCTTGGTAATTTCACTATTAATACATAAAACAATATTCTTTATCACTTTGTTTCTTAAAGTTGTTAGGCCGTCGCGAACATTTCTCCCGCCGTGCAGCGTCGCGACGATTTTCTCACAGCGGCGCTGCATCCATTTCGGTGAGCGACGTTGCTTCTACTTCGGCAGCGGCACGAGTTTCCTGGTTGGCCTCTTGATTAGGCCGTTTGCTGTGCGTACCTCCACAGTGCGGATCTGTCCGTCCGCACCGGGGTAAACAGCTTCCACCCTCCCTCGTGGCCAGGTGTTACGAGGTAACTGGCCGTCAGCTATGAGGACTGGATCGCCCACCTGGAGATTGGGACCTCGCCCATGGGCCTCCCGCCGGTTTTGAAGTTCCGGTAAATACTCTCGGACCCAACGCTGCCAGAACATGTCAGCGAGTATCTGGGAGCGTCGCCAGTGTCTTTGGCTATTCATATCTTTTTCATCAAATACTCCAGGTGTCGGCAGTCTCGCAGATCCTCCTAAAAGGAAGTGATTTGGAGTGATGGCTTCGTCGTCGTTGCTGTCTACAGAGATGTGAGTCAATGGTCTGCTATTTACTGTGTACTCCACCACGCAGAGCAGCGTGGCTAATACTTCCTCATGCGGATGTCTCTCATGAAGGACGGTGTATAGTGCCGTCTTTACGTACCGTATGAGAAGTTCTCTCTTGGTTGGTGTTTCATGCAGCAAATTGATAGGAAGTCGGGCGAGCTTTAGGTTGAAGCTCAGCTGATCGGTACTCGGTTTCCAGATTAATCCGAGTATCTTTTCCTCGGTTCCTTTGTTTCCCAGATCGACTGACTCAGTTGCTTCATGGTCAGGTTCTAATTCTTTTACAACTTCTGGTGCGTTGGAAACCCATTTTCTTAAGGTGAAGTGCGCGTTTTTGTGTATGTCGCGTACTTCCTTTGATATTCGCATTGCCTCTTCCAGAGACTGGAAACTGTCGAGATAGTCATCCATATAGTGGTTTTGAAGGATAGCTTCTACGGCTTCTGGATACTTGTCTTTGTGTTTTTTAGCGTTCCAGTTTTTCGCGAATATGGCTGTGCAGGGTGAACTGGCTGCACCGAAAATGATCGACGTCATTCTATATTCCTGTGGAGCTTCATTACGTCGATCCCCTCTCCAGAGATATCTTAAGGCATCTCTGTCTTCGGGTCTGACTTTAACCTGCATGAACATTTCGGCTATGTCCGCGGAGACAGCGACTTTATGGCGGCGAAAACGCATCATGACCCCTGGTAGTGATTGCAGTAGGTCTGGACCCGTGAGCAGGAAGTCGTTTAATGACACCCCCTTTGTTTTGGCTGCGGCATCGTGTACTATTCGAAACTTCTCCGGCTTCATTGGGTTATGGACGTCGAAATGGGGTAGGTACCATGTTTTTCCCGGTGTGCTAGTTTTCGGTGTTATCTCGGCGTATCCTTTTTGTACTAAGGAATTCATTTGTTCATCATACTTTCTTTTTAGATCTTCGTCTCGATCTAATTTTCTTTCAATGGAAACGAGCCGTTTTATTGCTGTTTCATAATTGCCAGGCATCTCGATATCCTTTTTCTTCCAGAGAAGCGCTGTTTCTATGTGCCCGTCTTGTAACTGACGGGTGCTGCTATTTAGTATATCTTCAGCTTTCTTCTCTGGGTCGGAGTCTGGTCTTCTCGGATTGATAATGAGAGATTCCAGCGCGAAATATTCGCGGAGTTGGTCATCTATAGTTTCCTCGCTCTTGTGCAGCTCATTGGCCGCGTGGACGCGCTGATACGGGGCTTTAGTGTGTGCCCCGTGTAGCACCCATCCTAATTCTGTGAGCGAGGCAATTGGCTGGTGCGGCGGACCTCTTCGGATTTTAGTGGCTATCAGAAGTCTCCAATTGTCCTGTCCTATTAGGATCCTTGGGTTGCCGGAGTCATATGTTAGCTGCTCCTTTATGTCTTTCAAGTGTTTGCACTTGGCTATGTCTACTGCACGCACAGTCTGTGGCCCCAAGTTTAGGCTTTCAACCGTGCGTGCTCTGAATGGCACCCTTTTGCTGTGGAGACTCTTCAGCGATACTTTGATTCTTCGGGATTCCGGTGAATCGAGGGTAGTGTTCCCGATAGCGGTGATCTTAAACGGGTCCAACCGCCCTGTAGCTCCAATTTGTTTGGCAATCTCTTCATCCATTAGTGAAACTGTTGACCCATCATCCAGCAGGGCATGTGTGTTTACAGCTCCCGCCGGTCCAATTACTCGCACTGGAATTATTTTTAAATAGGCTTGATGCTTTGACACAGCGAATGAGTTAGCTACGGTTTCTTGAGGTTCTTTTTGTTTGACCTCAGTCTTCTCCTTTGTATTGTTATGGAGAAGTCGATTGTGTGTCGCGGTGCATCCTTTTATTCCACACTTATTGGTTTTACATTTGTGTGTCTGATTTCGGTAACGTAAACAGCGGAAACATAAATTGTTTTGCTTTGCTAGTTCCCATCTTTTGTTAATATCTGCTTCTTTAAATTTTTTACATTCGGATCCGTAGTGACCCTCCTTTTCGCACACTCTGCATTTCGGAGACGGCTTAGTAGTTGCCGCGTGTGCTCTATGTACTGAACGATTGCTTTGTGCTTCGTTTATAATTTTTGGAGGCGCAAATGCACTGCAGAAGCGAGCTTGCTCGGTAATAAACTCGCTGAAGCAGCCGAGGTCTGGTCTAGAGTCATATTTTTCGGTGTAGATTCTATACCACTGGGCACGTATAGAGTTCGGCAGTTTGTCGGTGAGGTGTCGTAGCAGCTCTGCGTTGACGAGGTAATGATCTCGCTTTAGGGCTCTAAGAGTGACGACGCTTCCCCTCACTTTGCTCGCGAATGTGCAGATGTCTCTGGGCGCTTCTGTACAGCGTGCTAATCCTCGTAACTTCTCGGTTTCTGCTTGCGCGATTGAATCTGGACGCCCAAATTGTAGCTCCAGTTCTCGCATAATCTCATCTGGCTTAGCATGCCCGATGAGTTCTGAACTGACTGTTTCCAAGGCTCTTCCTTGTAGACTTCGTCTTAGTCTAGCAGTGTTTTCAATGTCATTGAAGTAGCCTCGGGTTGTTTCGTAAATGGCACGGAATGAAAGCCACTCGGTATGTGCTCCGCTAAAGCTTGGCAGTGTCATTATAGCTTTCGACGCTGCGAAAGTATACGACGATAGTGGCGCACTCTCTAACTTTGGTTTGTCAGCGAGCGCGGCTATAGCGGATGTGAGCTCCGATATAAACGGACGGAGCCCCCTGTCTTCACTTATGACAGGTTCCTGGCTAGGTTTCTTTGGCTTGGGATCCTTTTGTACATCTTCTGGATAGGAATCCTGGTTTGTGAGCTCTGATACAATCGGTAGGAGCCCCCTGTCTTCATCAACGGTGGGTTCCTGGCTGAGCTTCTGTGGCATGGGATTCTTTTGTACATCTTCTGGATAGGAATCCTGGTTCGTGAGCTCCTTTTGGGGCTCACTGAGTTCGACAACGTCCGGGGTCGGCTTTGTGACGGTTTTATTAAATGGTGCCTTCCCTCCGGTGATTGCGCCTTGATTTGACTTTTGTTTGGCTACAGAGTTTTCAACCCAAGATCGAACGTACTCACTTTTGGAGTGACCATCTTCATCATAGTTGTCCGATTCGTCCTCTTCCTCAGCCATCTGCAAGGAGATCTGCGCAAGTTCTAGTTTGATCTTCAATACTTCTTCACGAGCCTTCAAAATTCTTCTATTAGGCCGAACAGTCTTTTTTGACTTCGTACTGCAATCGGTGTGGCCCCTCGGTGGCTCTTCGGTGGGGGTGTCTTCCCGGGCTGGTGGCGATGATGCACGTCTAAAGTCATCGTTGCCTTCTATATGTTCCCTCTGCTTCGTTGTGCGGGCCGTAGTGGACGGCGCGGGCAGGGGGTATCCCCCCCTCGGGGGGGCAGCATGGCGCCTCAGCGCCCTCTATCGTTGACGGTGAGCGTGGTGGCATCTGGTGGTGGACGGCGGCGTTACTGGCCGACGAACCTCCTTCCAGACCGACGGTCCACGCCTTGGCTGCCCTTCCTTGCGAACGGGTGATCGGCATCTTGAATCTGAAAATTCTGCAGTTTTAATACGGTGGTGACTATTTACCCGGTTCCGAAATACAAACGGATAGATCCGGCTCGAAGGACCAACGAATGTGCCGGACGGGCGAAACTCTCCGGAGTAAATGTTGTCGAAGATACTTCGCGAGTCGCTCACGTCCTACACCTATAGGTTCCGGTGGGTACTCTCACCGCCGTCTTTGTTGGTGCCGCTGAAATATTGTGGACTGTAGTTAAAATCAAAATGCACGATTAACAAATACAAATAGCAAGGTAGTGGCCAGCGGTTCGACTGATTGATTAGTCGCGAAATTTTATAACTATTATTTATCACGGTTGTTAAACTACGGTTGTTCACTGTATATTTCAAAAGATTTCTTTAAATTGTACGGTGGTATCAAATATCTATTGGTAGTAGCTGGTTTTCTAACACTACTGACTAGCAGCTATTATCAACTAAACTAGTTGATTTTATCACTTGTGTAACTGCGGATATCAGTTACCACTTTCACTATATGTAACTGCGAATATCAGTTACGACCTTTTTTAGGCTAGGTAACACTTTCACTATGTGTAACTGCGAATGTCAGTTACGACCTTTTTCGGCTAGCTAACACTTTCACTATGTGTAACTGCGAATGTCAGTAACGACCTTTTTTAGGCTAGGTAACACTTTCACTATATGTAACTGCGAATGTCAGTTACGACCTTTTTAGGCTTGCTAACACTTTCACTATGTGTAACTGCGAATGTCAGTTACGACCTTTTTCGGCTAGCTAACACTATCACTATTCACTATATACTGCTACTAGTCACTTCAGCTACCACCGGATACCACTCACTTCACTTCACTTGTCACTGGTAGTTCTTCACACTACTACTGGTACTGGGTCCCGAGCCCCTAAGGTAGACTTTAGCAATACTTTGCAGTGAGCCGCTTGCCATTTCCGTTTTGCCTCTTTATTGCATAAACTTATCACTATACAGATGGCATAAATTGCAATATTTTCTATACAAAACTAATTGCTACACTAACATGCTATACATCATTAAATCGGTAGTCTGATACTTTATTAGTATATCATAAAGGTTACTAAAAACATTAACATTGTAAAAAGTTATTAAACGAAATGTCCCAAATTTTCATAATATTTGGGCATTTTAATTCTTTAATTTTTCTATAACTACGAAATGCGTTTAATTATACAAAAATATTCCTATACTTTCTTAATCTATAAGTTATATGCTAATTCAATGTCATATTTATAACTCTTTTAGGACATAAATTTATTTTCATTATTTTTAGTATGATCTATTACGCAGTTAATTAAAAACTTCTAGAGAGTTCCACGATAAGACGCGCTGTGATTGGTCGATTTTTTGGTATATAATAAAAGTTGTTTATATTACTTGTTATCAAAACGACATTCTATACAAACATATTGAGAGTTATAAATATGCTAAATAACTATATTAATACACGTTTTCACTCAGTTTTCTTGGTAATTTCACTATTAATACATAAAACAATATTCTTTATCACTTTGTTTCTTAAGGTTGTTAGGCCGTCGCGAACACTTTGAAAATAAGTTATTTTATGTAATGATTTGTAAAGTAATCGAAGTGTAGGGCGGCTGCTACTAGATGGAGTAACGACCTGTCAGTCGATAGATACAAGAGGCTCAGGATCTGCTTCAATAGTAGACATGTTATGGGTTGTACCATTATAGTTACAGTCTACCTTCCACCGCTTCCACCTAAAGTCCACTGTTGAATCTGTGGCCTCCTTAATAGATTACCTCACGGAGCGATAATTGCAATAGTTGCCACGCTTGGCCAGCGGGTTGGCAATCGCAGTTTTTTAATTGTAGTCGTTATTAGAAAGATCGACAGAGCCGTGGTAGCTCAGATAGTTAGCGCTCGCCCGCTTCACAGTACGCGAGCAAACCGGGTTCGATCCCCGCCGGCACCAATGAAATTGTTAATTGCAATTTTAAGTGCTGAATTACCACGTGCTCGGCGGTGAAGGAAAACATTGTGAGGAACCCTGCATGTCTGAGGAATATGAAAAAAATGTTTCGAAGACATGTGAAGTTCGCCAACACGCATTGGGGCAGCGCGGCGGACACTTCCTTGCCCTAAAACCCTCTCAGAAATGAGGGGAGGCCTGTGCCCAGCAGTGGGACGTATATAGGCTGTAACATTACTTTACTTACTTTATTAAAAAGACGCTGCTGCCCATTTCCCTATTTGTTTCCCTCTGTCGCCTTTAACGACACACTGGATGATATGGGATAGTGAATATACGTAAACCGCCACATCATGGTATCTATCTATGTATGTAATTATAACTGGAACGATACAAACTTTGGTGATCATTTAAAAACTGATGCTGGTGATTATCACCCTACACTAATTTCAGTTTTAACTTATTAATATCGGGTTCAATCTACGAAGAATGAGTATTTAAAATAAGTAGAAATATGTTTTAATAAAACGCAATAAAATACAGTTATGTTGTATCCGTAAAACCAGAGTGACCGACATAGCCCAACGGATTAGTAAGGTCAAGTGGCAATGGGCCGGCCATATAGCTCGAAGAACCGATAACCGATGGGGATGAAAGGTTCTCGAGTGGCAGCCTCGAACCGGTAGGCGTAGTGTAGGGCGACCCCCCACTAGATGGAGTGACGACCTGGTAAGACATGCAGGAAGTCGATGGATGCAGGTGGCTCAGAACCGTGCTTTGTGGCATTACTGGGGGGGACGCCTATGTTCAGCAGTGGACTTGTGAAGGGCTGTAATGATGATGATGATGATATTGTATCCGTTTCATTACTCATTACAATCAAGTATTCAAGTACCTATTTTTTTATAATGGGGGTGACAAGTGAGCACACAGCCCACCTGAAGGTAAATGGAAGATTTGGTCCATAGATATCTTTGACATCTATCCTTGATTTAGAATCAAAATGCAAATTCGTTGTTATCCAAGAGGGTTATAATAGAATGCTTCGTTTTCAGTAAGAATAAGATCTCCGACAGGCCTATGTAAATTTTAATAACACTCGAAGACTATTGCAGGCTTTTGCCACTTTCTTATTTCAAGTATTTATTTGCTCACTGAGGGTGCCATAAAATCTATAATGAAAAACAAATGTTACTTATAACTAAGAAAACTTGTACGGGTGTAGCAAAAAAAAAAACAATAAGGAAGAATATATTCACTAATTAATAAAAATTTAACATATATATTTATGGATTAAAGGTGACAAACGAGCATACAGTCTACCTGATGGTAAGTGGATGCTGTGGTCCATGAACATCAACATTTATCCTCGATTAAGAATAAAAACGAAGATGTGTTGTTACGAGAACTAAGATGGGATGCCTCGTTTCCAATAAAAAAGGTCTTTACACTTACCATAAAAAAAACAGCAGTATCAAGCAGCTATTTCACGCTGGTATTCTGTGAGAGCGTGGTCCTTCCTCCGTCGAGCTGACCCATTCGTGCTACAACCATAATATTGCTGCGGCGTGGCTCTATCACGTATGATATATTTATGATATATTATCACACCCATCCATCCATTCTGTTATTGATTAACAACCTATAAAAGTGCACTACTGAACATGTACTCCTCCAAAGATTGCCTTCAAAGAAAGGGAAGGGATTTTTCGTAATCGCCACGCTTCGCAGGCAGGTTGTTTTTGATTAAGGCCGAATACGACGCGAATGACCTTGCTAGTTTCGCAGCAAACCAAGCGCCGCCAGTACCTACGCTTTGTTTATATAGACATGTATAATACCTATAATCAAAGCCGTACGGGCTTTGATTATATTTGACTGAACTAGCTCAGATGCAGAGTAATGAACAACACAGAGAACATTGCTTACTTCTGTACTTCTTAAATAAATTTTTCTTATTTATAATATTAGTTCCAATAGATTATAAATTCTGTACTTTATTCGTTATAAAATATATTGTTTGAAAAGTTATTGAATTGATAACGATTTTTTTTCTTAATAAGTGCATCGTACGTAAAGAATCTCATATAACTGAAAATGTTTGTTCTTGTGAGTCTTACAAGATGCCGTAATGCAAATTGCATAAATAATAAAGAAAAAAAACTAAAAAGTCGGTGATTGCCCCATAGTGGGGATAGGTACTGTGTATGTAAATTCTCACAAGACTACTCCGACTGGTCAATCACTTCACATCCGAAGTATTTCGGTTTTTCTTAATTATGTACTTTTACCCCATGCTTTCGGACAATACATTGACTGACATTATTTGCGGTCTCTGTGCTTGCACTACTCTGTACATTCTTTTCCGACTGGTTCTTGATATTTTACATTTTTAGTGTTTCTCACTTGAAACTAGAAAAGTATAAATGATCAGTTTCGCTAATGTAAATGAGTAAAAATGCAACCTATTAGGCAGCCTCAAACAAAAAATTACCTTACTAAATATAAGTATTAACCTCAAAATACAACATTCGAGCAGCGTTCATGCGATAAACTCTCTTTGTTTTACCACTTAGATAACATTTATTTCTTTTCCTATCCATATTTACATTTATAGACACTTAAACGCGTATAAAACAATAAATTAACGTCACTCGTCGAAGCGCCTGGTAATTTATTACGGCAAACTTTTATCTGGCAATATACGATATTATTATTAGGTGTTTTTAATTAAAACGAATTATGTTAATAAATAATATTTTGTATCGAAAATAAAGATAGCAGGTACCTTCGGGATTACAATACAAACATTTTTACGTAAAAGAATTTTTCCGAAATTAAAATTCACAGAGTTTTGGAAGAACAATAATTTTATATATCATTTCTTATTATTCTTTTATTTGTTGGTATATTCATTTATTTGAAAATTTTAAAATGACGGTGACATTTTGAAGGACCCGAACAAACCTACAAAAATGTTTTAAAGCTTAGAATTACTTCAGGTCAAAGTTCTAGTCAAGAGAAATACATTAATTTTCGTCAGTTCTCTTCGTATTCGGCCTTGAAGATATTGAATAAGGTAAATATCTGGGGGCACAGCAGTAACCCTGCCAAGTCGAGCAAAAAAGGAACGGCCGTACCTTACTATTCTCGAAGCAATTCAGGCCATTTTCGACCCCTTATAACTTCGTTGTGGATAGAACTTGTAGGGGATGAGAGCTAAGTGGACTGTATTTATGTTTTATTATAAGCGAGAAACTGAACTACTATGAAGAAAGCTAATTACTGTGACATCTGTCTGACTAATTACTTAATTGATGATAATTGCTATTTTAAACTAACAGGGGTTACGAAGAAATTAAAGAAGATGCGAATTAATAACTATATTGTACGGTGCGGGGCGACGAACGATTGCTTCTTTGCCGTTAGTAACAGACCTAGAAGCTAAATTTTCAGAAACCAAGCAGGCATTGTATAGACAAGGTATATTTCAAATTTCATTCAATTTGAACCAATAGTTTAGGAATTATAATTAGTCAAAATTTCTTAATTTTGTTACTCACAGACTGTCTAACATACAACATCTTATTGTGACCATATCAATATTATAAATCTTTTATGTTTTAAATAAAAAGATTGATTTGGCAATCGCACTAAACAATCTAATTTAATATAATATGTATTACTTAAGAGATACGTTGTGTTTTCATGCGATGGTCAAGTCAATCTATTAATTTAAAACATAAAAGTTTTTTAATATTGATATGATCACAATAAGATGTTGTTATGTTAGCTAATTACTTCATAACTTAAGACAGAAAGACCCTTAAGTAGGGACTGAATAAATTAACCAACTTGGTATTATATGGATCACAACTTTTTACGATAGAAGAACTGTGCCTTTCGAGACTGTTTTTACAAGTTATATTTTTGATGGCATCTTATATTTAGAACAAAATTAACCCGGCGAGCATGAGCCAGGGTATCAAACACCCTGATAAAATTTCAAGGTGGTGTATTTTTGAAAATCCTCGCCTGGATATATGTATCGCCCTGGATCGCCTTATAACTTCATTGTGGATAGAACTTGTAGGGGAATGAGAGCTAAGTGGACTGTATTTATGTTTTATTATAAGCGAGAAACTGAACTACTATGAAGAAAGCTATTTACTGTGACATCTGTCTGACTAATAAACTTAACCGATGAAAATTGCTATTTTAAACTAATAGGAGTTAAGACTAAATTAAAGAAGTTAAAAAGAATAAAGAATTAATTACTATATTGTACGGTGCGGGGCGACGAACGATTGCTTCTTCGCCGTCCGTAACAGAACTAGAAGCCTAAATTTTCAGAAACCAAGCAGGCATTGTATAGAAACATTGAAGTAATATGTACTTACGTACTAGAACAGCTATCTCAAACAAAAAATGTGCGCTACTCTGTGTTCACGCGGTAATTTTTTTTATCATAGAATAAACATAGGTAGAATGATCCGTAGGTCATAGTAGATTGTATTGTTAAATAGGTAAATTATATCGAGAACAATATTTAAATTTTGTCATTTATTTTGTTTATTATATTTGCTTATTAAATATAATATTACATAATATTATATCACTATTACATTTTAATGATATTTTTATCTTAATATTTTAAAAGGTATCTATGTGAAATGTTAAAAAAAACGTACTAAATGTATGATAACAAAACTTATTAACATAACATTTAAATTATCTACAAATATATTTATTTAAATTAGAATAAGAGTCGTTCATAAATGCTGGGGCACGCGAAAGTTAAAAATGGACGAATTTATTCCAATTTAAGTTTGACGTGGAAACATAAAAATATAATAAAAGAATAATAAGCAGATTTAAACATGAAAACTTTAGCCTAATTATAATAACTTATATATGTTTCTACAAAAAAAAAATGTGTATAATAATATATTCGTCCTATACTTAAGTACTCACAGAAATGTCGCATCTGAACATATTAATTACATAATCTATATTCCATGACACGAGATGGCGTCTTAGGAATAATTTGTTTTATTATTAATCTTTAATACTTTTATATTGATCAAGTATCTTATTAACCGATGAAAAGTAATTCCTTGGTTTTTACTGACATTTCTTGAATTATTTGTGCAATATCTAAGTACACACGACGGCATATTTTTGTCAAGAGATTTTTTTAAAATCAACACAACACGTGACAACTCTACAAGCGCCTAGCGACTGACTGATTAAAGTGCGGTGTATGCACCGCAGTTGAGTGGAACAGAGTAGCTGAATGCAGTGTCGCCTCTACTACGTAGTACATACTCGTAATAACTCAACGTATAGAAACTATACCTATTTCAAATTTCATTCTATTTGAACCAGTAGTTTCGGAATTATAATTAGTCAAAGTTTCTTAATTTTGTCACTAACTGACTAGCTAACATAGAACATCTTATTGTGACCATATCAATATTAAAAATCTTTTATATTTTAAAACTAAACAATCCAATTTAATATAATATGTATTACTTGTGAGATACGTTGTGTTTTCATGCGATAGCCAAGTCAATCTATTTATTTAAAACATAAAAGATTTTTAATACTGATATGATCACAATAAGATGTTGTTATGTTAGCTAATTACGTCATAACTTAAGACAGAAATACTCTTAAGTAGGAACTGAATAAATTAAACGACTTGATATTACATGGATCTCACAATTTTTTACGATAGAAGAACTGATTTGCGAGACTTGGTTTTTTTACAAGTTATGTTTTTAATGGCATCATATATTTAAAATAAAATTAAGCATATTTCAAATACTTTGTATAACGCGTAAACATAAACTTTCACGCCTGTCATCCAGAGGGGGTTGGCCCGTCATCAAGATTCAGCTCTAGCATACTCCTTAACGACTGCATTTCTACAGCATTTATTCTAATCTCGTGCTTCTTCTGCCACGCCCAACTCTCACTACCATACATTAAGGGACTAAGACAGCATTGTAAATTGGCATACGTTCCTTTGTGAATTACTATTCGTATAATACTATAAAATAATTACTGATTATTTAAATAATTTTCCATTGTTTAAAAACAATAATTTTTCCTGACTTCGCATTATTTATTTATTTAATGTTACAAAAATTCACTGACTGCAAGGTCCATCAATATTCCTGTTTCTTTTTTTTTTTCAGAAAGAGCCGTATTCACTCTAAATCTCCATTACTGTGACATTTAGGCTTGAAATTGAATCCGTTTTACGTATGATTCCGAAGTTTATTTTTGTCTTTACGAATTGGGTCTTGTGCGGCTTTGTTTCGTATTCATTTGCGATTTCCCAAAGTTATATGTACAAAAATGATCTTAATGAGCAACTAACTTGTTATCTACTAAATAAATTTATTGTTATTAATGCGTTTTTTTAAAAGAGAAGTGCAAAACCGAATTATATCCATGTATATCAACAGCCATCTTCAAACAAGAAAAGCTACAGATATGGTTACCAGATGGTCGGGATTCGACTGGATTCTTTCGACATTTTAAATTATCTTCAGATTCCCGACAACACTCAAAATCTCCAGACAAACAGCATATACAAGCTGAGTTAGTAATTAGACTGAACTTTGCAGTAAATCTTAAATATTATCTGAATACTACTAAAGGATTAAAATTGGTGGAGTCTAGTAAAGTCCAATGCCAGATACTTGTGGCAAAATAAAAATGTAATATACTTAAATTAGTTTTGTTTAAAGTATTTTTATAGCCTCTTAATTAAAAAAATAACGTTTTATTTTTAATATTTATTTCTCCCGACAGCAATCCCAAGGTCACGATTTTTTTCATAATTTGTCCAGATATTTTGGGCCTCCGATCTGGCTAACCTATTGTCAGCTATGTGGTCTAAGGTGGGGATTCCCCGCAGTCTGTAACTATGCAGACAGCAATGCAAGGTCTGCTGTTTGTCGATGGAAGTAGGCAAGAGAGTGGTAATTACCCAGACGGACTCCAAGCCAGACACGAAGTCCTACGACTAGTAAAACTTTAGTTGTTATTTCATTTCTTTGCAGAGGAATATGTTCAGCAGTAGACACATGGTAGAGCCATGCTGCAGTTATACTTATAAGTAGTATAGTTGTAGCACGAATGGGTCGGTTCGACCGGGGAAAGACCACGCTCTGCTGTGTTCCGTATGGTGAGCGTAGAGAACCGGAGACCCTTTTTACTGGAAACGAGGCATTCCATCTTAGTCCTCACCGGTCAACTGTATTTTGACAACGCATCTGTATTTTGATTTGTAATCGAGGATAGATGTAGATATCTATGGGCCACAGCAAACACTTACCATCAGGTTGACTGTGTACTCGTTTGTCACTTTATCCTATATAAAATATCCGGCCAAGAGCGTGTCGGGTCACGCTCAGTGTAGGGTTCCAAAGTTTGCCGTCCGTCACAATAAGTGTTCCCACTTATGAGTTTAAAGGTGGGTATCCATTATGTTCGCGCTCCAGCAGCGCTCCGCGCTTTGCAACTGCTCCCGGTAGTGGGTATTGTTGTTTCCATCAAAGTTCAAAATGATTTTCCTAGAAAGTCCTTGTAAAGTTCTACTTTTCAGATTTTTTTCATATTTTCTAAACTTATGGTTCAAAAGTTAGAGGAACACATTGTTTTTTACTTTTGGAGCGATTATTTCCGAAATTATTGACATTATCAAAAAATGATTTTAGTAAACCCCTATTCATTTTTAAATACCTTTCCAACAATATATCATACGTTAGGGTTGAAAATAAAAAAAATCACTTCCCACTTTACATATACGGGGGCTACCCTAATAAAACATTTTATTCCAATTTTTATTTTACCACTTTGTCGGCGTGATTGATACACATATTTCAGCTTTCTAGTGCTAACGGTCACAGAGTTTAAGCGAGGACGGACATACGGACAGACAGACATGGCGAAACTATAAGGGTTCCTAGTTGACTACGGAACCCTAAAAAAAATGTGAAGAGTTGTAATGATAATGATGATAAACAGCTGTTCGGAAGGACTTTTTATAATAGTTAAGTGACAAATAGAAGACTTCCCAGAAGACAGAATGGTGACTCTTTTAGCCCGTAGACCTCTGAAACATTACAAAACAAACAGGAGACTTCCCTAACACGAGCCCTACCATCTATTCAGAGCGTGTGGTGGCGGTGGAAGAATATCCATTTATTTATTTATTTATTTATTTATTTAAGACAACCACCAAGACATACGCGAACACAATGTAAATACTAGAAATAACGGGAAAGTTTGTATCTAAATCGTCTTAATTAAAGGTTGCCACGGCATGCAACGTGGACAACAAATGTTTCTTAAAACTTACAACTACAAAATTAAAACTAGACCCAAATGTAAGCTAACAGTAAAGGTCTGCAAAATTTTTCACTTGAATTTTTGATCCATTACACCATATCATCTCGTGGTTGTCGTAAGAGGCGACACATGGAAACTAACAAGATGAAGGAAAGCAGCATCTCTCTAATAGAAACTAAAAAATAATAACTAGGGTTGTCAAATTGCCTGCGAAGCGTGGTATCTAACTATGGACCAACATGAGACGGAGGCCTATGTTTAGCAGTGAGCTTTTGGTAGCCTATAACGGTGTAAAGTTACAACCTATATACGTTCCACTGCTGGGCACAAGCACAGGTCTCCCCTCATTTCTGAGAGGGTTTTAGGACAAGGAAGTGTCCGCCGCGCTGCCCCAATGCATGTTGGCGAACTTCATATATCTTCGAAATATTTTTTTTCGTATTCCTCAGACATGCGGTTTCCTCACGATGTTTTCCTTCACCGCCGAGCACGTGGTAAATCAGCACTTAAAATTGCAATTAAAAATGTCATTGGTGCCGGCGGGGATCGAACCCAGGTTACTCGCATATTCTGTTATATTTACAGCGAGCGTTAACCATTTGAGCTACCACGGCTCTTATAACGGTGACCACCTATTTAATTCTGTTTTAAAATTTCTTGGCGCAAACTGATTTGAGCTACGACGAGATATTTTGATGTCTCAAGGTGTCGCTGAGATGTGCACGCGGCCATGTTGCTTGGGATAAAACTGGGATTTATAGATCGCTGAGTCAATATATTATATATATTTATTGAAGAAGGGTGAAAAACGAGCCCATAGTGTACACTATAGTAAGTGGATTGTAGATGCGTAGCACACGCAAAATGTAGTACACATATTAACAAGAAAATTATAAATTCTATAATACAAAATTGATGTCGTGAAAATTTACATGTTAAAAGAACACTATTTTAAATTTATTAGCAGTGTCGGTAACATAAAATAATAATTTATTTAAATAAATATAAAAATCGTACCTTATAACAAATATTAAGAACAAAAATTTATTTAAAATACCGTTTAAGAAAAATAATTGATGCGATAAAATAAAGATGCATGCCGTGGCAACCTTTCATTAAGATGACACCTAGATATAAGCCTTCTGTAATTTGTAGTATTTACTTTGTGTTCGTGTACGTCTTGTTGGTTGTCCTATAAATAAATTAAAAAAAAAGATTTCAAAAGACAAACACAATCTCCCGCCGCACTGATTTCAATCTATTGTTTCAGATGTGCGTACAGAGATATATTAGAAAGCTACTTGTAACTAATGATTTGTTATCTTTACTCGAACACGAAACAACTAGTAATAAAGGTTATATATATATATATATATATATATATATATATATATATATATATATATATATATATATATATATATATATATATATATATATATATATATATATATATATATATATATATATATATATATATAGTTTTACTGATTTTTCTCCTTTAATTTTACTTATTTTTAATAACCGACGTTTCGGTTGCTTTGCACCCATGATCCAGTGTCCCCGTGACCATGGGAAGTGCAAAGCACCTGTAACGTCAGTAATAAAAAATTAGTAAAATGTAAAGCGAAAATATCTGTAAAACTAATTTTGAAATTAAAATACATTTTGAAATTAAAGATGAGTATAACCCTATTTAATTTAACACTACATGGGTTGACTACATTCGTTTTGACTACCTCGTTGGTCTAATGGTTGTAGTAGTGTGACTGCTGATCATGATGTTCTGGGTTCGAATCCCAGGTCGGGCCAAAAAATCGATTGTTGAGTTTTTCCGTCAAAAAATTATCAGTAGCTGCCCGGAGTCGGGATGTTGGTAGCGTCTCACTCCCGTGCCTCGGAGAGCACGTAAAGCCGTTGGTCCTGCGCCTACCTCCGTTCGTGTAGCTTTACCAATCCATCGGATTATGGGAGTGAAGTAATAGAGAGTGCACCTGTGCTTGCGCATACACTTTGGCAATATAAGCGTGTCTTGCGCCGATGGCTAGTCTATGTTGAGGCTGGCCGCCGTGACCGAAATTCGGACATTATTACATGGGTTGACTGATAGAGAATGCCGTTGTTGCCGTGTTGCCTAAGTCGATAATTTCGTTGTGTTAACAAACAATGATATTGAATGTAATAGTTTAAAAAAGGTATGGTCCTCAAAGTTAAAATTAAAAGATTTAGGACAAGTTAAAAAATGTTTAGGCATGACTGTAAATATTGATAAAATAAGTGGTACTGTTACATTTAGCCAAGATAATTATATTAATCAGTTATTGAAAAGATTCAACATGACAAATTGTAAGCTTGCTGATACACCCAATTTTAAGGTCTAAATTGGATATTAATTTAGGAAATAAAAATTGTGATAGTCAAATACCTTATCAGAAACTAATAGGTGGGCTCATGTATTTGGCAGTATTAACCAGACCTGATATAGCATATTCAGTAAGTTTCCTTAGTCAATTTAACAATTGCTATGGTAATGTAACTTCTTATGCGAAAAGAATTTTAAAATATTTAAAAAAGACTACATAATATGGGTTAAAATATATTAGGTATGGTAATGATAAATTAGAAGGATATGTTGATGCAGATTAGGAAAACAATATTATTGACAGGCGAGGTCTTCCACAGGTGTGTGTTTCAAATTAGCTGGTAGTATAGTGTCATGGGAGGCTATAAAACAGAAAACAATTGCTCTCTCAAGCACAGAATCTCAAATTAGCTGGTAGTATAGTGTCATGGGGGGCTATAAAACAGAAAACAATTGCTCTCTCAAGCACATAATCTACATGGGCATAGCAGATGCTTGCAAGGAAGCAATTTATTTGCACAACTTGTCAAAGGAAATTATTAATGAATCCTATACAATAACTATATTTAATGATAACCAGAGTGCACTTAGGCTGTTTTCAAGTAGTAGTTTTAACACAAGAACCAAACATATTGATATTCGCTACCATTTTTGTAAAGACTGTACCGCTGATAAAATTATTGAACTAAGATATTTGGAAACAGCTGAAATGCCAGCAGACCTGTTCACTAAAGGTTTGGGTAATACCAAGCATTATTATTTTTGCAGCTATTAGGAGTAGAGGATGTAAAAACAATATAATTATTTTGTTTTATTTAGATGGGGTACAATATTGTGGGCATCTATGTTATTTTGATATTTTTTTATAGGATAGGGTGACAAACTAGCACACAGTCCACCTGATGGTAAGTGGTTGCTGCGGCCCAGTGACGTCTACATCTGTCCTCGATTACAAATCAAAATTCAGATGCGTTGTCACCCATGAGGACTAAGATGGAATGCCTCGTTTCCAGTAAAAAGGATCTCTGGTTCTCCACACTCACCACACAAAACACAGCAGCATTAAGCTACTATTTCATGCTGGTATTCTGTGAGAGCATGGTCCTTTCCCAGTCGAGCCGAGCCATTCGTGATACAACTACACTACTATATAACTGCAGCATGGCTCTACCATAATTATAATAAGTGGGGGTGTTAGTATTATATCAAAATACCAGTAACGCCATCTATTGTGTTATAATGAACTGTTGTATGATTGTATGACAATTATGTTCTTGAATAAATTCATTCACTTGCTCTCCGTCTCACAGAAAGAACATTGTTTTAATTTAGAGGAATAAAGTACTTTTTAATGTTTAATAATAAGTTATCATCTATATCATTATTTTGTTATGCCTGAATGCAAAAATATGAGCAAAAGAACGCCGGGAAAGTTATGGATTAAAGTGTCAACTGATTTAAATATGAGAAATAACGTTATCATCACCATCATCACAGCCCTTCATAGGTCCGCCGCTGAAAATCGGCCCCTTCCAAGGCATGCCACTGGCAATGCACGGTCCTGAGCACATGCATCCATCGACTTCCTGCATGTCTTGCCATTATAAATGTTACATTAAGTCTCAATATTTACAACGCATTTTAATGATTTATAAATGTAGCATTAAAATGCACATTAAGGTATTCTTATTATCTATGTATATTTAGTAATATGATCTGTATCTAAGAAAATACTTTTAAATATTTTTTTAATTCTTAAGTAGTCTCATGTTTGTCTGGGATTTATAGGACCCATATTTACATGTGGCATGTAAAAAAAGAATGCGCCAACTGTATTTCTTGCCTAGAATGGCGTAAAAAGCGACTAATGGGGTATTGGGTTAGTAACTGAGTAAACATTGAGCTAGCCATTTATAATTTATTTTAAAATTTTCTATCTTTAGCTACACATGGTAGGTTTTATACGTTGTAGAGCCTTGCTGCAGTTATATTAGTAGTATAGTTGTAGCACGAATGGGTCGGCTCAACCGGGGAAGGACAACGCTCTCACAGAATACCAGCGTGAAATAGTAGCTTAATGCTGCTGTGTTTCGTATGGTGAGTGTGGAGAACCGGAAACCCTTTTAACCGGAAACGAGTAATTCCATCTTAGTCCTCAGGGTTGACAACGCATCTGCATTTTGATTTGTAATCGAGGATAGGTGTCTATAGCTCGCAGCAACTTGTTTGTCGAAGCGACGTTAGCCTAATGGCAGGGCGCGGACCGCGAACTCAAAAAGTTCGTGGGTTCGAATCCGCCATTCGACTACTGGCGTGAACCACTCGTAACACAAGCAATTTAAGCTTACCACGAGTGGTTAAGGGGAATATTAGTAATGTTTATAGCATTGTTAATATTCTTTTTTGAAAAAGAAAAAAAAACCCTACCTGTAAACAAAACACTTTTGGCTAAACGTGATACAAGTAGCTCGCTCTTTGGACTCTGACTACGTGAAATTTTTAGAAGAAACTGTGACACATAACGATAGACAATGATAATGAAGTTATATGGGTTCCACGTAATGAATGAAATTATATGCGGGAACCCTAATGTATGTCTTTTATTTAAATTTCATTTCCTGTAGGTAACAAGGGACAAACGAGCACGTATATACGCATACACGCACGTTACTGACCGAGAAAAACTACATACTCAAGAAAATATAATAAAGAAGAGAAACCAAAAAAATTTTTGTGCCCGCATAATTTTAAATATCGTTTTTGTGGTTTAAGAAATTTATTTCCCAAAAGAGAATACACTTACTTACTGAGAAACATAAATGAAAAAAGTAAGTACTTTAAGTAGGAATAACATAACAGTGGACTTATTAAATATGATTATAAACATATTTAATTAATAGTAAACTCAATATTAAAACACAAACATTGTTAAACGCTGAACTTTTGGGATATACCATCATCATATAATCAAGTTCAAGTTTTATTAAAGTCATTGTGCTTATAAATATTAAAAAAACGCTGTAAAATATTAAAGTTTCTTTTGAGATTAAATATTAACATTAAGGCCAGCGCCATACTTGACGGAAATTCCGTCGCAGATCTTCCGTGGCGGAACGTCAATACATGTTATTGCATATAAATTACAAATAGCGGGCACACTACGCGGAAGATCGGTCGTTCCGTCGCGGACGATCAGTCGCTCCGTGGCGGACTGCTTGCTCTCGCGTCTGCTCCGTCCTCCGCGCACCGATCTTCCGTCGGCGTAAGATCGGCAACGTCGCGTTCCAGGTATTTGTATGCATCGCACCACATTTGGCGGATAACTCGCGGTGACGGCGCATGCACAGGATGTTCGACATAATACGGGTTCGGGATTATAATAAAAATAAATTAAAGTAATTAAACGCGATAAAATCCGTAAATAATAGTTTTATTCAATACTAAGTCTTAGAGTTACATTACGTTTAATTTTTACCCATTCTTAACACTATGAGGCATACGGGTTAAATCTCAACTCTCACTGTATGTACTACTCAAGGTTAGCTGGTAGAGAATGCCATATAGCATTGAGTTAGCCTTTTGTACAATATTTATGGTGCATTAAATAATGAAATAAATTAATATATAAAACAATTTCTTTACATTATATTCAAATATATAAAATATTTAATATCTTTTTACATAGTAGAGGCATGATGCAGCCATATTATGGTTGTGGCACGAATGGGTCGGCGCGACGGGGGATGGACCACGCTTTCACAGAATACCAGCGTAAAGTAGCAGCTTAATGCTGCTGTGTTTTGTATGGTGAGTGCAGAGAACTGGAGACCCTTTTAACGGGAAATGAGACATTCCATCTTATTCCTCAGGATTGACAACGCATCTGCATTTTGATTCTTAATCAATGATGAGATATCTATAGGCTACAGCATCCATTTACCACCAGATTTGATTATCTAAATCTAGTGGACTGAATGCTCCTTAGTAACTTTTATTTTATAAATATTCATATTATAATGATGTAATACCTGGATGACCGAGCTTTCCTTGGTATTTATTTTTTTGGAAATCGTGTGTTTTGGAAATTATATTTAGATACAAATTACATACTGATGAAACATGAATAATATTTTTTGATCTTATTGACATAATAGAAAAACTGAACTGGTTATTTGAATCAAAAATCATGAGTGCAATTAGTTTAATTTAAATTTCGTATTTTTAAAAAATACGAGAAAAAAGGGCTCGAAATAATAGATTTTCTCACAAAAGAAGAGAACTTAAAAATAAGGGAAAAACATCGCGTCCTGTCTTCGGTCCGACGTCTTATTCATGTTTCATCAGTATGTAATTTGTATCTAAATATAATTTACAAAACACATGATTTAAAAAAAAATTGTCGCCCTTATCCAATTTAAAAAAAAATCACGTGGTTTACGAATGATTACTAAACGGAACAGTTCAATATTTCTTCAACATTTATTGTATCAGAATCTTTATTCATAATGTATTACGGACATTTGTTGCACGTACATAATATTTACTATCGTAAAAATCAAATAATGATAACGAATATATTTAATAAAGTACAAAGTAGTTTGCGACACCGTATATGGTAAATAGTTATATCTAAGAAAAAAGTAAATCAATAAAAAATGTATAATTAAATAATAATAATAACGAATATTCAATTACATATATTAATATTAACATTTTTAGCGTAATGAGGTTAGAAATGAGTAAAATTATAACGATGGCTGTGGACGGGCAGCATCTGCTAACACTATTATTTTACAGAGGGAACAGCAGTGAATAATCTATATTTTTTTCCTTGCGTTCTTTAGGAGATACACGGAGCGGAAAAATACTCTATGAATATCAACTGCATTTATTGAGTTTCACGACAAGCAAGCGAGATGCTGGTTTTGTACGTTTAACGTGGAGAGATTGGATCTTTTTTTTTTAAGATAAGGGTGCCAAATGAGCACACTGTCCACCTGATGGTAAGTGGTTATGTGGCCCATAGACATCTACATTTCATCTTGATTAAGAATCGAAATTCAGATGCGTTGTCACCCTTGAAGACTAAGATGGTATGCCTCGATTCCAGTAAAACGGGTCTCCGGTTCTCTACACCCACTATACGAAACACAGCAGCATTAAGTTGCTATTTTACGCTGGTATTCTGTGAGAGCATAGTCCTTCCCCGGTCGAGCCGACCCATTCTACAACCATAATAGCTGCAGCTTGGCTCTACCACGTATGAAATCTATTTTAGAATTTACATGGGTTTGTTAATGATTATCATTACCATCATAATAATCATTAAAACTGCTCAAAATTCCACTCCTGAAAATAGGCCTCCCCCAAGGCATGCCACAAAGCACGGTCCTGAGTCACCTTATTCCATGGACTTCCTGCATGTCTTACCAGGTCGACACTGCATCTAGTAGAAAAACGCCCTATACTCTGCCTGTTGGTACAAAGCTGTCACTGCTGCTGACAATATGCAAAATAATATGCAGAGGAAGTCGATAGAGGCAGGTGGCTCCGGACCGTGATTTGTGACATTCCCTGGTGGATTCCCATATTCAGCGGTGGACGTGTGAGGAGCTGTGATCAAAAAATAAATGGATTTTAATTTAACGTTTATAATAAAGTTAAAAACAAACTTTAAAAAGTAAAAATAATAAAATGATTTACATGATCAAGGTATTATTTTATTCATTTAATTTTTAAGTCAGTTTTATAATATTTTTCAATTGTTTGATTATTATTTTACCTTTTTTATTGGAGTAATGTCTAATATCACTGTTCAAGTGAACACAAATATCGCGGCTAAAAGTAAATTACAGTAAAGTTACAGTATAAACGTCCACGTCACATATACGTTCCACTGCTGGGCACAGCTCTCCTGTCATTTCTGAGAGGTTTTTAGGGCAAGGAACTGACCGTCGCGCTACCCCAAAGCGTGTTAGCGAACTTCACTTGTCTACATAATAATTTTTTTCTTATTTCATAGACATGCAAGTTTCTCGCGATTTTTTCCTTCACCGCCGTGCACGTAGTAAGTCAGCACTTAAAAATGGAATTGACAATTTCATTGGTACCGGCGGGATCGAACCCGGGATGCTCGCGTACTGTAAAATTTACAGCGACCGTTTAGCCCCTGGGCTACCACGGTAATAGTTATATAATAAAGTTCATCTCCTATTTTTCCCAGTTGGAGGAAGTAAGTTATTAAAGCTTTACCTGACATATCCATAGTCGCCTTTGTCGACACAAACAGCGAAATGGGGGACTCTTAGAATGTTACCAGTCAACTGTTATGTACATATTAATATTTTCATCGTTCATCCATCCATCGTAGGCTATAAAAATCCTCTACTGAATATATTCTTTACCCATAGAGTGCCTCATAAGGGGGTTTGCCATAGTTGCCACGCTGGGCTGGCAACCACAGTTTTTTATTTTATTTTGGGTTGTCGTCAGGAAGACGCTGCCGCCCGTCTCCTGTTGTTGTTTCCCTCTGTCGCCTCTAGCGACACCCACGGGATGATGTGGTGTTGTTAATACTTATTTACATACATATACAAAGCTGTTATACAACGAAGGTGAGTTTTAAACGACGTTCATGGACTGACAATAATTTTAACCTAATTTCTAAATGTCAAAACCAGATGTGCCCTAAATCAGAACCCTCCTTTGAAGTCGGCATCCCTTTTAACTCATCCATTCGTATATCAAAGTTGTATATCTTCTACAATACCCTTCTATAAGATAGCAATTCCTTTCAGCTCCATACAGGCAGGAGTAAAAATCAAATGAAATAATAATTATTCATAAGTACTAATGTCGCGTCTGGTCGCAATTGGAACATTTAAATGGTTATCAATCATGGTATGTGCGTTCACTTTACGGGTATGTTCCGAAATACAACTCAGTACACTGGCAAATACAAATGACGTCATCGACACAAAATTGTACTGGCGTGCCGCCTCCATATTGCGTCCAATATCCAGCCACAATAAAACAATTTTTAATTGTGTGTGCGCTGAATGAAGCATGCCAGAATTTGTTTTTATTTATTCAAATACAAAAAATTATAGAATAATTGGTGTAATCTTCATTAGGAAGATAAAATGATTTTTGGAGCACAAAATGACAAAATAATTGCCAACACTTTTCCAATATGGCGTAAATGTATGACGTCATATACTGTCCTATGTTTTGGAACGAATCACCTGTAAAGCGTCGATTCACGACGTCATTCGCATTCGACAGTGTACTGGGTTGTATTTCAGAACATACCCTATATATCTGTTTTAATGGGAACATGCAGACATGATTACACATCTACGCACTACTTTTTGACAGTATATGGGTGACAAATGAACCCATAATTGCCCTGATGTTACGTGGTTGCTGTGGCCCACAGACATCTACAGTTAACCTCGATTAAGAATCAAAATGCAAATGCGTTACCACCTCTGAGAAATTAGATGGAATGCCTCGTTTCCAGTAAAAAGGGTATTTAGTTCTCAACATTCCCCGTGCGAAATACAGCAGCATAGAGTATATATTTTGCGCTGATGTTCTGTGAGAGCGTGGTCCCACCCTGGTTGAGCCGATTGATTCGCGCTGCAACCATGATACGAGTAGAGCGACAGAGTGGCTATACCACATATAAAACCACCTTTAGAATAATATTTCATTCATCTTCTTTTAAAACAAAATACTAAAAAATTTACAACATTGTCCTGTACTATGTAGTATTGACATGACAATAATGATACGGCTTTGTGGCGGTGGGTTCAAATCTCCACACGGGACTACGTAAATTTTTTCGGGTCATCATATATTATGTCTTTCAAACTTTACGAAGCAAATTTTAATGCCGTGGTTATTACAGCTTAATCCATTAAAATGAAGTTTTAATCCTGACTCGACACAATGCTGGAAGTTTGCCATTTTGTCTACGCATTTAGCATTTTACATTAAAGCTACGTGGTCCTAAGAGACACAAATCGTTGTGTCGCTTCTCTGTAAAAAATAGAAAACATGAAAAAACGCTAAACCTATGTTCCTGTTAGATCCTAGAACTAAAACCTGTAAATAATCAAATATGTTAATAAGCTGAGTAGTTACAATTAGATAATTAATTATTATAAGTGAGCTTTTGCGAACTTGCTTAATCTAAGATCTAAGTATAGACATCTAAGTAGATCTAAGTAGAGACAGCCGCGGGCGCACGGTCTATGCCACACCCGCTCCCGCAGCTTCTTCTACCCGCCGTCGTCTTCTTTGTGTGTGAATACTATCAATAAACTGATCCAAAAAATTTAAACATCTTCGATATGTGATCTTAAAACAAGACATCGTGGATTTCTTTAAGGTCTAAGGGCGTCCTTTTGCCTATAGGACTTCATACCTTTAGTTTTAAGGTTACATTTCTTATCCAACGCTTAACGCTGCTGTGTTTCGTATGATGAGTGTAGAGAACCGGAGACCCTTTTTACTTAAAACGAGGCATTCCATCTTAGGCGTCACGGGTGACAACGCATCTGCATTTTGATTCGTAATCAAGGATAAATGTAGATGTCTATGGGTCACAGCAACCACTTACCATCAGGTGGAGTGTGTGCTCGTGCGTCACCCTTATCCTATAAAAAAATGTTCGCCATTGGTGAAGTTATTTATGCAAATGGTAGTAGCGCATCTGCATTTTGATTCTTAATTGAGAATAGATTGAGATGTCCACTCACCGTAAAGTGGATTTTTTTGCCGTTTTTCACCTCCAACTTCCAACTCTATAAAAAAAGTCCCACCACCTGTGAAGTTTATAGCCTTAATGCGTAAAAATTCCACTTCTTAAGGTAAAAAAGAGGGGATGCAATTTTTAATGGTTTGCTTTATTGGACTAAAGAAAATATACACTACGCGAAATTGGACTGGAGTGACAAACTAATTTTCATTTCACCTGATGAGAAAGTGGTTTACTGAGAGCCTCACAACCTGTGGTTACACTGGCTCCATGTACCCTTCAGACTGATTACAGAAAGAGAGCTACAGATGCGTTGTCACCTCTGAGGACTAAGATGGAACGCCTCACAACCTGTGGTTACAGTGGCTCTTTGGACCCTGCAGCCCTGAACACAGCACGCACAGTTATTTGCTGGCGGAAATAAATTTATACACCTGTTATGTAACTGATAAGAAGACATTTTAGTTGATAGCTTAGATTTTTTTTATAATATTGGGTGACAAACGAGCACACAGTCCACCCGATAGTAAGTGAGTGCTGTGGCCCATAGACATTCTCATTTATCTTCAGTTAAGAATAAAATACAAATGCGTTGTCACCCCTTAAGACTAAGATGGAATGCCTCGTTTCCAATAAAAATGGTCTCCGGTGCTCTACACTCACCACCCGAAACACAGCAGTATTAAATTGCCATTTTACGATGGTGTTCTGTGAGAGCGTGGTCCTGCCCCAAGGGAGCTGATCCATTTGTGCTACAAATATTGTACAGCTGCAGCGTGGCTCTATCACGTAAAATGAAAAAAATTATGATTGTGTTCGTCCCGAGACTTCGTGATAGCACTGCGAGTGTGCTGGAGACAGAAAGGACTGGAAGAGGACACCCGGGACGTGCTTTAATAAAACAAAGCGAGAGATAGAGTTCCCTGGTTACGTTGCGGAGATCTCGGGACTCCTCATATACGTCGATTTTGACCACTGTGGGGTTTTAGCCGGTGAATGTCCGACATAATTTGCTGCCCCCCGCAGCGGAATGTATCCATTAGCATTTCCCCACGATAAAAAAGATATATGCTTACGTGATATTTCTAAGTCAACTCAAAAGTGGTCATTTCATTAATCTTTTGATAAATATTAAAAACCGACTTTAAATAACTAAAAAGAATAAAATAATTTACTTCACTTAATGGCTTCTGAAGTCGGAAGCTTTAATTCTTCTATACACAAGGCTACGCTAAAGAAGCACTAACTAATACTCTCTCAGAAGTGAGAGGAGGACTGTGGCCAGGAGTTGATCGTTTAAACTTCAGAAGCTATTGTTTAAAATAATTTTAAACTCTAGTTATTTAAAAGCCTCTCCCATATATTGCTTCATAAGGGGAATATTTTCCATTGCCGCAGTTTTTATAATTTAGAGATATTGTTAGGAAGATGCTGTTGTCCATTTTTTTTGTATAGAATGAAATCGACAAGTGAGCACATAGTCCACCTGATAGTGAGTGGATGCTTTGGTGATCCTCGTCTAAGAAACAAAATGCAGATGCGTCATTTCCTCTAAAGACTAAAATGGAAAGCCTCTTTTTTCCAGTAAATAGGATCTTGGTTCTTTACACTCATCAAACGAAATTCATTTTTTTGCTCTATCATCTCCTACGACAACCACGGAATAATTATGGGGCAGTGTATCTTCTTAGATATTGAGTATAACAATTTAATGGCCTAAACGAATTGTAGTCACTTTTTAAAATATTCATTTTAATATTAAACACAAAAACGTATCTAAATGAAACTGCAATAACATACAATTTACGAGCACGCTCTCTATAGAGAGAGAATGAAATATTCGAATTCATTACATACGTGATATTTTTATTTTATGTTTCTTCATATCGTGTGGTTAGATGAAGACATTTTGTTACCAGTTTCCGAGTAATTTTTAAGATTATTCATAAAAATACTGAAAAATTTCATCAAAATGTTAACCCTCTGGGTTTTGTGTTGGTTACGGTAAGACCTGAGGTATTTTATGAACCATTAAATAAAATTCTTTTAATAAGTATTACTTGAAAGCCGCGATAACTCAGATGAAACATAAGCAGATACTTTTTATTCAATAATACTTATTTAAAGTCACTCTTAAGTTTAATTTACCTCTGGTTAAGAAAATACTTCCGCCTTGGGACGAACCAGCAAGAAACTCAGTAGGACTTTACGCAAAAATGCAAGAACAAGACCAAGACTGCAAGATCAAGACCGATTTTGGGCAACACTAGTTTGACGTCTTATTTTGGTGAAGATGAATCTGATCTATAGAATCCTCAAAATTTTTAATGTGCATTTAATATATGCTAACATTAATATTTATATTTAATAAAATATTAAGAATACAAAATTCCTACCCTTAAGAACTTTATTTCGAAACAAGGAATGTCCAGACCAAGAACATCTAATCATTATGAATATAACACTTGTTTAAACATAAAATTTAGATTTTGTTTAAATTTAAACAAACGCACATCGACACGAAACTCCCTATACCATCCACACTATCTACTTGGGGGTCCACCACTACGAGTTTTACTTGAAGTTTTCCTTCTCGTACGAACTCTTTGTGAAATTGTTTACCACTAGTGTTTTTCCGGACCGGTACGACTTAGGGACTTTCAAGAAAAGTGCTTATTCTTTTGGAAAAGGCTGGCAACGCACCTGCATTTCCCGGGTGTTGCAGTTTTTCAAGGTTGCCTGTAGTTACTTACCATCAGATTAGGCGCATGCTCGTTTGCCTCCTATTCTATAAAAAAAGAAAACAAAAAAAAAATGAACAAACATGTATGCATAGGTACATTGACGTAAAAGAGGCCAGAGAGGTATATCAGGATCGTAACAAACGAAAACCAATAGTCTCTTGAGTAAAAAGCATGAGTGTTTTTGTTTGTATTAAATACGTGGTAGAGCCATGCTGTAGTTATGGGTCGGCTCGACTGGGGAAGGGCCACGCTCTCACAGAATACCAGCGTAAAATAGTAGCTTAATGCTGCTGTGTTTCGTATGGTGAGTGTAAAGAACCGGATACCCTTTTTACTGGAAACGAGGCATTCCATCTTAGTCCTTACGGATGACAAAGTATCTGCATTTTTATTCATAATCGAGGATAGATGTAGATGTCTATGGGCTACAGCAACCACTTACCATCAGATGGACTGTGTGCTTGATTGTCACTCTATCCTATAAAAAATACATACATATTAAATACTTGTTCCTTACGGAAATCGAACCAGCAGTCCATAACGCCAAAGCTGCAAGCTTATCTACTGCTAAGCTGTTTTACTTAGCTGTAGAATTAGAATAGTATGATTTCTTTCCTAACTGTGAGTTTCAGTCGCAAGTTGATAAACGTTCCGTATAGAGTGATTTTTTATGTCTTAAAACAGTTTTCCATACACAAAACTTGAGCGAATGGTACAGGACTTTGAAATAAAACTAGTTTTATGAATATTACCGCGTTACAGAAACATTGTACAAACTCTAATTAATTATAGTTATTATCTAATTACACTTATCGGTCCCTTCAGTGCAGCCTTTGAACGTCCATCGATGAACATAGGCCTTCCCATAAATTATCTCATGGTTGTGCCATGATCGCAACGCTTGATGGGTTCAGGACCGCTCTTTAATTATTTTGTTTTACGGAGACACTGGTGCCCGTATCCTGTTTCAGTATCCCTCTGTTAGCTTTTACGACACCCACGGGACGATATGGGATAGTGGACATTCTTACACTGCTATTACACGGTGAATAAAGCTTATATCTATATATTTTGTACGTGGTAGAGCCATTCTGCAGTTATATTGGTAGTATAGTTGTAGCACGAATGGGTCGGCTCAACCGGGGAAGGACCACGCTCTCACAGAATGCCAGCGTAAAATAGTAGCTTAATGCTGCTGTGTTTCGTATGGTGAGTAAACGGAGACCCTTTTAACTGGAAATGAGACATTCCATCTTAGTCCTCACGGGTGACAACGCATCTGCATTTACATTTATGTGTCTACGGGCCATAGCAACCACTTACCATCAGGTGGCCTATGTGCTCGTTTGTCACCGTATTCTATAAAAAATATTCTTACATTGTCACTACACGGTGAATAAAGCTTACGTATATTTTACATAAATGTATTAATTGATTTCTTAAATATTTTAGTTAATTATCCCAACCAAAAAAATGTCCAATAATTGAATCGACATTTAGATTTTTTTATATCATTGGGTGACAAGCGAGCACACAGTCCACCTGCTGGTAAGTGGATGCTGTGGCCCATAAACCCCCAGATTAATACTCAATAAAGGATCAAAATGTAAATCCATTGTTACCCCTGAGGACTCAAAAGGAACGCTTCGATTCTAGTAAAAAGGGTCTCAGGTTCTCTACACTCAACATACGAAACACAGCAGCATTACGCCGACATTCTGTGAGTTGATAATCGAATACGGAAGTTACAGGTGGTTATCAAACCCCCATTGAACAAAATAATCCAAATATTGAATACAAATGCAAAAAAAAACATGTAATTAAATGTAGAAGTAAACATTTTTTACGTTTTTAAAATGTATTTTCTCAATACTATGGGCCGAAAGTCTGTAAAAAGTTACAGCCTATATAACGTCCCACTGATGGGCACAGGCCTTCCCTCATTTCTGAGAGTGTTTTAGGGCAAGGAAGTGTCTGCCGCGCTGCCCCAATGCGTGTTGGCGAACTTCACATGTCTTCGAAATATTTTTTTCTTATTCCTCAGACATGTAGGTTTGCTCACGATGTTTTCCTTCACCGCCGAGCACGTGGTAAATCAGCACTTTAAATTGCAGTTAACAATTCCATTGGTGCCGGCGGGAATCGAACCCGCTTATTGTTTTTTGCTTCTTAGTTATAAGTAACATTTGTGTTTCATATTAAGATTTTATGGCACCCTCAGTGAGCAAATAAATACTTGAAGTAAGAAAGTGGAAAAAGTATGCAATAGTCTCCGAATGTTATTAAAATTTACATAGGACTGCCAGAGAACCTATTCTTACTGAAAACGAAGCATTCTATTTTAACCCTCTTGGATAACAACGAATTTGCATTTTATTCTTAATCAAGGATATATGTCGAAGATATCTATGGACCAAAGCTTCCACTTACCTTCAGGTGGGCTGTGTGCTCGTTTGTCACCCGCATTCTAAAAAAATACTTGAATACTTAGTAATAATAAGAAATGAAACGGATTCTAAATAATTGTATTTAATTGCGTTTTATTTTAAACCTATTTTTACTTATTTTAAATACTAATTTTCCGTAGATTAGACCCGATATGATTATAAACTGAAATAAGTGTAGGGTGTTAATAGTCATGATCATTTTTTTAAATAATCAAAGCCTGTATAAACTGCTCCAGTTATAATTTACATACGTATATGGATACCATGTAGTGGCGGTGTAAGTACATTCACGATCCCATGTCATCCCGTGTGTCGCAAGAGGCGGCAGAGGCAAATAAATCAGAAGATGGGAAGCGGCGTCTTTTTAATAACGACTACAAATAACTGCGGTCGCCAATCCGCTGGCCAAGCGTGGCAACTATTGCATCTATCGCCCTGTGAGGTACTCTATTTAGGAGGCCTCAGGTTCAACAGTGGAGTTTAGGTGGAAGTGGACCATAACATGTCTACTGCTGAACCCTGGCTTCCACCAAAGCAGATCCTGAGCCACCAGTATCTATCGACTGACTTCTTACATCTCTTTGCAGGTCTTCACTCCATCTAGTAGCAGCCGCCTTACACTTCGTTTATTTACAAATCATTATATAAAATAACTTATTTTGAAAGAAAAAATTAAATTACCTTATACTGGATGATTGTTTTTTGCGTCTGGACAAAATATCGTGTAACAGGTGAACGGAAAAGAAGCCTATGGTACTGATATTTTACACTTTGTTTTATTTTACATTAACACATTACGAAATTGCTCTATCAATAAATACTAATAATTGAGTACGTACTATTTTAATTTCGATAGTTTTTAATTTATTTATTTATTTGGATCAAAAATATATTGTTAATTTTTAGTACTTACCGAAAGTTTATTTCAAATTAATAGTATTTATTGATAGATCAATTTCATAATATGTTAACGTAAAATGAAAATAAAATATCAATACCCCGTGGACTGTGATGGAGAATGAAGAAAGAAAATATATTATCTTTCTTCATTCGTGGTATAACTTTCAGGGAAGGACCACGCTCTCACAGAATACCAGCGTCAAATAGCAGCTTAATGCTGCTGTGTTTCGTATGGTGCGTGTAGAGGACCGGAGACCCTTTTTTACTGGAAAATAGGCATTCCATCTTAGTCCTCAAGAGAATAGATGTAGATGTCTATAGGGCACAGATACCACTTACCATCAGGTGGACTGTGTGCTCGCTTGTCACCCTTTTCCTATAATAGAAAATTTTGACGGTCACGCAAGTTCAATGCTTTTTCACCATCCCAAAAGTACCCAACGCATCGAAAGAAGCTTTCTCTTCAAAAGTTTTTAAATCGAAAATCTACAAGTGTAATTTATTTCTTCAAGATACAGACACAACATTTGTAACACTGCTCGTAGCTCATCGCGTCAGTTACGTCCGCTATTCAATTCCACTCTCGCATAAATCACGTTTCGAATATTGTATTTATTTACACTTTCATGCACAAAGTAGTACATATGAGCTTAATTCTATAGGACATTCTATCCCAGTCAACCATTAGGCTAAGCATAGATAGACATATAGGAGGCGGTGCAACAATAATGAATATTTTACAAGGTAAATTACTACGCAGCTAGATAGTGACACCTCCATCTCTTTTACCAGTTTCAATTGTATAATAATAATAATAATAATTATCTTTATCACAGTTATACCATTAAGGTGAATTAAACCTACTATTTATATACTTAAATGCACAAAAATACCAAAAACTGTAAACTAGTATACTGTAAATTACTAAAAATAATTTAATTATTTTAAACAATGTGCCGAAGAGTACAATCTGCCACTTTGCCTGGCATATGTGGACTATGAGAAAGCCTTTGATTCCGTTGAAATTTGGGCGGTGCTACAGTCTCTTCAGTGGTGCCAAATTGACTGTCGTTATATCGAAGTGCTGAAGTGTTTGTACAGTAGGGCTACGATGGCTATCCAAGTATAGGACCAGAGTTCGAAACCTATCCAACTGCAGAGAGGTGTAAGACAGGATGACGTTATATCCCCGAAACTCTTCACCGCTGCGTTGGAAGACGTTTTCAAGCTACTGGACTAGAAAGGATACGGATTAACATCAATGGCGAGTACATCACTCACCTTCGATGAGAGGGCTATGCTCGGAGTTTCTCTGCGTGATAGACTCAGAAATGAAGTATTGATATCCGCAGTAAAACCAGAGTGACCGACATAGCCCAACGGATTACTAACCTGAAGTGGCAATGGGTCAGCCATATAGCTCGAAGAACCGATAACCGACGGGGAAGAAAGGTTCTCGAGTGGCAGCCTTGTACCGGTAGGCGTAGTGTAGGGCGACCTCCTACTAGATGGAGTGATGACCTAGTAAGACATGCAGGAAGTCGATGGATGCAGGTGGCTCAGGACCGTGCTTTGTGGCATTACTTGGGGGAGGCCTATGTTCAGCAGTGGACTTGTGAAGGGCTGTAATGATGATGATGATGAACAATGTGCATTTTATTTTACAACTACCGCCAAAAAATATTTTGTGCATAATTTGCTTTTCTCATTCTATTTTGCTTTATACGGCTATATTGTACAGATGTGAAGATTTAACCATAAATTTGCATATGTGTTTTTTTTAAATACCCGTGACAAAATAGGACGAAATATCTGTGATGTAATTCAATAAATATTTAAAAAATTAAGATACAAAAACTAATAAATTTCTAATTATTTCGAAATGAAACTCTTATCGCCATCTACCGGAAAGAACCTTGACCAATTCGTTCGGGGAGAGAACACTGCGACAGTCTTCCAAAAGTGTGGTCACTCTCGTTTCTGCATCCTTGCTGGGGGTCCCACTCGATATATATTGGCACCGACGTAACCAATCCACTTCCTCACAAGTACCAATCAGTGTGCCTTTTTCTATAATCTGTTCCCGGTCGCAAAGGTTCAGCACACGTACTCCTGAGATGTCAGTGGTCCTGACCAAGGTTCGAGCTACTTTCCATGGAAGGTCATTGTTTACCCTTTCCACAAGTACACAACGGTGAGCTTGCCCAGCGTTTCGAGGTAGACTAACCGGAACAATCGTTTCCGATCTCGGCGGAAGAACAATCTTCTTGATGCTGTACACGTTCCCTGGTAACGCACCTTCCATAAAAAGTTCCTCCTGTCCACATTTCAAAACACCTTGCTTAACGTCGATTTCACAACAATTATTCCTCATAAAGTCTAGGCCTAAGATGCAGTCGTCCATTATATCAGCCACGATGACATTATGCAGGTAGATCACGTTGCCTAGCTTCAACTCCATCTCCTTCTCTCCACGGACGGGTATACGCTGACCGGTGGCTGTTACCAAATTAAGGCGTTCTCGGTTGTATGCGGAGTCCCCAAGGAACTGACTTATAAGTTGGGAACTAACAACCGTACGAGAGGCTCCAGTGTCTATGGTCAGCTTACACGGCATTCCGTTGATCTCGCCCTTTATGATTAGGCTGTTCCCATCATGGGTTTGTGAGATCGAGATCCTTGGGGCTCTTTTAACATCAGCCAGCACCCGCCCCGCAGTTCTGGCTTTTACTCGTTTCCCTGCTGCTGCTGGGCGGTGCTGTTGACCGCACTACCCTCCTGGGATCGTTCACCTTCCCTTTCTAGGGTTCGCTTAGGGCAGCTGGATCGAAGATGGCCCTTTTCCCCACAGCCATAGCACCTAGGGCTGTATCCTTTGTTGCGGTCGCGAACTGTAGCTGCTGCAACCTCCCTGACGCGATGGGAACGATGATCCTGCCGCACGGCTTCTACCTCCAGTGCATGGGCCAAGGCGTCCTTAAGCGTCTCATGGTGCCCGAGCCTCACAGCAGCTCTGACTTCCAGGTCACGGATGCCGTCGATGAATGTCTGCACCAGGTTCCCTCCAATGAGCGCAGGTACAGACCGGTATGCTTTTCGCACCAGCTTCTCCACCTCTAGAGCCCACTGCTGCAGGTTTTCGTTGATGCGCTGCACGCGATCTTTAAGCTGCGCACGAAAGACGTGTTCCAGGTGAGCGTCGCCATACCTCGCCTCCAATGCCTCAAGGAGTTGCTCATAAGTCACTTCCTCGCCGAGAGCTTCCAGAACTGTTAAGGCCTGGTCGCGCAGGCCTAGTGTGAGAGCAGTCATGGCCTGACTTTTATTCCAGCCGTTCGCCTTCATAACAGCCTCGAACTGGATTTTGTAGGCTGACCAGGAAGAGGTACCGTCGAACGGTGGCACCTTGAACCCACGTAGCGAAGGTGTTGTAGCTACTACGGGAACTGTTGTTCCATCCCCAAGTTTGAGGTCGTCCAGCGTTTTCTTCACGTCAGCCATTACGTTGTCAACCCGATTGTTTACTTGGTCGATTCGGGTTTCGGCCTCCGACAGGCGGTTGTCATGTTGAGCAACCTTATCCTTCACCTCCCGTATCTCTTTTCCGAAGATAGCGTGAAGGTCCTTCATGAGGAGCATCTGCTCTTCCTTATCGCGTTGGAGTTGCTCTTCTAAACGACGGGCCTGTTCCTCCTGTCGGCGGGCCTGTTCCTCCTGTCCGCCCCGCAGCTGCTCTTCCAATCGGCGGGCCTGTCCCTCCTGTCCGCTCTGCAGCTGCTCTTTCAACTGACGGACCTGTTCCTCCTGTCGGCGAGCCTGCTCCTGCAGCATCACCATCAGAGCACCTAAGTCAGGTGCTGCAGATGTAGGAGCTACCGACGGGCCTTCAGCCGGTGGCTGGCCCTCCGACGTCTGCGGCGTTGCACCACCAAATCTTCTTTGGTCCGTCTCCTGCTGGCGTTGACTTCGGGTACGGACACCCTCCGTTTCCTCCTTAGGTAAAATCGGCATGATTTTATCCCACTTCTGACACCAATTGTTGCGAGCTTGAGGTTCGTGACAATAAAAATTGCCGATAAAATTACCTAAATTAACACTTTAATTTACTTTACACAATTAAAGTTAAAACACTAATAATTTAAACACTCGCGCCACCAGACTACTTAACCTTATCCATGAGGAAGTTGACATATTTGTATGTTCTATGAGTGAATTCACAAGGGCTGCATTATTTATAATATGTTATAATAATTAAAATGTTTACAGTTTTCACTAGCGCATTAGGTCATTAGATCCTGTAATCTTAGTGATAAGTTTGGCTGAATAAATAAATAAATAAATAAATAAAATACCCCCCCCCCCTCTATAATGGATGCTGTCCAGCAGAAGAGTTTTCATAGGCTGGTATGAATGAATAAATAATACTCTAATATCTCCAAATAATACATTGATCGTACTTCTATGTATATCTACTTCAAAATTTTTGTCTAATCAAAACACCATGTCGCAAGCAACTAACCAAAAAAACCAAGTCGCAATTTTCGGGAACCCGGGATACAGGGATCCCGAAAACCGGGATTCCGCACCGATTTTTCTTCGGGATCGTGAGACAATCCCGAAATATCTGGATTAAGGAATAATGGTTTCGAATGACATCTTTTTGTTTCATTAAAGTCTGGAGAAAAGATTTTCTTTTCATGCATTGTTTTCTGAACTCAACGATAATTTTATTGTACTATAAATAACTTAACGCTCAATGAGGGACTAAAATTTTCAAAATCATAACAATGGAAGAAAAAGATACATAAAGTGATTTAGAGTAAACGACTTTAGTTCTAAAAATAATTTTAAACATTTTGATCCCTAAATTGAGCATCAAGTTATTTATAGAACAATGAAAATAACTTTGTTGACATCAGGAAACAATACAATGATAGAAAGACTTTTCTTCAAGACTCGAATGAAACAAAATAGATATCACATGAAACTTCTATGTTATTCAAATACCGAAATTCATTCGTTTGTTCGTCGATGTTATCACGTTTGCTCGTTAAATAAATTTAATGATCAAACATAAACAGTTATAATTAAATTGTAATGTAATTTGTTTAATTGATTTTACTTATTATTTGTTATTTTAAACAATTTCCAATTTTTTTTATGATCCCGGATTAATACCGGGATCCCGGAATCGCTCCGACACGATCCCGAAATCCCGGTATTCAAAAAACCTTCCGGGATTGCAATCTCTAGCGGTTTTTTATTTTTAGTTGTTATTAGGTTGACGCTGCTGCCCATCCCCTGGTATGTTTCCATCTGGAGCCTTTTTAAACCTAAAAGATGATAGGGGTGGTGAATATTCTATATGGATGATAATACCCCCCTGGGAATTATGTGATACATATGAAGCAATTTCTAATTTGTTTTGTGTAGTTAATTGTGTCTACCATGTATAGAGCCACGCTGCAGTTATATTATGAATGTAGCACGTATGGGAGAACGCGGGGAAGGACCGCGCTCTCACATAATACCAATGTAAAATAGCAGCTTGATGCTGCTGTGTTGCGTATGGTGAGTGTAGAGAACCGAAGACCCATTTTAATGCAATCGAGGCAGTCTCAGGGGTGACAACGCAACTTCATTTTGCTTCTAAATCGAGGTCAAATGTCTATAGGCCACAGTATCCACTTACCATCAGGTGAACTTTGTGCTCATTAGTCACCCTAATTCTCTCATAATGATATGATTGTAAGCGGTTCTTTCTTCAAAATATTATAAAATCCTATTTCTTACACCGCACCGTCGCTACACGATCCATGTTAGATTTGTTCTGTAGGCAAACAATAAATTTGGGAAGGTATTCCAGTCTAAATTAAATGGGACTTTTAAATAAAGCGAATAGCTTTAGTACGGAGAATTGGAAATATGTTCAAAGATATGCAAATTAAACATAAAAACGAGGGGTGATCAAATAGCTCAATGATGTGTAATCCGTCGCGGAAGTCTCATGCAGCGATATTACTTGAGAATTTATTTCTAAAAACCGTATGCAGTGTTGTTCCTCACATATAAAAATATGATGATGACTTGTAATGGTGTGTCAACGCTGCAGCCACGCTGCAGCAGTGCATAACTTGTCACGACCGGGGATTGTGCATGCTCGCACAGAACACTAGCGTCAAATAGAATTATGCTGCTGAGTGACAAAACCGGGGAAGTTATACTTGTAAAGAGGCATATCAGGCGCATTCGATCTTAGTCCTTAGAGGTTGGGTCAAAGTCTCTTAGTTTACGTTTATTATGCTTTCGCGACACCCCCTTGTTTTAGATTTATTTAAAACATGAAAAATTGCGAAAGGCTTTTAAAACAGGAGTACCCTTAACTGTTTTTGAGGGCTTAATATATCCCAATATACATTCCCATACACGCTGGTTTCATCACGATGTTTTTCTCGCCACCAGACTCATCTTGGTCAATCGGTATTTTAAATTTTAACTTCATTGGTGTCAGCGGGAATCGAACTGTGAATCATGAACTGTGAAATTTGCTGCGAGCTTAGTCTCTAAACTACCACCGCATTATATTAATAGGTATGGACACAATAATGTGTTAAAATTTGTGATGTGATGATGAAGTGATGATAGCATAAGAGACGGTATCATCCACGACTGGGTCGAGCCATGGGTGACATAAGAGGTAATACCAAAAAACTACAAGAAATAAGATTACTCCTTTCAAAAAGGCCGGCGACGCAGCCATTCCCCTGGTGTCGCAGTTGTTCATGGGCGGCGATTGATACTTAACATCAGGTGAGCCGAACGTACCAACTTTTTTAGAAAAAAAACCTTATGTTTTTTATAGGCGACGATATAACCATCTCGCTTATGTCAGACGTACTATACGAAGATCGGCGACGGGCAGCAGCGTCCAAGGTGCTCACGTCTGGTACTGCTCTCGTCCATCCGCCTGCAAAGAGTGATGATAAAGCCATCACTAGGCCAAATCTTCTCTAGGAAGAGAGAAGGCCTATTTCGAACAGTGTACTTTTCTGGATGATTATGATGATGATATTTATGAATGATGTTTTTAAAGATATTCGTTTTCTATACATGATAATAAAACCACAAGCTTGCAGGTTTGATCAAAATCTGAACTATTAGTACCTATAAATGATATATAAAATATGTGTACAGCGCTACTCTGTCACACGAACAATTAAAAAAATATAGTTAACTTTAAAAAAACGTTAATTTACATGTTTTAATTCTTCCTTCCCCTTCCATGATCGGACACCCAGGTTCTCGGTGAGTCTCTTTTGTTCTTCACGCCTTCAAACAAAGTACAGCAAAGAAGTGGAATAATTTGTTTGTCTTTCCATCCGAATACGATATGGATGTTAACAAGGCAAGAGAACTTAAGCTAAATCAGTGAGCTTTACCACCTTCTAATACCTGTTAAATATATTTTGTTTGACTATATAATTGTTCTACATATCACGGCAATTTTTCAATATTAAATAAATACATGTAATAATTTAGTGTAGCCGCTACAGTCAAAGTTTCATATTGTACCTTGCTATTGGTTTCCGAAACACTATAAACATTAATTAAACACGTTAATTCAAGACCATCTCTGACCTTTCGAGGTTGTTAATTAACCCTTTCGGAGATTGCATAGATTTATCTATAGATTCCACTGAACAAGTTTAAATTGTATAAGTGTGCATGCTTTGTAAGCACGTACCTATCTTGTATGGGGTTTCCAGGTTAGTAGTCATTTATTTATTGTCATACAAATTGTGTTGTTTTACTATAGAGAATTATAATTTTTTCTGACCGAAAACATCATAACTGTAAAAATTTGAATTGTATTTAATTAATAAATATGAATTCAAGTAAATTGACGTAATTTTTTTTAAATCCCTAATGGTTTAATATAAGTAACATTTTAACGGAGAACTTTTAGATGATACAGACATGCTGCATCTATTTTGTGGTTGTAGCACGAATGGATCGGCTCGACCGGGGAACGACCACGCTCTCACAGCGTGGAAACGAGACATTACATCTTAGTCCTCAGGGGTGACAACACATCTGCATTTTGATTCTTAATCGAGGATAGATGTAAATAACTATGGGTCACACAGCGGCAACTTATCATCAGGTAGACTGTGTGCTCGTTTGCTACCCTTCTCCTATAAAAATAAGAATTGAAGCCGTTTTGACGGTATGGGTTGGGTAGGTCTATCAGTTTCATCAGAATAAGTGGAATGTACATAAGCTGTCCGGCTTCAGGCACAGTAAGGATGATTGCAACAATCACATATTTTCTTGTTTTTTTTTTGTTAAAAGTCTCTGAGTGGGCTAAATTTCTCTCACCCATACATTACCTACTGAAGGGGATTTTGCCATATATGCCACGTTAACAGAACGCGAGTAACCCGGGTTCAATCCCCGGGTCAAATATTTATTTTATTAAGAATAATCAAGAAGACAAACAATATTTGTTAAATTAAAATATTTTTATTCCAGAACTAAAAACTAAATGTTGTGTTAATAATAATTGGTCAGCATGGCGTGCATTGTAGGCGTGTATTATTATTATTATATGATCACATATATTATCACAAAACTATAATATTACAAATATAAATACAATCTATAAAAATAATATTATTATTTCGGCTTTTATCCACCGCGGCGAGGAATTCTAAGCCATCGGTGAATTTAGGCATCCAAAGATAGGAACCTTCTTACTATTCGAGCCGTATTTAATAAGGCCGATTTTTGAATTAATGCTTTCAGCCATTTGCCCAAACCTAACTTGGACAGATAATCGTCCATATTTTTACCAATAAGTCCATTGACTGATACAACTACTGGTACAATAATAGTAGAATCAACGTCCCACATAGCGACAATCTCATGGGCCAAGTCGATATATTTTATTTTTTTATCATTCTCTGCTTTTACGAGATTCTCGTCATGAGGAACACCGATATCCACTATTATTGCCTTGCGTGTAGTTCGGTCTATCACCACAATGTCAGGTTTATTTGCCACTATAAACCTGTCTGTGATAATTGACCGATCCCAGTACAGCGTGACACTTCTATTTTCAAGGACTGGCTTTGGTTCATACTTATAATAAGGAACATCCTGTTGAGTAAAGCCAAATTTAATGGCAAGCTGTTGGTGTATTATTCTAGCTACTTGGTTATGTCTGTGCAAATACTCACCATTTGATAGTTGTGAACAACCGGAAATAACATGTCTGAGGGACTCTCCAGGTTGGTGACATGCGCCACATACGTCAACTGTGCCGTCCCTCAAAATGTATTTCCGGTAGTTGTTCGTTTTAATTACTTCATCTTGTATTGCACAGATAAAACCTTCAGTTTCTGCAAAAAGGTCACCAAATTGTAACCAATGTACTGATGCAACCATGTCTACATAAGGATTAGTCAATGCTTTAAAAAATCGACCATGCAGTTGTTTGTCATTCCAAACCTTTTTGCGTTCATCTATAGATATAGTATGAGGCCTCTGCCAGTCCTTTGCCGACATATTAAGCGGGGTTAATGATTTGTCATTAATCACTACGTCATTATGAATGTGTGATGTGTCTTTTTTTTTTTTAATAAAATAGTCTCTGAGGTTGTATACTTCACGGTTGTGTAGGTTTTTAATGTTTAATAAGCCCCGCCACCATCTTTTCTTGGAAGATACAACCTCATGACAGATGATCGTGGGTGGTGCATTCTGTGCGTAGTCATTAATGTACGGACTCGTCTATCTAAGTCATCCAATTCCGTTTGAGACCATCTTGTAACACCAAAAGTATATAGAAGGCTAGGTATTACCCAGGAGTTATATGCTCTAATTTTGTTTCCGCCGGATAAATGACTTTTGATAACTTTTTTTAACCTTGACATAAATTTTACTTTTGAATTTTCTTTAATATTTTTGTCATTAATTCCTAGTGCTTCTGCCATGCCCAAGTATTTATAGGTTTCTGTTTCAGAAAGAGAACTGAAATGTAAGTCATTTGTAATTGCTAAATTATCACAATCTTTAATTTTGCCTCTATTTACGTTAATGACAGCACATTTATCTATTCCAAATTCCATTCTAATATCATTGTTGAAACTATGTGTTAATTTCAACAATAATAGTAGATTACTCTCTTTTGATGTGAATAGTTTGAGATCATCCATATAAAGTAGATGTGAGATCGGTGAGTTTTCTTTTCGAAACCGAAACCCTAATCCGGAGTCCTCAATAGCAGTGCTTAAAGGATTCAGGGCTAAACAAAACAAAGTTGGGCTCAAACTATCGCCCTGGAATATACCCCGTTTAATATTTATAGAGTCTATCGAACTACTTTGCCACTCACCTGGTAGATTTAGAATAGTGTTCCACTGACCCATTAATTTACTTAAATACTTACAAATTTTGTCATCTATTTTATATATTTCTAAAACTCTCTTTAGCCATGAATGTGGAACTGAGTCATATGCCTTTTTGTAATCCACCCAAGCAGCGGACATATTTTTGCGATTACAAAAGACTTGTCGGCAAATAGCTGTGTCAATGAGAAGAAGTTCTTTACAACCACGTGACCCTTTCCGACATCCGTTCTGTGCAGTTGAAAGAATGTTATTATTTTCCAAATGTTTATAGATCTTGTTATTCAAAATTGCAGTTATTAATTTGTATACAGTTGAAAGGCATGTTATAGGTCGGTAATTTTTAGGTTCCGTGGTGTTTCCATTTTTATATAGTAAGTGGGTAATACCAGTTGTAAGAAGTCTCGGGAGCTCACAGCACTCAATGGCTTCCTGAATCTGTGCAGCCAAACGCACGTGGCTAGTTGTTATCCATTTCAGCCAAAAGTTGTGTATACCATCTGGTCCAGGTGATTTCCAGTTGTGTAATCTACGAGTAATTGAGTGTACATCTTCAGCAGTAATTGAAATAGAACCCATGTTAGCCAATTTAGAAAACTTACGTTCGGTTGCACGAATCCATTCGCCTTCATTATGAGAAACTTCGTTAGACCACATACTTTTCCAAAAATTTAGACATTCATTTAAGCTTGGGCTGCCATGAGTACAACTATTAGTTGTAGTGTTCTCCCAAGTTATTATTATTATTATTATTATTGTGGGGTATCTATATAGTTTTCTCATTTGGTTGGGTTCTATAAATATATAATTATAAATGAAAATGAAAAGATAAATATACATAAATATCAATAACATAAAATAAATATAAAAGTACATAAATAAGTAAAAGCCCAACCAGATGGAGGCCCTCGGCAGGGGAGACCAAACGGCCGAGGGTTAGGGGGAAAGGGAAAGAAACCGGCGGACGATGCGGGCGGTATCGAGGAGCACCGCCTTCTGCATTTGAACCTGGAGCGGTCCGCCACGTAGTCCCAGCCGCCTCAGATGACCCGAGAGGCTGACTGGGATTAGCCCGTTTGCAGAGACGACTACAGGAATAATTTCGGTCGGCAGACCACCCCACATGTCGGTCACCTCGTGAGCCAGGTCCAGATATTTTGTTTGCTTGTCTGTTTCGGCTTTCACGAGGTTCTCGTCATACGGAATGGTAATGTCGACCAAAAATATCCTTGACTGTGCCCGGTCCATCAGCACAATATCAGGCTTATTCGCTAGAATAGGCCTGTCTGTGATGATGGCCCGGTCCCAGTAGAGCCTGGCGCGGTCATTTTCGAGCACGGCTTCCGGCAAGTACTTGTAATACGGCAATTTCCGATCCACGAGACCGTATTTCAGAGCGAGCTCCTGGTGTAGAATTCTGGCTACTAGGTTGTGCCTGTGCAAGTACTCAGAGTTAGAAAGCGCCGAACAACCGGAGATAACATGCCTAAGTGACTCACCGGGATGGCGACAAGCTCGACAGATGTCGACGGTGCCATCCTTTAGGATGTATCTCCGATAGTTGTTGGTCTTAATAACCTGATCCTGTATTGCACAGACAAAACCCTCGGTTTCCCCCGAAGAGATCACCAAAGCGTAGCCAGTGGAGGGAGGCTACTGTGTCTACGAAAGGCTCATGTAGAGCCTTGTAGAACCTCCCGTGGAGCTCCTTCTCCTTCCATACGGTCTCCCGGTCGGAAATGCTCTGCACTGCCGGGTCTTGCCATTGCTCGTTGGCTAAGGATAGAGGGGTAAGTCCTTTATCACAAGAAATGACGTCCTTATAGAATGGATCATCCGATCTCGCAAGGAAGTAATCACGGAGGCTGCACACTTCGCGATTATGCATGGTGAGCGCGCTCAAGAAGCCACGACCACCATGCTTCCGCGGCAAGTACAGCCTCATTACCGACGATCTCGGATGATGCATCCTATGGGACGTCATGGTAGTGCGGACTTTTCTATCCAGGGCGTTAAGTTCAGTCTGAGTCCACCTGAGCATGCCAAAGGTATACATGAGGACAGGCATGACCCAACCGTTATATGCGTGTGCCTTATTCACACCGGACAAAAGGCTGTTAAGCACTTTGGTCAAGCGTGCATAAAACACGTCGCAAACTGACTGTTTCATACCAGCCTCATCGATACCGATGTTCTGTGACATACCCAGGTATCGGTATGTTTCAGCCTCGGAAAGGGTTCTTAAGTTGACGGGCATAGATAAGTCTATGCCCTCAGAGTTAGCAACCCTTCCCCTTTCAACATGGAGGACCGCACACTTATCCGTCCCCAGCTCCATTCTAATAGAATTGCTAAATTCACACGTGATGTTTAGCAATTCCATAAGATGGGAGCGACTGGAGGCGAATAATTTGAGCTCATCAATATAGAAAAGGTGGGTCACTTTTGTACCTCCTTTCCGAAGCTGAAATCCCCTCCCGGAGCCCTCCAGTAAAGTACTGAGAGGGTTCAAAGAGAGGCAGAACCAGATTGGACTCAGACAGTCGCCCTGGAATATACCCCTTCTTATCCTTATGCGGCTTTCCGCAGCCGTCATCCGCTCGCCTAGATGACAGAGGATCGTACTCCACTGCCCCATACACTGCCCGAGGAAGTCTCGAACTGTACAGTCAATCTTGTACAGCTCGAGGACCCTCTTTAGCCATGTATGGGGCACCGAGTCAAATGCCTTTCTGTAATCTATCCAGGCGGCGGAAAAGTTCCGACGGTTGCGTTTCACCACTTTGCCAATGACCGCGTCAATGAGGAGTGGTTCCTTGGTTCCACGACCGCCGCCCCGACATCCATTTTGAGCGCGCGACATCACCTGATTTAAGTCCAGGTGACGAGCGATTCTTGCGCTCAAAATGGATGTTAGTGTCTTGTATATGGTCGGTAGACACGTGATGGGGCGGTATTTGCTCGGGTCTGTGGCACCCTGATCTTTAGGAACCAAATGAGTGATCCCAGTAGTGAAGAGGCTTGGGAGCGACTTCTGGTTGAGAGCCTCTTGAAACTGTCGGGCGAGCACAGAGTGACACACCATGAACCCCTTCAGCCAGTAGTGAGGCAGCCCGTCAAGCCCCGGACTTTTCCAGTTCGGGGCCCTACGGACCGCCTCAGCTACGTCATCCGGCGTTATGATGACGGGGTCCATGGGCGTAATACTCGCACACTGACTCGCCACAACTTCCGTCCAAGGGCCCTCGTTGTGGTTTACGGGCTCTGACCACAGGCTGCGCCAGAATGCGACCATGTCGGCCTGATTTGGTGCAGGGCCCGTTCCACTTACTATTGGTCGCTCCACTGATTTATAGAGCCTCTTCTGATCACTCTGGAAGAGACGATTCTGGTTGAACCGTGTCGACCTCTCGGTATATCGCCGAATCCGCTTTCCCCAAGCAGCTATTCTTTGCTTCAGGTCGTCTATGCGCTCCGTCAGTTTTTGCATTATATCCGGCTGGGACAAACTAACATTTGTCCCAGCAAACGCCATCCTGACGGTGCGCACAATCCTTGGCCTGGTATTGCCTGACCTGAAGCATATCAGTCTGCCGATGAGGGCCCTAGCCTTTGCGATACGTTCTTCAATTCTTATTCTCCAGGCTGGGATAGCACTACTTTGTCCAGTAGCGCGCCCAGCCGTGGAAAGTTTGGCACCTATAATACGGCAGACTGCCAGTGCGGCGCCAAAAAGAATTGAGTCCGTATCGCAAAGGTCCCGGCTGGCTTCCAAATAGGTAACCAGCATTGGGTTCAGAGCCCTCACGACAGCCCGATTCCGCTTGCTTAGGGCTAAGCGGGGGAAGTCGCGGTCGATTTTCGAGAGTCGTACTGCGCGTTTCCACAATCGCCTCTTCCAATGTACTCCTCATTTGCTCTAGTTCCAGTTCCTGGGAGACTGTTCCATTATCGTTTGAATCAACCACAACTGGCGTATTCACGGCGGCATCCACATTTGCCGTTTGCTCAGCAAGTTGTGGCGCCGCATCCTCAGCCGCAGCATTTTCACCCGATGAAGGAACAGCCTCACGTCGTAGCCGTTCGAGTTCGGTGACATCAAATGTATTTGAGCGCAAGATATACCGAACTCGGTCTGCCAGGTTTTGCTCGGTGACGGTTACAGATGGCTCCAGCTCAGCAAAAAGTCGATGCATCCTTGCCCGATACGCAAAACCTCCAGTTTCTCCCCCTTTCGCCCTAAAATACGCCCGCAATGCGTTGCTGTTCATCTGGGTTGTCCAACGCATGCGGCGTACTCCACCAGTGGCGGGTGCCGATTGCTGAGCCCGCGAAGACCCTGCCGACACCAAGCCAGCTGGTGGGGATGATGGATGCGAGGATCTGCTGGGTGGTCGTGCAGCACCTCGCGCTCGGCTGGCGGTTCGCATGCTGTCGCGTCCAGCGCCAGCTCCAGACGCGCCCTGGCGACCTCCAGGCAGCGGCCCTTTGCGCGTTCCATTTGATTCCATCATCCATTTTAGGGCGTCATTTAGCGGGAGACGCCCAGACCCGGCGCCGTTTCATGGTTAGGCCATGTGCACAAGCGGGCCTTGGCACCTTCAATTTTTGCCGAGGCACGGCACTAACACCTCTTGGCAAGGTGCTGACTGACTGCGCCGACGTAGCGGTTTTGTCACATAACCGTTATATCAGCGGGCGATGGGGTCGTCACTTCCCTACGTCTTTATTATTATTATTATTATTATTATTGGGGTATCTGTATAGTTTCCTCATCTGGTTGGGTTCTATAAATATATAATTATAAATTAAATGAAAAGATAAATATACATTTTTGGGGGGGGGGTTTTTTTTGATACTTTTATTTGTTTGCTTTCATATCTCGGCTTTTACCGGTTTACTAATAGCACGGGCCTAAGCCAAGTGTATATTAGTGCTGGATTTGGTGCTATCCTGTGAACTACCTTATTCAGTTACCTGTGTGTTAGGTTGTGAGGCAATTTGTCTAAGTATAGGAGGTATGGTTTGTTCTTCAGTTTGCAGGAACTTCCTAACTATTCTGCATGTATTCAGTATTACAGCTTTCTGTAAAAGTTTGTATGTATTGGGTGGTAAATTTAAAGTTTTTACAGATTGGTGTAATTGCTTCGGTATTACGCCGGTTGTCGATAGGACAATGGGCACTATAATTACTTTTTGAAGATGCCAGAGTCGAGTTATTTCATCTTTAAGTTCTGCATATTTAGAGAGTTTTTCAGCTATTGTAGTTTGTAGATTGTGCGTATTAGGGACTGCTATATCTATAAGGTATCCGGTTTTGTTAGTTTTATTTATCAATGTAATATCTGGTCTGTTACAGTGAATGGTCCGATCTGTGAGGATAGCGCGGTCAAAGTATATCTTCGTTTTGGGGTTTTCTAATACGCTTTCTGGGTTGTATTTATAATAGGGTTCAATAGAGTTTATTAGGTTATGTTGGTGGGCTAGTTTTTGATGAATAATATTTGCAACTTGATCATGTCTGTGTTTGTAATCTGTTTGGGCTATTGCTTTACACGCACCTGTGATGTGTTGAATAGTTTCTGGACAATTGTTGCATTTTCTGCACGTATCAGAAGTTAAGATTTTTATAATATGCTTTTGGTAGTTCCTGGTCTCTATTACTTGATCCTGTATAGCAATCATGTAGCCTTCAGTCTCTGGGAAAAGTTCGCCATGAATCAGCCATGCTTCGATGCTTCTTTGTCGACATTATTTTGGCTTATATCATGTCGATGTCTTCCATGTAGAGACTTATCAGCCCACTCGGTGATTTTTGTTTTGTTGTCGATCAGTTTTTCGGAGTTTTGTGTAGTGTTTTCTTTTAAGTTCAAGGGTGTTAGTTTACTATCATTTTGTACTATAACCTTGTAGAGTGTGGAAGATTCTGATTTGTTGAAGAAGTATTGTCTGAGGGTCGTAATTTGCTTGTTATGTAAGTTTAATATATCGATTATTCCCCTGCCACCTTCTTTTCTTGGCAGTGTCAGTCTCTGTAAGCAAGACCTTGGATGATGTTTGCGAAATTTGGTCAGTGTTGTGTTTATAATCCGTTGTAGAGCTTTTAAATCAGACTTTGCCCAATTGATAATACCGAAGGAATAAGTGAGTACTGGTACAGCAAAAGTATTGATGGCCTTTATTGTATTTCTAGCGTTTAATTGTTTCTTTAGTATTGTGTTGATAAGATGTCGGAACTGTTGTTTCAATTTTTCTTTAGTATATTTATAGTGTATTTGTCGTGACTGGTTGTAACCTAGATACTTATATGCCTCATTTTCATCTAGTGGTTCTATCTTATCTCCAGTTTCCATAGTAAAATTTTGTTGATAGTTATGTCCTGCTGCTATCGAGTTTATTTTGCATTTATCTATTCCAAATTCCATTTTTATGTCATTTGTGAATTGTTCCGTAAGGTAAGCTAATTGATTTAAGTGATTTTCCGTATCAGCATAAAGTTTTATGTCATCCATGTAAAGTAGATGGTTAATATTTATGCGAATGTTATTGTTATCAGTATAATGTAAGGGATAACCTACTGCAGATGAATTTAATAACTTAGATAGGGGATTTATAGCAAGACAGAACCACAATGGGCTCAGTGCATCACCTTGGAATACTCCTCTCTGTATTTTTATTGGATTGGTCTCTATCATTTTAGTCGGAGTCGTGAGTATTAATCGTGTTTTCCAGAGACTCATCAATGATGTTAGTAAAATGATTAGTTTTGGATGTATTTTGTACATCTTCAGGACTTCTATTAGCCACGAATGGGGGACTGAATCATAAGCTTTTTTATAATCAATGTGCATGGAAAACAAGTCGGACTTCTCTTTCTGAACTTGTTTCAGTATAACAGAGTCTATGATTAATTGTTCCTTGCAGCCTTGACTGAATTTTCGACATCCCTTCTGTTGTTCGGCCAGTATACTATTGTCATTAATGTGTTTATATATAAGTTCAGATACGCATGATGTAAGGATTTTATATACAGTTTGCAAACATGTTATAGGCCTGTATTTTGCAGGGTTATTATGATCATTATGATCTTTTGGTATCATGTACGTAATCCCGACTGTCATGTAAGCTGGCATTGTTAAAGGGTTTACTATAAATTCATTAAGATGATTATAAAGGTAACTATTAATGCTTGTAAAAATTTTATACCAGTAATTGTGAACAAAATCTGATCCAGGTGCTTTCCAATTATGCAACTTATTAATTACCTTTTTAAATGTTTCTATTGGGATATGCTCAAAAGACATTTCTTGAATGTTTAAATTGCTATTTCTAGTTTCGGTTTGTATCCAGTTGGCATGAGTATTATGTTCAACTTATTATTATTATGGGGTATCTATATAGTTTTCTCATCTGGTTGGGTTCTATAAATATATAATTATAAATGAAAATGAAAAAATAAATATACATAAATATCAATAACATAAATTAAATATAAAAGTACATAAATAAGTAAAAGCCCAACCAGATGGAGGCCCTCGGCAGGGGAGACCAAACGGCCGAGGGTTAGGGGGAAAGGGAAAGAAACCGGCGGACGATGCGGGCGGTATCGAGGAGCACCGCCTTCTGCATTTGAACCTGGAGCGGTCCGCCACGTAGTCCCAGCCGCCTCAGATGACCCGAGAGGCTGACTGGGATTAGCCCGTTTGCAGAGACGACTACAGGAATAATTTCGGTCGGCAGACCACCCCACATGTCGGCCACCTCGTGAGCCAGGTCCAGATATTTTGTTTTCTTGTCTGTTTCGGCTTTCACGAGGTTCTCGTCATACGGAATGGTAATGTCGACCAAAAATATCCTTGACTGTGCCCGGTCCATCAGCACAATATCAGGTTTATTCGCAAGAATAGTCCTGTCTGTGATGATGGCCCGGTCCCAATAGAGCCTGGCGCGATCATTTTCGAGCACGGCTTCCGGCAAGTACTTGTAATACGGCAATTTCCGATCCACGAGACCGTATTTCAGAGCGAGCTCCTGGTGTAGAATTCTGGCTACTAGGTTGTGCCTGTGCAAGTACTCAGAGTTAGAAAGCGCCGAACAACCGGAGATAACATGCCTAAGTGACTCACCGGGATGGCGACAAGCTCGACAGATGTCGACGGTGCCATCCTTTAGGATGTATCTCCGATAGTTGTTGGTCTTAATAACCTGATCCTGTATTGCACAGACAAAACCCTCGGTTTCCCCGAAGAGATCACCAAAGCGTAGCCAGTGGAGGGGAGGCTACTGTGTCTACGAAAGGCTCATGTAGAGCCTTGTAGAACCTCCCGTGGAGCTCCTTCTCCTTCCATACGGTCTCCCGGTCGGAAATGCTCTGCACTGCCGGGTCTTGCCATTGCTCGTTGGCTAAGGATAGAGGGGTAAGTCCTTTATCACAAGAAATGACGTCCTTATAGAATGGATCATCCGATCTCGCAAGGAAGTAATCACGGAGGCTGCACACTTCGCGATTATGCATGGTGAGCGCGCTCAAGAAGCCACGACCACCATGCTTCCGCGGCAAGTACAGCCTCATTACCGACGATCTCGGATGATGCATCCTATGGGACGTCATGGTAGTGCGGACTTTTCTATCCAGGGCGTTAAGTTCAGTCTGAGTCCACCTGAGTATGCCAAAGGTATACATGAGGACAGGCATGACCCAACCGTTATATGCGTGTGCCTTATTCACACCGGACAAAAGGCTGTTAAGCACTTTGGTCAAGCGTGCATAAAACACGTCGCAAACTGACTGTTTCATACCAGCCTCATCGATACCGATGTTCTGTGACATACCCAGGTATCGGTATGTTTCAGCCTCGGAAAGGGTTCTTAAGTTGACGGGCATAGATAAGTCTATGCCCTCAGAGTCAGCAACCCTTCCCCTTTCAACATGGAGGACCGCACACTTATCCGTCCCCAGCTCCATTCTAATAGAATTGCTAAATTCACACGTGATGTTTAGCAATTCCATAAGATGGGAGCGACTGGAGGCGAATAATTTGAGGTCATCCATGTAAAAAGGTGGGTCACTTTTGTACCTCCTTTCCGAAGCTGAAATCCCTTCCCGGAGCCCTCCAGTAAAGTACTGAGAGGGTTCAAAGAGAGGCAGAACCAGATTGGACTCAGACAGTCGCCCTGGAATATACCCCTTCTTATCCTTATGCGGCTTTCCGCAGCCGTCATCCGCTCGCCTAGATGACAGAGGATCGTACTCCACTGCCCCATACACTGCTCGAGGAAGTCTCGAACTGTATAGTCAATCTTGTACAGCTCGAGGACCCTCTTTAGCCATGTATGGGGCACCGAGTCAAATGCCTTTCTGTAATCTATCCAGGCGGCGGAGAAGTTCCGACGGTTGCGTTTCACCACTTTGCCAATGACCGCGTCAATGAGGAGTGGTTCCTTGGTTCCACGACCGCCGCCCCGACATCCATTTTGAGCGCGCGACATCACCTGATTTAAGTCCAGGTGACGAGCGATTCTTGCGCTCAAAATGGATGTTAGTGTCTTGTATATGGTCGGTAGACACGTGATGGGGCGGTATTTGCTCGGGTCTGTGGCACCCTGATCTTTAGGAACCAAATGAGTGATCCCAGTAGTGAAGAGGCTTGGGAGCGACTTCTGGTTGAGAGCCTCTTGAAACTGTCGGGCGAGCACAGAGTGACACACCATGAACCCCTTCAGCCAGTAGTGATGCAGCCCGTCAAGCCCCGGACTTTTCCAGTTCGGGGCCCTACGGACCGCCTCAGCTACGTCATCCGGCGTTATGATGACGGGGTCCATGGGCGTAATACTCGCACACTGACTCGCCACAACTTCCGTCCAAGGGCCCTCGTTGTGGTTTACCGACTCTGACCACAGGCTGCGCCAGAATGCGACCATGTCGGCCTGATTTGGTGCAGGGCCCGTTCCACTTACTATTGGTCGCTCCAATGATTTATAGAGCCTCTTCTGATCACTCTGGAAGAGACGATTCTGGTTGAACCGTGTCGACCTCTCGGTATATCGCCGAATCCGCTTTCCCCAAGCAGCTATTCTTTGCTTCAGGTCGTCTATGGGCTCCGTCAGTTTTTGCATTATATCCGGCTGGGACAAACTAACATTTGTCCCAGCAAACGCCATCCTGACGGTGCGCACAATCCTTGGCCTGGTATTGCCTGACCTGAAGCATATCAGTCTGCCGATGAGGGCCCTAGCCTTTGCGATACGTTCTTCAATTCTTATTCTCCAGGCTGGGATAGCACTACTTTGTCCAGTAGCGCGTCCAGCCGTGGAAAGTTTGGCACCTATAATACGGCAGACTGCCAGTGCGGCGCCAAAAAGAATTGAGTCCGTATCGCAAAGGTCCCGGCTGGCTTCCAAATAGGTAACCAGCATTGGGTTCAGAGCCCTCACGACAGCCCGATTCCGCTTGCTTAGGGCTAAGCGGGGAAGTCGCGGTCGATTTTCGAGAGTCGTACTGCGCGTTTCCACAATCGCCTCTTCCAATGTACTCCTCATTTGCTCTAGTTCCAGTTCCTGGGCGACTGTTCCATCATCGTTTGAATCAACCACAACTGGCGTATTCACGGCGGCATCCAGATTTGCCGTTTGCTCAGCAAGTTGTGGCGCCGCATCCTCAGCCGCAGCATTTTCACCCGATGAAGGAACAGCCTCACGTCGTAGCCGTTCGAGTTCGGTGACATCAAATGTATTTGAGCGCAAGATATACCGAACTCGGTCTGCCAGGTTTTGCTCGGTGACGGTTACAGATGGCTCCAGCTCAGCAAAAAGTCGATGCATCCTTGCCCGATACGCAAAACCTCCAGTTTCTCCCCCTTTCGCCCTAAAATACGCCCGCAATGCGTTGCTGTTCATCTGGGTTGTCCAACGCATGCGGCGTACTCCACCAGTGGCGGGTGCCGATTGCTGAGCCCGCGAAGACCCTGCTGACACCAAGCCAGCTGGTGGGGATGATGGATGCGAGGAGCTGCTGGGTGGTCGTGCAGCACCTCGCGCTCGGCTGGCGGTTCGCATGCTGTCGCGTCCAGCGCCAGCTCCAGACGCGCCCTGGCGACCTCCAGGCAGCGGCCCTTTGCGCGTTCCATTTGATTCCATCATCCATTTTAGGGCGTCATTTAGCGGGAGACGCCCAGACCCGGCGCCGTTTCATGGTTAGGCCATGTGCACAAGCGGGCCTTGGCACCTTCAATTTTTGCCGAGGCACGGCACTAACACCTCTTGGCAAGGTGCTGACTGACTGCGCCGACGTAGCGGTTTTGTCACATAACCGTTATATCAGCGGGCGATGGATGATTATTATTATTATTATTATTATTATTATATTGTAGGCGAGCTACTTTTACCTGTTAACAAACAATTTGTAATCAAATATCTTGATGAAATAATATAATATATTGTATATTATATAATGTATAATTCTGATACGCCATAAAAAGTAGGAATATCAGGAAGATGCAGCTCTTGACTTGTTGAATATATCTGATAAATTAGAGTTGCCATATTTCAACACAATAACAAATACAAACCTTTAATTTTTTTCCTTAAATGTCAGTTTTTAGGAATATTTTCAATTTTTTTCATTTTTATTGCAGGTTGCCAATGAACATACAAAACTATATACTAAATACTAATTCCACCTGATGGTAAGTGGATGTGTGTGGCCCGTAGATATCTACATCTGTTCTCGATTAAGAATCAAAATGCAGATGCGTTGTCAGTGCTTAGGACTAAGATGGAATGTCTAGATTTCATAAAAAAGGTCCCCAGTCCTCTTCACTCACCATACGAAACATAGCAGCATTAAGTTGCTATTGGACGCTGGTGTTCTGTACAGCGTAGTGCTTACCCAGTCAAGCCGACCCATTCGTGATACAACTAATGTGGCTGCAGCATAGCTCTGCAATGTCAAGTCAAGAATATTCAAGAATAATCATTATTGGTTCGTTAGTCCAATGCTGAACATGAACCTCTACCATTGTAGGGAAGGGAGGATTTTTCTTTATCGTCATGTTACGTACGATGTTAAATACCAGGATCGGCTACGGCTACGGCGTGTGACAGCCGTTTGATACTGCGATCGATAATTCACCTGTCGATAGCGACAAATAATGCCCGGTTTCTATATTTAAAAACGATTCGTTTTTATACGAGACGTTTTACAGTAAATGAACTGCATGAAAACTATTTGTTGAAAACAAAATACCAGTTCAACTGTTTATGAGTATAAGTTTACTCATTTTAAGTCATCCTTAGTTGCTGAATAAATAGTTTGTAATACAACCTGTCTTATACGCGCCTCATAAGTAATTAAACGGATCGTTGCGGAGACCGCATTGTTTCTTGAATAATCGGGCATAAGCCAACTCCTCCCCACAACAGAGGAAACCTATGTAAGCGTTGACGAACCGATGAAGACTTATTTATTAATAATTTCTTAAAAAATCGTTTTATAGTAGGATTTTTTACTGTCTCGTGAAGGCAGTTTATACATGAATTTCGCAAACATAAACCGGAATAATAATTTGTTGACCATATAATACTTGATTCGTGCGGGATTCAAATCCGAGTTCTTCAGCGCCGCTAGACATTGCAAAGCTACTGCGCCACAGAGTCGTTGACGAAGAATGAAGAACTTCACTATTGCGCGCGAATCTTAGCTAATTAATTTTCATATCTTTAATTAAAGGATAATGATATCGTGCTTTTTTTTAAGTTACGAAATTTAATGGCACATAATGTAGGATACAGTTCTGTATAGAGAATAGAAAATAGAATATATTTTAAGCTATTGCATAGCTTCTATCGCGGGCCTTGAGCGCGGGGACCGAATCCAGAAATTCCGTAACGAAAAAAACCTCACGCCTCCCCACTCCGACGGGCACGGAGGTGTGGCGTTGAAAGCCGTGCATCGTCTAACGTCGTTTCAGTTCGGCAGACTTCAGCACTCGGCAGAGTTCGGCACGGTGTTTGTGTGCGTGCGACTAGACTTATGCGTGTACACTAGCTGCTAACTCAATGATAAAAATTCCTGAATAACCTACATGTATTGTAAGATATTAAAAATATTTTAAACAATATTAACTCATTTATTCAATAAGAGAAAAAAAAATTGTTTTCTTATCGGTCACCACGCTCAAAAAGTGTAACTTGATTTAATATCAAAGACTTAACTGCATAAATAAAATAAATAAATAATTATAATTGCATAAGTTGATAAAAAATGCTATGTGTGCTTATGTATGCTTTATCGCGGCAGCCACCGAGTGCCACACGTATTTTTTTATTCAATATAGATTACATGCAAGTCTTATTGAAGGCCATTTTTAACTTTTACCACTTGTTTGTAAAAAAACCTCTGTCCTGGAAAGAAGCAGCAAGAAAACCAGGGGGACTTTTTTAAAAGTAAATTATACTTACAATATAAAAAGAGAGACTATCGGTCCGTGGAGTCCACGTGCAGTGCAGTTCCTAAAGGAACCGTGTCCGTGACTGGTCGTCGCTGGTGGTGATAAGAGGGCTGGTTACTTAGTTGTTGACCAGAAGATGCTGCAGTCTTCTCCTGTTGCAGTTTTTGAAACTCGGATAACAAATGAGATCCATATTAGACAAGAAGTTATAAAAACCACAAAATATTAATAAACGTACCTACAGATGGGTGAACGATGGAGGTAACATGATACACACACACATGCACAGGTAAGTCATCTGTTTGTGCTATTACCCCCAGTATTATCACAACAAGCCCGAAGCGCTGGGAAATTGGGTCAGCCCCAAATAACTCTAAATCCATTATATTGCAACTTTAAGGCCTTATACGCCCTTTGTTTGTAGTTAACCCATAGGAAGCAAGAATAGGAACACTGGCAGTATGCCTTAAAAAGAGTAATTTTTGGCGTGAGTATATATATCATATATGAATATATTCATTAGGATCATCACAGTTCATGTTCAGTTTATAGTTCGACTGTTTTTGTGTGTTTACGTGGTACCTTTGTCTATTGTAAGCCGATTTTGATAGTACTTTTTTAAAAGGCTCAATTCCCGCTTCATAAATTGTGGTTTGAATGTTTATGTTGCACATATACCAATGAAATAATATATTACGATATTGAGTTAAAATTACCACGTGCTCGGTAAGAAAGGAAAACAGCCTCATAGGTCCTACTAATTAGTCATCTAATTTCTAATGGAACCCGAACCAAGTCTGAGAAATAAAATGTTTAAAAACACGTACTGGAGTAGCACGATGTACTAATTGCCGAGTAGGTACTAGGGCGTATTTAGTTTGCAACTTCATGAACCATCAAGAAGTTTGGTAACTTACCTGTTACGGCGGCTGGTCTCAACGAGGTCTAGCCAAGACAGGATATAAGTGTTTCTATCAGTTAATAACTGATTTATTTTGGTCCAACTTGGGACTCAAACCCGGCAAATTTGTGACCACTCGATCAGTGAGGCAGTTTCGAAAGTTGCCACATTGACTTAAATCGAAAAACGTTGTCATTTTCGAATTCTGCTAAGTGTGATCAATATATTTATAACAGACACTGCTATGTCATTCGTTCTCGTGCTGCTGTGTGTGTCGGTTCTGTGTTATCACTATTCTATACGTTTGGTAACTACCCTCCTAAATAAAATTTCAATACGAAAAGAAAATGACTAAATGTGACATCTGTAACAAAGGGATAACCACAAAGATACCCGGACTGGAATGCAGATCCTGTGGCAAGGTGGTTCATGCTAGTAAAGCTTGCTCTGGTCTCAACGCGAAGCAACTATCTGCGCTTCGTAATGCGGACACACTAGACTGGACATGCGAAGAGTGCCATCAGAATACACCTAACAGAAAGTCATCCTTCATTATTCCGGAAGACGACGATGAAGACAATGATGTCGCAGTCTCTGACAATAACTCCGGCAATTGTATGATAGACACAGAGAAGTTTTTAAAAGATATAACAGCAGAAATGAAAAAAGTTTTAAAGAAAGAACTTCAACCAATCGAAGCATCAGTGAGCTTCTGTTGCACAAAAATTGATGATCTTTCCAAAATTGTGGAAGCTCAAAACAAACATATCCAGGAATTAGAAAAGAAGTAAAACTACCTTCATAACGAAAAAACCCATCTTGAGCTTGAAATGAGCTCACTGAAACAATATCTACGTAATATTGAACAACAGCGTTTAAACAATGTGATAGAAGTGATAGGTATTCCTAAAGCTAAAGACGAAAACCTTGTAAATATATCTCTCAAACTAGCTGAGACACTCAACATGGACAGGACGCAGGTAGTGAATATTACACGTGTAGAAAGTCCAAATAACCAAGATGGAAACATCCAGGTGCAGTTAAAGCATGCAGAAAATGTAAGCTTATGGGTGCAAGCCTCGAAAAAGGAAGCAGTAGTGGTAGAACAAATCATCTCCGAGGCCCCTGTGGAAGTTGCTAAGATGAAAGTGATCATACGACGCGCCCTGACCAAAGCCAATAAGTCGTTATTATGGCTAGCACAACAAAAACTAAGACCGGCCTACAAATACGTCTGGTTCCAAGATGGAAAGGTGCTACTACGTAAAGAAGACAAATCCAAGCCTAAGGTCGCTCGAAGCGAAGCTGACATTGAGAAGCTCTCAGCACTAACGGAAATAATCGGCCAAAGTTCCAAGCGGTAATAGATTTCAAAATTAGAAACCCAAGTCCTCTTTTCTGATCATGAAGAAATATTAAATTGTGCAGATATTAACAACTTTCGCTTGCATATACCCCCTATTTATAAAATCTATCTTAATATTGTCCACATTAACATAAGATCTTTGATAAAAAATTTTTGCTATTTAACACAATTAATTAACTCTTCTAAAATGATTATTGATATTTTAATCTTAAGCGAAGTAAACATAAATAACAATATAGTTTCTATGTTTAATATTAATGGCTATAGAATGCACAGTATGTTGCGCAAAAATAGAAAAGGCGGTGGTATAATTCTATATGTTAGAAATGTTCACTCATTCGCGCCAGTAAGTCACTCGTTAATACACTGTGAAATTATTATCGGTAAGATCACTACGCCTTACAAATACTCCGCTTACATTTGTGCTGTTTATAGACCACCAAGTGAGAGTAAGCACCTATTTGTAAAGGAAATAAGCAGCCTATTATCAAAATCTATGTTTCAACTATGTGACACTTATCTCTTAGGCGACGTTAACATAGACTTAAAAACATGCGACAACATCCGAGACTACTACATTAGTAGTATGTCCGAGAGCGGTCTAACAAGCGCGATATCCGATTACACAAGAATTAAAATACGCGGTAAGGAAACAACTCGCAGTTGCATAGATCACATTTTTACTCGTACGCGCTCGTTAGATCTGTACTCGGCCGCGCTCGGAACCGATTACTTTCCTCTATGCTCGGAACTGTATTGGCTGACCATCGCATGATTATACTTTCGTGCGTAGGATTCGACCAAACACAAATACAGAGTGATACAAAAATAATCCAACAGATTGATAATCATAAAATTAAAAATTTACCTAATAATCTAAATTGGAGCGAAGTCAGAGATACAGAGTGTCCAAATAAAATTTACAATTGCATCAAAAATAAATTCAATGATTGTTACAATGATTCAAAATATATCAAAAAATGTAATAAAATAAGTAATAGAAATAAAGACCCCTGGATCGATAGTAAAATTAATAGCAAGTGTAAAAAGAAGGACGAATTATACATTACATAAATGGAAAAATGATCCTACGCACAAATTACTAAGATTAGAGTATAACAAATTAAGGAATAAGACACGTAAAATAATAGAAAAGTGTAAAAATAAATATTATATGGAACAAATAAATAGTAATAAAATGAGTCCTAGAAATCTATGGCAAATTTTGGATACACTATCTGGTCGAAACAAAAATTCAGTGGATGAGGCAATATTAAAAACATTTAATAAAAATAATATTGACGCAAAATCAATAGCTAATAACTTCGCAAAAGAATTTAGAAATTGTGTTAAAAAAATCCTGCCAAAATGTAACCAACGGCTCCTAAATGAATCAGAATATATGTTCCCCGAAAATAAATCTATGTATTTTAAAAGAGCCTGAAATGAAAGTGTGACGAAGATTGTAAAATACCTTAAAATCAATAAAGCTCCTGGTGTGGATAATATCCGATGTATCGACATACAATCTATCTGTGATAAGATGATAGGAATTATTGTTAAATTAATAAATAATAGTATGCGCCAAGCAAAGTATCCAGATAAATTAAAAATAGGTATAGTGACACCGATATATAAAAAAGGTAGTCACAGTGATTATGCCAACTATAGACCAATTACTATCCTACCAGTCATTGACAAGATAGTAGAAAAATATGTTTGTAATCAAATACAAGACTTTTACAATAAAAATGAGATCCTATCAAATTCACAATACGGCTTTCAACCTAACAAGTCTACCTCTAAACTGCTGTCAAAATTTACAAATGATGTAAACAAATATTTAGATGACAGAAACCACGTAATTCTGTTATTCATAGACTTCAGCAAAGAATTTGATACGCTTCGACACGATATTCTCTTAAATAAACTAGAGAATACCGGTGTACGCGGTCCAATTTTAGATTGGTTCACAGATTACCTCAATAATCGCAAATATAAAGTTAAAATTTGTGACGAAGTCAGCGACGCTATAGATGTTACTGAAGGAACAGCTCAAGGGTCGGTGCTTGGACCCTTGCACTATTTAGCATACGTCAACGATATGGAGCATATTGTCAACCATTGTTCCGTTTATCAATACGCAAATGCCACGTGCCTTTTGGCGGCCAGCAAAGATCTAAAAGAAGCAGCTAAATGGCTGCAGCAGGATTTTACACAGGTATCCAAATGGTCACATGATGCGGGACTTGTCTTGAATGCAAATAAAACCAAAGTGATTCACGTTCACTCAAGCTATCTAAAAGACAACACGTATTTTAAGATCGTTGCTCACAGTCACAGATGTCTGCATAAATCAACTTCATCTTGCGCTTCAACTAACGCTTGTAAATGTGAGGCAATAGAACAAGTAACGCATCACACTTACTTAGGACTAATTATAGACAATAGATTTAGCTGGAGATTTCACATAGATTCTCTCTGTGAGAAGTTCCGAGCTATACTGGCTAAATTCTATATCTTAAAGCCTAAAGTACCGTATAAAATCCTGCTGAATATATATAAAGCCTTAGCTGAGTCAAAGTCAAAGTTTAATGGTACAAATCAAGCAAATATGTAAGAATACTTTTGATAAAAATAATAAAAAAATGTAGTTCGGTTTGTCAGTATATTGATGACATATATTTTATGTGAGTTCAGCGATAATTTTGTATCAAGTTATCCGATTTCATTGGTATTTTTTGTTTGAAAAAAAAACTTGGTTGTGATCCCATAAAATTGCCCCTACGAGATCGATATTTGACGATAGGATGCATGTGAAAATATTTAATTTCATAAATTGCAATGGCATCTGTATGACTTATGAAAGGCAGCTTCGTGGTAGTTGAGTTGCGAACCGAGAGTGGCGGGTTCGAATCCCGTACAGAACAAATATTTGTATGACCTGCAAATAATTGTTCATGGTCTGGATATCGTACAATTTGTGTATGTAAACTGTCTCCACGATACACGAGTACGAAATACCAGCTAACGCTTTTAAAAAAAATCTTTATCATGGCAACATAATATTATGTCGATGATTAAATATTTTTTTTCTTGTGTAGTTAGTTGATTTTACTTTTTTTAACAGTACATAGAACACTTAATCCACGCTAGCAAAGGTGCGGGAGATGATAGTAGGTATAATAAAATAATTAAATAAATAACCAAAAATGAGTTTTGTTCATTAAATACTTTAGTTATGCAAAGAATGCTCTTTGAACTCGCTGTTCAAGTAGACCTCTGCGTTATAAATTGAAAGCATCTGGTTTGAAAGGAGCAAAAATTACAAAAGGTGTCGCTACCGGTCAATTAGTGATGTCTGCGTGGCTAGGGGGCCCTACGTGCAGTACTGTTGAGTGTTCATTCTTTATATTTCACTTTTATATTACAGTAATATGAGCTGAATGAGCTAAATCAGTCTTAATATAGATATTTTTATGAAAATAAAATCAAAAAGTTTTAACTTAACTTTTTGATTTACCACGTTTAGAGGCTTAGCGCTCGTTGTAAATTTCACAGTACGCGGACAACCCGGGTTCGATCCCCACCGGCAACATATGAAGATTTTAATTGCAATTTTAAATGCTAAAAATGCTAAAAAAAGATTATTATTCTTATCTTTAATCTTATCTCTGCAAAGTAATTCGAAATATTTATAATTTCGCAGATGAATAAGAAAAAGAATGCTCTTAGTTATAATACCTCATAACTAAGAGCATTCTTTTAAAGTGTAGCTACGTCAGTATATTTTAGCGTCAGTGAAAAGATAAATTTATATAATCGATAATGATACGCGTGTAGTGGCGGTGTAAGAATACCCACCACACCATCTCGTGGGTGTTGTGAGAGGCGACAGAGGGAAACTAATCGGGAGATGGGCAGCCGCGTCGTTTCCAGTAAAAACGGTCTCCGAATCTCTATACTGACCATATGGAACACAGCAGCGACCCCTTCGCCTTACTCAACAGATCTAGCCCCAAGCGACTTCTTTTTGTTCCCTCATCTAAAACTTGCGCTCGTAGAATAAATATTTCGGCCAAATGAGGAGGCAATCACCTCCGTGGACAATTATTTTGCAGAGAATAACGCCGAATACTTTTCGGATTTAGAGAAATAGGATTATCGCTGAGAGAAGTGTGTGGAGTTAATTGATACAGGAGAAAATCCTTTTGCAGAGGTAAAGTATTATCAAATCCATAAATAATAATAATATTCTTTAATTAATAATTGTCGGATATAAAACCGTGTGGTGGCAGAGTAAGAACTCTACCACATATCTTCCCGTGGGTGTCGTAAGAGGCAACAGTGGGAAATCAGGAGATGGGCAGCAGCGTCTTGTTGACCACAATTAAAAAAAAAAACTTTTGCCGACCCATTTGCCGAGCGTGGCAACTATAGAACAAGTCCCCCCCTCCCCCCTTACGAGGCTATCTATGGGGAGGCCTTTGTTCGGCAGTGGACGTTGATATGTTTTTACGTATAATTTAGTAAAACATTTAAAAGTGGTTGCAATTTTTAAAATCTTACTAATGAATGGAAATTTAAAACAATAGACCTCATTAAGGGGTTTCGATTTTCCTGATTTAATTGGTCGAGCAAGGAATGAAGGCGGTTATTGAATCAAGTCGCTACATATTGATTTGTGTTCGTGAACATAAGTGATAATTTCTCTTGTGAAACTATTACTGGCTAGTAATAAAAAAAATACAAATGTATTTAAAAAAAAGAATATGTAATGTATTTCTTTTTAATTATTTGCGCACATCAGTACAAGAGGATTTATCTGGTCGAAATGGTCGAAAATGGGCAACAGCGTCTCCCTTATAACGACTAAAATAAGAAACTGCGGTTGCCAATCCCTTTGCCAAGCTTGGCAACTATGGCAAATATCCCCCCCGATGGTGATCTATGGCAGGGGTCTATATCCAGCAAAGGAATTTAATAGGCTATAACCGTTGAGCTTACATGCTTACACCACACTTTAATCAGTCACTCTAAGTCTCTATGTCAGTAAGTCACTCGCTAGGCGCTTCTAGAGTTGTCGCGTGATATATTGATTTAAAAAAAAATCTCTTGATAAAAATATGCCGTCGTGAGTACTTAGATATTGCATAAATAATTCAAGAAACGTCAGTAAAAACCAAGGAATTACTTTTCATCAGTTAATAAGATACTTAATAAATAAAAAAGTATTGTATATTAATAATAAAACAAAGTATTCCTTAAACGCCATGTCATGTCACAGATTAATAAATAGCAATAGCTAAGTCGTGTCACGGAATATAGATTATAAAATTAATTTCTTCAGATGCGACATTTCTGTGCGTACTTAAGTATAGGACGAATATATTATTACCCATTTTTTTTTTGTAGAAACATTTATAAGTTATCGTAATTAGGCAATTTTTTTATATTTAAACCTGCTCATTACTCTTTTATTTTATTTTTAGATTTCCACGAATAAATTCGTCCGTCTTTAACTCTCGCGTGCCCAGCATTTAATGAACGACTCTTATTCTACTTTAAATAAATATATTTGTAATTTAAATGTTACATTAATAAGTTTTGTTAAACGTACATTTAGTATGTTTTTTATGTCTGACATAGATACCTTTTAAAATATTGAGATAAACATATAATTAAAATGTAATTGTGATACAATATTATGTAATATTGTATTAAATAATCAAATATAATATACAAAATAAATGACAAAATTTAAAAATTAGTTTCGATATAATTTACCTAATTAACAATACAATCTACTATTACCTACTGATCATTCTACCTATGCTTATTCTATGATAAAAAAACCAACCGCGCGAACACAGAGTAGCGCACAATTTTTGTTTGAAGTATCTGTTCTAGTACGTAAGTACATAATATTACGTCAATGGCTGTAGCCGTAACGAGTAACGATATCAGTTTCTTTATTTTGATTGTAATTATAATATGATTATAATTAATGAAGTAACTGGCAACCAGTCGGTAAGTAAGGTTTTCGAGTGGCAGCCACGTACCGGTAAGCACTGTGTAAGGAGTGCCGCAACTAGACGAAGTGAAAGTAAGACAAAGAGGTATACTACAGGAGGCTAAAGATCAAACTTTTTGGCATTTTGTGCTCTAACTTTGTACAGTTTTTGTGTAGTTTCGTTTATTATAGAACATGCTTTGAGTTCTATTAGCTATATTCCTTATATTTTTGATATGGAATATTATTGGCCTTAAAAATGACAAAAAGTTGATACCTGCAGAATGTATTACGCCGTTTGTTCGTCAAGCATAGGAACCCTATTTTGAAACGACAGTTTATTAAATGCCTGTTGACGTTTGATATGTCGCTATGTAGTGGCGGTGTAAGAAAATCAACTCCGCCAAATGATCTCACGGGTGACGTAAGAGTGTCAAAGGCAAGCAAACCGGGAGATGGACAGCGGCTTGTTCAATTATATATACTTGCTTATATTATACTTGCTCATATACTTGCTAATATACTTGCGTATATACTTGCGTATATACTCGCTTATATAGATAGGTGAGCGCGCGTACATCGCCGAGTTAACATCGTATTGTATTAACTCCGTGTTGAAAAAATATTTTTGCAGTTAATGTTTATATTTATACTGTGTAAAAAGCAAATATCAATAGAAGTTAGTTACTTAGAATTAAAGAAAAAAAGCAAAGAAAGTGTAGTGTGAACAAAGATTGAATTGCTTCGTAATTTTAATACTCAGTGCGGTGGACTTTGATACTGCATATTGTACTGGTTCGTCTACAATTATTGAAACGCGTATGTTTTCCCTAATATACAGTTTTTGTTTGAACAAATTATACAGTGTTTAGTATAAATAATTACTATCATTGTGTATATTAGTACAGTAAAATGAAATGCTCAGCATGTGAAAATTCTATTGAATGAAATGAACTATTGGGATGCATTTTATGTAAAGGAACCTATCATTATATGTGCCTTAATATTACATCTGCGAAATTTATGAGTAACTATCAAAAATTTCATTTTCAATTTCAATTTCAACTAAAAAAAAGATCATGGAAATGTCCTACTTGCACCAACGTTACGGAACGGCGATCCAGAAAAGACGACACACCGGTAAAAGTTAACAGTGGGGATTCATCACCATCTGATGTCATTAACATGTCTAGTGGTAACATGCAAGTAAATGAACTGCCGCCTTCGGATTTTGAGCACCGTGGAGGTAAAAAAACAAAATATTTCTACTTTTTCTTTAGAACAATTAGGTAAATTGCTTGACGATAAATTGGACACTAAATTACAAAACACTCGTCACTCATTAGCTTCAGAAATTAAACAAGAATTTAATGAAGTTTTAATGAAGTTGGAAAGTGAGTTTTTGAAAATAACTGAATCCCCAACAGGAGAAATATGCGACTTAAAAAGAGAAATAAGTACACTTCGCGAAAAAGTTCAAACAATTGAGCAAGAAAACATATATGTACGTAAACAAGTAGAAAGTGAACAAAATAAGCCTTCAAACATTTCACATATGGAGACCATCATAAAAGAATTAAAACAGGAAATAAATGACAAGGACCAGAAAGCGTTGCTCAATGACATTGAAATAATTGGAATACCTGAAGTTTCAGGTGAAACCCCATTGCATATAATGTCGACAGTTGCAAATAAGCTGGGAGTTACCTTAAATGATCATGACATAGTATTTGCGGAGCGTGTCGGTCGCCATTCGAGTAATCTACTTCAAGAGGTGCAAACAGGGAATCAAAACCGTATAGAGGCACGTCCCCTAGTTGTGCGTTTAGCACGCCGCATCACTCGTGACATCCTACTGAAAAATGCACGTGTGCGCCGTACGCTCACCACTGTAGATCTAGATTATAAAGGGTAAAAATAGGTTACCTTATAAAGAAACAACCAAGTTTCATGTTAATGAGAGGCTAACGAAACCAAATCGTGTGCTATTTGCTAAAGCACGTGAAATGGCCCGAAAATTAAAACGGAAATTCGTGTGGACAAAAGATGGTCGAGTTTATGTCAAGAGAGGAGATCTTTTTAACGCTCCGGTACGCGTCATCTACTCGGAAGACGACTTTACGCGTATTTTTGGTGAGCAATATTCCAAAACAATTAAATGATTATAAATTGATTTTTATGGCCTTTGGGTTTCTAGCGTTTTGCTATTATTCGGTTTGTTGTATATTAGTTTTAATGTCAATTAAACTGTCAATGTCAACTTAGTTGTTTATATGTTTTTTTTTATTTGGATGTTGGTCAGTACAGGTTATAACTTATTGTTGTTATTATTCGGTCTGTTGTATATTAGTTTTAATATTCGTTATACATTTAATGTCAACTTAGTTCTAGAACAGTTTGACTACAAATATAATTACATTTTATTACTTAATATTCTGATAACAGTAAAAAGGCTGAAAAAATATTTTGCTGTTAATATTAGGGATCTCATTGTGCCCTTCTTTTTTATTTTAATTCAATATTTTGTCTACATTCTGTTAAACTGTTGAAATCCTTTCTAATATTGTTTATACGCGTTGTTTTTATTTCGATGTTGGTTAGTACAAGTTATAACTTATTGTGTTCTTACTTATCCCTATATTTTTTATTTAATTTGTTTCAAAATTTAAGACATTACATTATATTATAATAATAATAATAATATTCCACAACTATCACACAACGCCATCTAGTCCCAAGCCAAGCAGAGCTTGTGTTATGGGTACTAGACAACTGATAATCATATATTTCTAAATACATAAATATTATAGATAAATTACACCCAGACACAGAACAAATGATCGTGCTCATCACACAAACATTTGTCTTGGGTGGGAATCGAACCCATGACCTCCGGCATAGCAGTCAGGGTCACTAATCACTAGACCAACAGGCATATTAACATATTATATAACAATGGCTAGATATAAAAGTTTTTGAGTTGGTCTCTATAATGCTGGGTCAATAAGAAGCAAAATAGACGAGTTTCAGGTTGCCTTACAACGTGACTCAGCTGATATTATGGCAATTAACGAAACATGGTTGCAGACAGGTGACGATGTAAGTGCCCCATCAGTTCCTGGATATAGCTTCGGTCATATTCCTCGATCGTGTAACGTGTCAATAACTAGGGGCGGAGGTGTTGGATGGGTAAGTGCTCGTTCCTGTCCACATAATATTAACACATTTACTGAAGTTGAGCAACAGTGGATATCGTTATTTCGGTTACCATAAAAAGGACTAGAATATTAATTGGTACAGCATATCGACCGCAATGGGTCAATGTGGATAATTTTCTTGATTCTCTCACCGACACTTTAACTTTACAATCCAACCTTGATTATTTAATATTATTAGACGATTTTAACATTAACATTTTGGATACTAATGACAGTAAAACTCTTCGTCTTAAAGAATTTCTGACCTATACTAATTCAAGTAACTGTATTGCAGAACCTACACACTTCACACGAGACATTGCAACGTTAATTGATTTAGTTATCACGGATGCACGTGTTACAAATACCTTTGTTAAACATACACCAGAAAGCAAGCTTTTGTTTTGGTTGACTTCCATTTTAAAAAACCTAAGAAAGCACCAATACAACAAATTATAAGACCTATTAAAAGTATCAATATGCTTCTTTTTCTATCAGATCTCGAAGCTATAAATTGGGATACTATCATAGGGTTTAGCTGTGTCGATCAAATGGTATCTGAGTTTTCCAAAAAAATTTTAGAATTATTTGATAAGCATGCTCCTGAGAAATTAGTAACGTTTAAAAAAGACAACTGCCATGGTTCACTAGTAATGTTCGGTACATGAGGCAACTGCGTGACAGCGCTCATAATAAGTATCGACAAACAAAAGCTGAAAGTGATAAAACTCATTACAACTCTCTTAAAAGACTAGCTAATAGTTGTTTCAATACTGAGAAGAAAGCATATTTTGACTATCATATTAATCAGAACCTACATAAAGCAAACATATTGTGGAAAAACTTGAAATCGGTTGCATTACCTTCATTTAAAAATTCTAACAATTTACCAGACCATTTTAATGATCCTGATAAAATTAACCACAACTTTCTTAATATTCCAGACATAAGCATTACTGGTTCGTATTATTCTAAACTTTTTAAAAGTTCTAAATATAACTCAAACACATTAAAGTTAATGTCAGTCCATGAAAGCGTAGTTGCAAAAGTTATTATGGCTATCAAGACGAACGCACAAGGGGTTGATCAAATTAGTATGGAAATGATACTTTTGACACTACCACAAGCTTTAAAGGTTATAACAGCAATAATTAATAGGTCTATCACACAATCAATTTTTCCTTCTCAGTGGAAAACCGCACTAATTCGTCCCGTATCAAAAAAAGAAAATTTCGTACTTTGATTTAAGCGACCTAAGGCCTATTAGCATTTTACCATATTTATCAAAAATATTGGAAAAAGTTGTACACTTTCAAATAGTATACTTTTGTGAACTAAATAAAATACTATAAGTTACAATCAGCTTAGGAAGAGTCATGAGACAGCTACAGCCCTTATAAATGTCGTAGATGACGTGCTGTCTTTTTCAGATTCTGGCAAAGGCACGATCCTTACTCTTTTAGATTTTTCAAAAGCATTCGATTCGATAAATACGGATTTGTTAATAGATAAATTATCATATTACGGTTTTGATAACGGGGCATTGGTGTGGTTTAAGAATTATCTCAATAATCGTCTACAAGTTATAATTAACAGGAATGATGGCGAAAGCTATGTTTTCCAACTTCTTCCTGTCAATAAAGGTGTCCCTCAAGGATCTATTTTGAGCCTTTTGCTTTTTATCATTTATAGTTCCGATATAACAGCATGTCTTGAAAATTGCAAACACCATATTTATGCTGATGACATACAGGTGTATATTAGTGTAGATAGTAAAAATTTAAATACAGCGGTAGATAAGTTATATGAAGATCTTCAACGCATTAGTTCTTGGTCACAAAATAACTCCATGCTCCTTAATCCAACAAAATCTAAGTTTATTATCATAGGTACTAAAAAAGCGGGTAAAGGACATAACTTCTACTGATCCTAACGTAAGTATTGATGGGGAAAACATTGTACGAGTTTTTGAAGTACGAAATCTTGGGGTTCTTATGGACAGTTATTTAAAGTTTGAAAATCATGTAATTAATGTTATAAAATGTTTTTTTTAGATTGAAACTTTTATATTCAATCAGGCAGTTTATCACTGTAGACTTACGTGTTAAGTTATGTGAAACCTTAGTTCTGTCTAAATTAAATTACTGTATAACTTTGTATGGACCTTGTCTATTTATAAAAATCATAAAATTTTATTCAAAGGGTACAAAATGCTTGCGCTAGTTACTGTTTTTACATCCCAAGACGAACACATGTTACACTTTACCTTAATGCCTCCAATATGCTTAAAATGCAGGAACTTCTCAAATTATTTAATGCCTCCCTGCTATTTGGAGTGATAAAAACAAAGAAACCAGCATACCTATATGAAAAGCTTCAGTGGAGACAAAATCAACATATGTACGGTATCCGAAAGTGTGCAAAAGCACTTTGCAAACTTCAACATAGGACATCAGCATTTCGTGGTAGTTACAAATTTATGGCCACTAAATGTTGGAATGATCTGCCACCACCATTACGACTCATAACAAATAAGAACAGTTTTAAGAGAAAATACAAAGAGTATTTATAAGGTACGCAGAAAATGTCTTAAATATATATAAAATAAATCGGCAGGGGCTGAATATCCTTCCTTCCTTTTATTCTTTTATTTTTTTCTTATCCCTTTATTCTTTTTAGTAACCATTATGTTTTTCTAGCATAATTATTATAATTAGTCTGAATAAATAAAACACTACTGTAGCTTATATACTTGTGTATAAACTTCCTTATTTACTTGCTTATATACTTGATTATATACTTTCTTTTATACTTGCTTATATACTTGCTTATACACTTGCTTTTTTACTTGCTTATTTACTTTCTTATTTACTTGCTTATCTACTTGCTTCTATACTGGCTCATTTAGTTACTTACATACTTGCTTATATACTTGCTCATATACTGGATTATTAACTTGCTATCTACTTGCTTATATACTTGCTTATTTATTTGCTTATAAAGCTGCTTATATAATTGCTTATATACTTGCTTATATACTTGCTTAAATACTTGCATATTTACTTGCTTATTTACTTACTTATATACATGCTTATAAAGCTGCTTATATACTTGCTTATATACTTTCTTATATGCTTGCTTATATACTTGCTTATTTACTTGCTTATATACTTGCTAATATACTTGCTTATATACTTGTGTATTAACTTTGTTATTTACTTGCTTAGCTACGTGCTTATATACTTGCTTATTTACTTGATTATTTACTTTCTTGTATACTTGCTTATATGTCTGCTTATATACTTGCTTATACACTTGCTAAGATACTTGCTTATATACTTGCTAATATACATGCTTATATACTTACTTATATAGTTGATTATATACTTGCTTATTTACTTGCTTATCTACTTGCTTACATACTTATTCATTTAATTTCTTATATACTTGCTTTTAAATCTGCTTATACACTTGCTTATATACTTGCTTATTTACTTACTTATATACACGCTTATAAAGCTGCTTATATACTTGCCAATATACTTGCTTATATACTTGCTTATTTACTTGCTTATATACTTGCTAATATACTTGCTTATATACATGTGTATAAACTTTCTTGTTTACTTGCTTATATTCTTGCTTATATACTTGCTTATATTTATTGCTCATATACTTGCTTTTATACTTGCTTATATACTTGCTCATATACTTGCTTATTTACTTGCTTATCTACTTGCTTATATTCTTGCTCATTTACTTGCTTATATACTTGCTTACATATCTGTTTATATACTTGATTATATACATGCTTATTTACTTGCTTATCTACTTGCTTATATACTTGCTTATTTACTTGCTTATGTACTTGCTTATAAAGCTGCTTATATACTTGCTTATATACTTGTGTATATACTTTCTTATTTACTTGCAGATATACTTGCTTATATACTTGTGTATAAATTTTCTTATTTACTTGCTTATATACTTGCTTAAATACTTGCTTATTTACTTGCCTATTTACTTGCTTATTTACTTGCTTATATATCTGCTTATATCCTTGATTATATACTTGCTTATTTACTTGTTTATCTACTTACTTATATACTTTCCTATTTACTTGCTTATATGCTTGCTTATAAATCTGCTTATATACTTGCTCATATACTTGCTTTTATACTTGCCTATATACTTGCTTATTTACTTGCTGATATACTTGCTTATATACTTGTGTATATACTTTCTTATTTACTTGCTTATATACTTGCTTTTACTTGCTTATTTACTTGCTTTTAAAGTTGCTTATATACTTGTTTATATACATGCTTATTTACTTGCCTATACACTTGCTTACATACTTGTTTATTTACTTGCTTATTTACTTGCTTATATACTTGCTTATATATCTGCTTATATACTTGCTTATATACTTGCTCATATACTTGCTTTCATACTTGCTTATATACTTGCTCATATACTTGCTTATTTACTTGCTTATCTACTTGCTTATATTCTTTCTCATTTACTTGCTTATATACTTGCTTATATATCTGCTTATATACTTGCTTATCTACTTGCTTATTTACTTGTTTATCTTCTCGCTTATATACTTGCTAATTTACTTGCTTATATGATTGCTTATAAAGCTGCTTATATACTTGCTCATATACTTGCTTATATACTTGCTTATTTACTTGCATATATACCTGCTAATATACTTACTTATATACTGTCTTATTTACTTGCAGATATACTTGTTTATATACTTGTTTATATACTTGCTTAAATACTTGCTTATATATCTGCTTATGTACTTGATTATATACTTGCTTATTTACTTGTTTATCTTCACGCTTATATACTAGCTTATTTACTTGCTTATATGCTTGCCTATAAAGCTGCTTATACACTTGCTCAAATACTTGCTCATATACTTGCTTATATACTTGTTTATTTACTTGCTTATATACCTGCTAATATACTTGCTTATATACTTGTGTATAAACTTTCTTATTAACTTGCTTATATACTTGCTTATATACTTGTGTATATACTTTCTTATTTACTTGCTTATATACTTGCTTAAATACTTGCTTATTTACTTGCTTATATACTTGCTTCTATATCTGCTTAATTACTTGATTATATACTTGCTTATACACTTTCTTTTTACTTGCTTATTTACTTTTTAAAATACTTGTTATTTACTTGCTTATATACTTGCTTATATACTCGCTCATTTACTTGCTTATTAACTTGCTTACATACTTGTTTTTTTAACTTCTTATTTACTTTCTTATATACCTGCTAATATACTTGCTTTTATACATGTGTATAAACTTCTTATTTACTCGCTTATATACTTGCTTATGTACTTGCTTATATACTTGCTTATTTACTTGCTTATTTACTTGCTTATATACTTGCCGATATACTTGCTCATATACTTGCTTATTTACTTGCTCATTTACTTGCTTATATACTTGCTTATATATCTGCTTATACATATACTTGCTTATACACTTGCTAATAATATACTTGCTTATATACTTTCTTATACATTTGCTTATAAACTTGCTTATATACTTGCGTATAAATCTGCTTATATACTTGCTTACACACTTGCCTATATACTTGCTTATATCCTTGCTTATTTACTTGCGTATATATTTGCTTATTTACTTTCTTATATACTTGCCTATTTACTTGCTTATATACTTGCTTATATATTTGCTTATATACTTTTTTACATACTTGCCTATATACTTGCTATTTATTTGTTTATATACTTTCTTATTTACTGGCTTATTTACCTACTTATATACGTACTTAAATACTTGATTATTTACTTGCTTATATTGCTGATACTTGCGTTTATACTTGCTTATATACTTGCGTTTATACTTGCTTATATACCTGTTTATATACTTGCTAATATACTTGCGTATATACTTGCTTATATACTTACATATATACTTGCTTATAATATTGGGTATATACTTGCTTATATACTTGCTTATATACTTGCTTATATACTGGCTTATATACTTGCTTATGTACTTGCTTTCATACCTGCTTATATACTTGCTTATATTCTTGCTTGTATACTTGATTATTTACTTGCTTATATACTTGCTTATATACTTGCTTATATAGGTTTTTTGGATAGGGCGCATGATCGCGGGATGAGGCAGGACAGAGTGCTGGTAAGAGGGCCCGACGACGTAGGTGTTTTTGTGCCGTCAGCCCCAGAAGGAGAAGAGTGACGTAAAAACTGGGACAAGGAAAAAGATGAAATATTTGTTGGGAGTCAAGACAGTGCCCGCGGAAAAGAGCCACGTGTAAGTACCGCGCTCTTCTCCCGAGATTCGGCCCGTATGACCTAAGGGTCAATGGTGGTAGGTTGTGGTAACGGTGCTGACAACGGTATCTGCGGGTTACTTGCACCTGCCTGTGGAGGGCGGATCACGCTACCAGTTAATTTCTTGGCCTCAAAGATTTTCTCTCAATTAGGGATCCGATGTGCTCCATGACGTTTTTCTCACCATGCCTGGTTTCCTAATTCCTTATTCCGCACTTTCGTTCATTCGTTTCAATGTACCTGCTGTTTGGAATAGATCGGCCTTTTGCGTCGCTTGTTAAGGGGGAAGTTAAACTCTTCCTTGAAATTTTCTGTTCCGATGGCTGCGGTGTGGTGATCACAATTCTTTATTTTCCCTCTCAAGATTTTTTAATTTGTCACTGATCGTGGTCCTTCGCGTAAGATCTTCAGTAGCCGCCTTTATATTTAGTACGGCTAGTCTTATATCACTCACAAAATTGCACTTAAGGTTGCGGTAGCGATCCGCTACCTTTTCAACGGCATGAAGGTGACGGATCAATTAGTTCGCCGAGTTCCCCATCACTATGAGTGGTGGGCCAACTTCTCTAAGTTGGGCAGACTTTTCTTGGCCATAGTGTTCGTGGGCGTGATGGAGGGGTCGAAAAGGTCCTCCTGTTTCCATTCCTGCGGCCTCTTCTTTAGAAGCTATGGCTGACAACGCCGCAAGTTTGGCGGCCACAACCGCAGTGCTTGGGGGCTTGGTCCTTCGTTTTCTCACTCTTTCCGATGGGGCCGATGTCAACGGAGCGAACGAGCCAAAGGACTTGGTCTACTGGCGTACTAGGGCGTTTAAAATGCCCACGTTAGTCTCGTATTGTCACCAGGTTACTCCCCGACACGGTTCTAGTCTTCTTCCTTTGCCCCGTGAATGTTGTGGGGCCCTTAGTTAATGCTTGTGCATCCCCTTTAAGCAGTGGATTGCGAGATACGATGAGGTTACCACAGCGCCTATTCTTTGGTACTCCCACCACCCTCAGTAGCCTTCTACTGGGGATGGTCTCTTCGCTTACCAGTGGATCGGCGGGACCATCCTGTGGAACCGATTTTTTGTCACACTTAGTACTGTTACGAGCTTGAGGTTCGTGACAATAAAAATTGCCGATAAAATTACCTAAATTAACTCTTTAATTCACTTTACACTTATTAAACTAAAAACACTAATAATTCACACACAAATATAAATCACACTGATTCACTTTATTCCGCTCCGAAGCTTCGCTTGTCTCGCCAAATTCATTACTTCCCCGATCGCATCTTGCACCGCCTATAAATATAAATTAGCAGCGAAATTTCCAGAGTATTCAAGTAAACACGCGCAAGGTACCGAGAGTTCGAGTTTCAACTTCAAGAAGTTTAGTTCTTCGGTTCGAGACTAAATGGCGCTAGTGCCGTCGACTTCGGCGCGTAACATTACTTTAAATGGAAATTTACATAATAAATTATTATTTTAATTGTTAGTGGTTTTTTGATAATTTGTGATAAAAGAATAATTGAAAGTAAACATCCTTTTGCAAAAAAATTTACTAGTAACGCTATTCATATTGCTTTACTCCTGTTAATTACAGCAAGTAAGCCAAAAAATGCTTATGTTAGGAGTGGTCACGATAGCAGTTGAATGGTGGATTCGAATCTACGACTTTCCGAGCATGCAATCCGCATCCTTAACTATAAAGCTATTGTTATTCTTAAAGTTAGGTTCTACCACTCTTTTTTATAATGATTTCTTAAAGGGGGACGCCCATTTTCGGCCATGGAACGTCCAACAATGTGAATTTGTTAAAAAATTATATCTTTATTTATGGTTATTAATCGCGGTATTCGTTTATCCTCAAACAATGGGAATATTTTTGCACAAATTAAAAGTACCGGAAACATAATAATAAAAATTAGGTAAATCATTATGTCATTAGTTTGTGAATAAAAAAAGTGTTGCCAATCACAAAACACATTTAAAAAATCGATTCTCTTTTTCGATCGATTATTTACGGTGTCATCATTACAGTGCTAATATAATTTTTAAATAATTATGATGTTACGATAATTAAACAAGCGAATTACTAGCTGATTTCCAATGAATTCTTTAGAGAGTAACAAATGCTACGGCACAATTTAACTGTTAATCTTAACCGATCTTCTTTGAAAACAGATAAGAACTGTTATTCTTATCTGTTTTTAAAGAAGATCGGTTAAGTTATTCTTATCTGTTTATAACAATACATTTAAAATAGAATCATGTTATGATAACGAAACAAGTTAGTTTCCAGCTGATTTACCATGAATCCTTTAACCTTTTGAGCGCCAAAGTCGCCTATACTTGACCAACACCTGCGGGCCCTGAGCGCCAACGACGTCTATAGTTGACAAAAAAAACCCGGCTCCGAAAAATATGAAATATAGATATTGGAAAATTATTACAGGTATTTTAATTCTACACTCCTCAAAATAGGAATAACCCAGCAACATGTGAGTATAAAAAACAAGTCTTCTAGAGCCACAAGTACTAAGAAACATTGAACTAATAAAAATGGATTTTTATCTAAGCAAATAATATGTCCTGCACGCCAAAGTCGTCTATGGTTGACCGCTAGTGTCAAACGCGGGTGGCATAGATTTCTTGAAAACTATCAAAAATTCAGCTCAATGGTGTTTTTTGATTGATTGGTGAACAAATATGTTTATTTATTCCATGACCAAGATTTTAGTATTATAAGGCTGATTTACCTAGTGCGAATAATTATATACAATTGTTGATTAATGAATAATTATGTACCTTTTTTAATAATAATACAAAATTACAATTAATGTTCTTTTTACTTAGGGTGTGAAGAGCAATTTTTCATTTTGTGTTGTGCCATTTTCTTTCTCAGTCTCAAAATCATCTAGCAGTATCAGCATCATATCAAATCCCCATTGTCATAAGAGTGTAAGACTTTTCTTCTGTGCGTCACTTGGCCTACGCCTTCCCCGACACATAAAATATTATGAATCGATGTCTGTATATTTCGGTTAGATCGATTTTGAAATCGATACACAACATTCTTAGAATGTTTCAAAAAAGGAAGGTCAGCTACGCCGTTGTCGTCCAGTCGCGACAGTGTCGTCATTAGGATGGAGAGTAGTGCTGTGGTTTACTACTATTTTATTGTTATTGTTTAAAAATACACTTAAAATAGAATTTAAATAAATAAAGGAAAATACATTTTAAAAAGCGAGCAGAAGCACCTCCAAGATTATTCTCTTTTTTATGGAATTATTAATCGAATAATAATCGAATCGATATTATGATGTTATGATAATTAAAAAAGCGAATTACTAGCTGATTTACTATGAATTCTTTAGAGTATAACAAAATACTGCTGCACAATTTAAAAGTAATTGTTATCTGTTTTAACAATACATTTAAAATGGAATCATGTTATGATAATTAAAGAAGTGAATTTTTAACTGATTCACCATGAACTGTTTAGAGCATGATAATACGCTAATCCACATTTTAACTGTTCTTAAAAATACATTGAAAAAAGAATTTAAATAAATAAAAGAAAATATATTTTAAAAAGCGTGTAGAACTTAAAGCGCCTCATATATTACTTTTTTTATTAAATTACTAATCGAATAAAAATCGATATCGTTTCATTGTATTTATGCACAGATTAAACTGTGTATTTATGTTAGTTATGTGGCAACATCAAATCTGACAGCTAGGAAATATGTCATGCGAATTGGGAATGAAAATGAAATCACAATTCAACAAGTAAAAAGATACTAGAGAATTCACAACTAAATAGTCGCAATTTTGTTTGTTATTTTTCAAATAAATTCTCAAGAACTCATATGAAGTGAGATTGTCGATCACATTATAGTGTGACAACAGTTAAAAGTAAGTGTTTAACAGTTTTAATTTAATAATTCTAGTGCTGATATTTGATAGTGATGAATGAATGAAATGATGAAGTTGTTTTATTTTTTAACATATGCACAAGCTATATCTGACAAACATAATAGCTTATTTATAACATGGCGATAAGATTAGCTAGCTAACACCAGATAGTTACAAAATGGACAATTTTTATCAAATACCAAGAAATGAGAAAGTCGATTTTTAATTGTTTTTGTACTACTGGTAGGCAGTCAGTCCTTAATTATTAAAAATATAGGGCATTAAGTTTTAAGTAACATTTACCTATATTTGAGTTTAAAGTAAACAAATCTATTTTATTTTGTTCACTTTGTCTTATTTTTTTTATTTAATATTATTTCAGTTGCCATCGTCATCGCGTGTCATGATTGCTGGCAAAGGACTGATAAAGCAGCATCACGTTAAACTTTAGAACGGGAACCATCTGAATCATCTAGTCCATCCTCGTTGCAATCTAAAGTGAGTAATATATTGAACCTAGAACAACAAAGCTTAGATCATACATCGTACAATATACTGCTGCCTAATTTTGTAAGACCACCACTCACACAAAATCAATGTTTTTTCCTGGTTGTAACTATTCCAATCAACTCACAGTTCCATCAACATTGCGGGTATGTCTTTTTGTGAATACAATTACTATGTACCTCCAGAATGTAGAATCAGTAACTACCATTTAAGTAGTAAATATTTTATATGTATTTGAGTTTAAAGGAAACAAATCTATTTTATTTTTATTTAGTTCACTTTTTCACTTTTTTATTTAATATTATTTCAGTTGCCATCGTCATCTCGTGTGTGTCATAATTGTTGGCGAAGGTTTGATAGAGCAGCATCACATTCAACTGCAGAACGGGAACCATCTGAATCATCTAATTCATCCTCGTTGCAATCTGAAGTCGGTAATGTATTGCACCCATATTCAAACATTCTAATTTCAATAGAGAATGAAGCTGGGTATTTCCACCTGCTTGGGACACTGTAATTAATAAAATTAAAACTAAACCCAAGCATACCATGCAAGACTTCAGGACAGTAAGTTCATTCTGCGTAGATCGGACCATAAATAGTTATTAAAAAGCTGAAGTTACTCCAAGTTAACACTGATTTCGGTACACCAGTCACCTCAATCCCCCATGACCATGTGTGCTGGAAAGCACCCGAAAGTCGGGAATTAAAAATCAAAGAAATTAAATGCGATAACATCGGTAAAATTAGTTGTTAAAAAACTGTATTTGTGAAAATAAAAACTTTTATATCTTAAAATTCCCGACTTTTTTTAAACCAATTTCTTAACCATTTCATTCCTTTAATTGTATATTATCATATCTATATGCTTTTATATGTGGGCACCCATGGCCGAAATGTCTATGAAGAGTGGGCATTCCTCTTTACGCGAACACTACACATTGAATAAAACTAAATTTACGGATTCTATCGTGTTTATTTAACTGATTTTACTTATTTTTAATTCCCGATATTTCGGGCGCTTTACAGCAACCAAGGTCATGGGGGGGGGGGACTGAGATGTTTGACGTCCCAATGTCATTGTTAGCCCGGCTACCTTCAGTTTTTGAATATTAATTTTTGGTCCGATTTACGCAAAACGAACTTACAGTATCTTGAAGTCTTGCAGTGGTATGCTTAGGTTTGGGTTTAATTTTGTTAATTATAGGATCCCAAGCAGATGGCAGCACCCAACCCTCTCCTCCATTGAAATAAGGATGTTTTTTAATTTCAATAGCCTCGCTTATCATCCTTGGTAGGAATCGGTGTTCTTTTGCGAGGATTTGTGGTTTATCAAATCTGATGTAATGGTGGGGACGATCTTGAACGTGTTCACAGACTGCAGACTTCCCTGGGCGTCGGTGCTTCACGTCAGCTATATGTTCTTTCACGCGGGTTTTTATGGATCTTTTTGTTTGAGACCTATGTAAGAGAGACCACATTCACAATCTAACTTGTTCACTCCTGCATCTTGTAGAGGAATATTACACTTGGCGGATGGTAAAATTGACTAATCTTCCTCGGCGGCTTGTAGTATGTTTTACTGGAAGCTCGCTTCAAGATGTAGCCAAGCTTGTCTGTGACTCCTCTGACATATGGTAGTACAGCAGGCATAAGCTCGACTGTGACCGCTTTCACTCGGTCACTGTGATGTAGGCGCGAGATCCGAAGCTTGTTGTCTTGCAACACTTGCTTGACATGCTGAAGCTCGGCGGCCAGATGTTTTCTGTCACAGATCCCTCGTGATCTCTGAAACAAAGATTTACCCATGGTAGCTAACTGTGAAGGATGATGGTGAGATTCACCATTTAAATATCGGTTGGTATGAGTCTTTTTTCTATACACAGTGTGACCAATAGTGTTATCAGGATTTCGAATGACTAAAACATCTAGGAAAGCTAAAGGATTATTTGCCTCTAACTCCATTGTGAATTGTATTTGGTGGTTTAAAAATGCAGATACTTTTTCAGATTGTAAAATTGTGAAGGTGTCGTCTACGTAACGCTTGTAGAATCTTGTATTAACAGGAGTAGTAAGAAGGGTTTTTATCCTTGAAGTCCTCCATAAATATGTCGGCGACTATGGGAGATACAGGTGAGCCCATCGCCACACCATCTACTTGCTTGTAGAACTCTTCCTTCCACAATAGATAGCCTGATGTGAGGCAATGTTTGAGTAATACTGCATATTTAGCAGGCGTGTTGTTAACTTCTAGCTTCCTAGTTACAATTGAGATGCAGTCTTCAATAGGTAGGCATGTGAATACTGACTGAACATCAAAACTGACCATAGTTTCATTATCAGCGTGATGTAGGTCTTTTAATCTCACTAACAAAATGGTATGAATCCTTTGTGTGTGCTCTGGTATGTCCTCTCAGTGGTGACAGTATTTTTGCCAAGTGTTGTGCCAGCTTATAAGTTGGTGAATCGATCTGGCTCACTCACTATAGGACGTAGTGGAGCGTTTGGTTTGTGTATCTTCGGTAACCCATACAACCTTGGTGGTTTGGTACATGATGGTATTAGCAAATTCTTGCAGTTGTATGCTTGGGTTGGTATTTTATTTTATTAATTATAGGATCCCAAGCAGATATAGCTTCCAGCCATCTTCTCTATTGAAATTAGGATGTTTTATGATTTCAATAGCCTTGCAAAACATCCTTGCGAAACCTGTAAGTCTGAGGAATAAAATGTTTTCAGGAAAATGCGAATTCCGCAAACATGCGCGATGTATTAATTTTTAAACCCCCTAAACCCCCAAGTGGTCGCATGCGACCGCGGCCATATTCCGTCAAATCCCTAGCTGTCTCATGAGGTCGCACCCACCCACAGCACTTTAACCCATAAAAACTTATATACATAGAGATTACTTTTCTATGATAAACTTTGGCATTATGTAATCAATATGAAATACTCTATCCTCTAGTGCAATAAAACAACTGTTATCTTACAAATATTTATTTATAATCCACGCTTATTTCATACGCCATTTTCCCGTGAATGTTATTGTGTTGATTTTTCTAGTGTTTCAATATATTATTTTATTATAAAATAATAATGAAAGTTTTTGTGTGAATATAATTTATCTATTTACGTAAATAATTTCGAGTAATATATAGAAATAATTGTTATTTTCACGCTGCCGACATTCGCTTGGTATATTTTCCTTTTATTATCAAAATACAATAAAATTTTTTTGTAATGAATTAATACCTGACTTTTGTTTAGACCACAAGATAAAGAATTTTGTATAGATTTTATAATGCTAAACTTCTTCACAGAAAAGCCGTATATAAATACAAGTTTTGATGGATTTAAGTGCTGTGGGTGGGTGCGGTCGCTTGCGAGAGCTCGGGATTTCCCGGGCGCATGTGACTGCACGGGATTTATAAGGGGCTTGAGGGGTTAAAATGGAATCAGGGTGCACAAGCACAAGCAGGGTTCAGAAGCAGACACACAGTCTACATGATGGTAAGTGGATGCTGTGGCTCATAGACATCCACAACTATCCTCGATTAAGGATCGAAATGCAGATGCTTTGTCGCACGTAAAAAGATGGAATGCCTCATTTCTTATAATATTATCAGTATTAGTCTCTGGTTCTTTGCACTCAATATACAATAAATACAGCAGCATTAAGCTGCTATTTTACGCTGGTATTCTGTTAGAGCGTGGTCCTTCCCCGGCGAGCCGACCAATTCGTGCTACAACTATAATATATTTGTTATATTATATAACTTATTTTTAATTCCCAATATTTCGGATGCTTTATAGCACCCATGGTCACTGTTGAGGGGGAGGGGATTGAAATTTTTGACGTTCCAATGCCATAGTTAGCCACGATACCTTCAGTTTTTGAATTTTAACTTTGGTCCGATCTACGCATAACGAGCTTACAGTATCTTGAAGTCTTGCAGTCGTATGCTTGGGTTTGGATTTAATTTTGTTAAGTATAAGATACCAAGCAGATGGTTAGCACCTATAGGCGTAGAATATAGATATCTTCTCTATTGAAATGAGGATTTTTTTTTTAATTTTAATAGCCTCGCTTGTCATCTTTGGTAAGAATCAGTGTTCTATAAAATTGCCACAGGGTGGCGCTATCACTTATAAATTGCTGAGTAATGGAGCATCTTCATTGAGCATCAAAACGTTAAACGACTTTCTATAATACTGTCCTCCAGAACGAATTTCTCTCATGACAGCCAGTCACAACGGAGTCTAGCCATCGGCGCAGGACAGGATTATAGTGCACGAGTGTATGCGCAAGCACAGTGCACTCTCTATTGCCTCACTCCCATAGTCCGATGGGACGGTAATCCGACACGACCGGAGAGAGATCAGGTGCAGGACAGGATTATAGTGCACGAGTGTATGCGCAAGCACAGGTGCACTCTCTATTGCCTCACTCCCATAGTCCGATGGGACAGTAATCCGACACGACCGGAGAGAGATCAGGTGCAGGACAGGACTATAGTGCACGAGTGTATGCGCAGGCACAGGTGCACTCTCTATTGCCTCACTCTCACAGTCCGATGGGACGGTAATCCGACACGACCGGAGAAAGATCAGGTGCAGGACAGGATTATAGTGCACGAGTGTATGCGTAAGCACAGGTGCACTCTCTATTCCCTCACTCCCATAGTCCGATGGGACGGTAATCCGACACGACCGGAGAGAGATCAGCTGCAGGACAGGATTATAGTGCACGAGTGTATGCGCATGCACAGGTTCACTCTCTATTGCCTCACTCCCATAGTCCGATGGGACGGTAATCCGACACGACCGGAGAAAGATCAGGTGCAGGACAGGATTATAGTGCACGAGTGTATGCGCAAGCACAGGCGCACTTTCTATTCCCTGACTCCCATGGTCCGATGGGACGGTAATCCAACACGACCGGAGAGAGATCAGGTGCAGGAACAATGACTTTACTTTACTGAATATTCGATAAACAGGGATGCTACAGAGAATTTCATGACAGAAAAATACATTAACTGCATTATTTGTCCAACTAATGATCAGCAGTCACGTCTTCGACCACTAGACCAGCAAGGCTGTCAAAACATTCGATGATTGGCACTTTGATTTCAACTAAAATAATATTATCATTTAAAAATATTAACGCGCAAACTTCTCGCTCGAACATCTGTTACCCCACTCCCTCTTCGTAAATCGCGTTTAGACTATATTACACTTTGTTAGCCACTTGCTTTTTGCAATATTACATGCCATATGTTCTAAAGATAACTTGATAATTTAATATCACTCGATTGTCACCCTTTGAGATGCAGTAGTTTTTTTTATAGACTAAGGATGCATATAGATCATAGAATACTATAATACATACATAGATATAGGTTGTACCGTGTAGTGGCGGTGTAAGAATATGCACTAACCCACATTATCCCGTGGGTGTCGTGAGAGGCGGCAGAGGGAGACTAATCAGGAGATAGGAAGCAGCGTCTTTATAATAACGACCACAAATAACAAGAGGCAACTGTGCCAAATATCTCCCTTTGTGAAGCATTCTGTGGCAGAGGCCTGGGTTCAGCGGTGGACTTTAATAGACTGGGATGGTTAACGGTTAAGTGTGACAAACGAGCACACATTTCACATGATGGTAACTGGATGCTGTGGCCCATAGTCATCTTCATCTATCCTCGATTAAGTGTCATAATACAAATGATTTTTACAGACGGTTCTTATTTTATTTTTGTTTTTTTTTTTAGTCTTTCCTTTTAACAAAACTTAAATGTTACACTCAATTTAAATTTTTGTTTTTAAATAAAATAATTGCATTAATGTTAATGTTGCACTTACCTATAACTTAAGTACATAATTATAGTCTTATAACAAAATGTAGCTGAAATGTTACATATGCAATGATTTTCTAAATAATAAGTATACATAGTTTTATTCAATGTTTCATATGCAGATGGTAAGTCTAAGTAAATAAATAAATAAAAATTTCTTTAATTAGTAATTGTCTTGTAATGTGGCGGTAAACTCCAAGTCTATCCCATATCTTCCCATGGGTGTCGTAAAAGGCGATAGACGGAAATTATTAGGAGATAGGCAGCATCGTCTTAAAAGGACCACGCTCTCACAGAATGCCAGCCTAAAATAGCAACTTAACGCTGGTGTGTTTCGTATGGTGAGTGTAGAGAACCGGAGATCCTTTTTACTGGAAACGAGGCATTCCGTCTTAGTCTTCACAGGTCACAACACATCTACATTTTGATAAGTAATCGAGGATATAATATGTAGACGTGTATGGGTCGCAGTAACCACTTACCATCAGGTGGACTGTGTGCTCGTTCGTCATCCTTAACCTATTAAAAAAGTGCCCCTTATGTGGCAATCTACGGGGAGGCCTATATCCAGCTGTGGACTTCTATGGCTGTTACGTATAAATGTTCTATAATTTAGTAAAATATTTAAAAACACCCAACGAATGCAAATTTAAAACAATAGGCTTCATTAAGTGGTTTTGATTTTCCTGATTCAAATGGTCGAGCAAAGAAAGGCGATTATTAACTCATGTCGCTACAAGTTTATTTCTATTCGTGAACATAATAAGTAATAATTTCTCTTGTGAAAATATTACTGGCCAACAATAAAAAAATTACAAACATATTTAAAAAAATATGAAATATTTTTTTTAATTATTTGCGCAAATCAGTACAAGGGGATTTATCTCTGGTGTACAGTGTCGTAACTTTGGTGAAGTATATTAAATATTACATTTTATGATAATTAATTAATGATTAATATTAAGATATTGAAAATTAAATAATTATTAATATTAAGATATATATCCTTATATTGATACGCCTAAAAATAGCTTCTTTTTATAGAATAAGGGTGACTAATGAACACACAGCCCACCTGATGGTAAGTGGATGCTGTGGCCCATAGACATATACATTTATCCTCAATTACGAATCAAAATACAGATGCGTTGTCCTTTGATCAATAATATACTATATAATTGATCGAAGGCGTTGTCACCTGTGAGGACTAAGATAGAATGCCTCATTTCCAGTAAAAAGGGGTCTCCGGTTCTCTACATTCACGTAACACGTATTCACGTAGCACGAATGGGTCGAGCCGACCCATTCGTGCTACACCTGTACTACTTATGTAACTGCAGCATGGCTCTACCACGTGTCTACTGCTAGAGATATTCCTCTCCAAAGAAATAAAATAACAACTAAAATTTTACTAGTGGTAGGACTTCTTGTCTTGCTTGGGGTCCGTCTGTGTAATTACTACTCTCTTGTCTACTTCCGTCGACAAATAGCAGAGCCTACATTGCTGCCTGTAAGGTTACAGGCTGCGAGGAATCCACCTTAGACCTCAAAGATGACAACGCATTTGTAGGTCTGTAGCCTTTTTTGCTTGAAGATGGCTGTTGATATCCATGGGTATAATTTCGTTCATCACTTCTCTTTTAAAAATACCTCAATTAACATTAATTTATTTAGTAGATAACCAGTTAGTTGCTCATCAAAATCATTTTTATACATGTAACATTGGGGAATGGCAAGTGAATACGAAATAAAGTCGCACAAGACCCAATTCGTAAAAGACAAAAATAAACTTCGAAATCATACGCAAGAACGGATTCAATTTCAAGCCTAAATGTCGCAGTAATGGAGACTTAGAGTGAATACGGCCCTTTTTAGAAAAAAAGAAACAGGAATATTGATGGTCCTTGCAGATAAGTCGTTGAATTTTTGTAACATTAAACAAATAAAAAATGCGAAATTAGGAAAAAAATGTTTCTAAACAATGGAAAATTATTTAAATAATCAGTAATTATTTTTTAGTATTATACGAATAGTAATTCAAAGAGGAACATATGCCTATTTACAATGCTGTCTTAGTCCCTTGATGTATGGTAGTGAGAGTTGGGCGTGGCAGAAGAAGCACGAGATTAGAATAAATGCTGTAGAAATGCGGTCATTAAGGAGTATGCTAGAGCTGAATCTGAATGACGGGCCAACCCCTCTGGATGACAGGCGTGAGCGTTTATGTTTATGCATTATACAAAGTATTTGAAATATGCTTAATTTTATTTTAAATATAAGATGCCATTAAAAACATGACTTCAAAAAACCCAAGTCTCGCAACTCAGTTCTTCTATCCCAAAAAATTGTGAGATCCATGTAATACCAAGTCGTTTAATTTATTCAGTTCCTACTTAAGAGTATTTCTATCTTAAGTTGTTACGTAATTAGCTAACATAACAACATCTTATTGTGATCATATCAGTATTAAAAGACTTTTTTGTTTTAAATAAATAGATTGACTTGACCATCGCATGAAAACACAACGTATCTCACAAGTAATACATATTATATTAAATTCGATTGTTTAGGGCGATTGCCAAGTCAATCTATTTATTTAAAACATAAAAGAATTTAATATTGATATGGTCACAATAAGATGTTGTATGTTAGCCAATCAGTGAGTGACAAAATTAAGAAATTTTGACTAAATATAATTCCTAAACTACTGGTTCAAATTGAATGAAATTTTAAATATACAGTTTCTATACAATGCCTTCTTGGTTTCCGAAAATTAAGGCTTCTAGTTCTGTTACGGACGTCGAAAAAGCAATTGTTCGTCGCCCCGCACCGTACAATATAGTTATTAATTCGCAACTTTTTTTAACTTCGTCTTAAACCCTGCTAGTTTAAATTAGCAATTATCATCAATTGAGTAATTAGTCAGACAGATGTCAAAGTAATTAGCTTTCTTCATAGTAGTTCAGTTTCTCCCTTATACAAACATAAATACAGTCCACTTAGCTATCATCCCTTACAAGTTCTATCCACTGCCGTGCCCCCAGATATTTGCCTTATTCAATATCTTTAATCAAAACATTTTATTTTAATAACAATAATAAACTGCGATGCCAATCCGCCCGCGAATCGTGGTGATTAAGACGACACATCGAAAACGCTATCGCCGTACTGATCCGAGTGAATACATAATTTCTATAAAGACTTGAAGAAACGCCGTCATAATCCCGCGACGATTAAAAGCGCTTAGAAATTGTCAGAATCTTAAAATATTTTAAAAAAAATTATTGATTTAAGTTATCAAAACAATGAGCAAGTAAATTATGAATATTGATGTTATGAATATATTTGAGTGATTCCCAAGCATATAGATCAAATGATTTCGTGTTTATGAATATGATGAATGTTTCAACTATAGTGATTTTTAGAGGTGTTTTCGCAAATAATTATGATCGAGTCAAAACTATACAACCGTGTTTTTGAGCAATCAAATTCAAGATAAAGACATGAATTTACCTATATCAAAATCCCACTTTCGTTTGTGGTGTCATAGTCCTATACTATTCGATGAAAGGAGGTGCATTTTTTCACGGTGTCGCCTTAAGAAAAATCCCTTCTCTTTCTTTGGAGGCAATCTTTGGATGGGTACATGTTCAGTAGTGCACTTTTATAGGCTATTAATCAATAACAGAATGGATGAATGGGTGTAATAATATATTAATTTTTTTTGTTATTTAGATTTATTATTTAAGTACACGAATACTACACATTGTTAAACTATGCAGGATTCGAACCCGTGACCCGCAATGCTGCAACCAAACACTCTGACATTGCGCTACCAAACTTTCCATATAATGAAAAATAAAAATGTTTATATTGCGCCCCAGGTTTATCCCGACCGACAGATGAAATCGTTAATTACAGTTTTAAGTACCGCGTGTTCGACGGCGAAGGGAAACATCATGATCAAATAATAGTGGCAGTGGAAGAGCGTGGAGGACCACGTCTTACAGAATCCGTTCGTGTTACAGCTATAATGTAGCCGCAGCGTGGCTCTATCGCGTATAAGACGTATACAGACGTTAACTTTTCTTTTAAACAAACCTATAAGAGAACACACATATTTGCATAACGCTCTTTAACACTGATTTTGCAAGGAAAGGGAAGGTCTCATAAGTCCCTTACTTGTCTCTAATTAGCAAGCAAATGGATCGCGCCTTAATATTGCGAGAGAAGCGTACCAATAACGTACAAAGTATAGCTGCAATTTCTTAATTTTGTTTAATACCTTAGCTTTAGGCTTAACGAGAGTGGCTTAGCGACCCGAGTTCAATTCAACAAAATTCAAAATTCAATTAATAGAAATTTTGCAATTACTGTATGCAACGAAACAAAGCGTCAGGCATTAAAACGTACACTATCACACATCCAAATATGTTTTTTTATAGAATAAGGATGACAAACGAGCACACAGTCCACCTGATGGTAAGTGGTTACTGCGGCACATAGACATCTACATCCATCGTCGATTACGCAGTTGCATTGTCACCTGTGAAGACTAAGATGGAATGCCTCGTTACCAGTAAAAAGGGTCTGCGGTTCTCTACACTCATCATACGAAACATAGCAACGTTAAGCTTCGGATAAGAAATGTAAACTTAAAACTAAAAGTATGAAGTCCTATAGGCAAAAAGGGCACTCTACGACCCTAAAGAAATCCATAGTGTCTTATTTTAAGTTTACACATAAAGATGTTTAAAATTTTTTGATCGGTTTATTGATGGTATTCACACACAAAGAAGACAACGGCGGGTATTAGAAGCTGCGGGGAAGCGGGTGTGGCATAGGCCGTGCGCCCGCGGCTGTCTCTACTTAGATCTCAAGCACAATCGCAAAAGCTCACCTAAAATAATTAATTATCTAGTTGTAACTACTCAGCGAATTAACCTATTTGATTATTATACAGGTTCTATTTCTAGAATCTAACAGGAGCATAGGTTTTGCCTCTTTTCATGTTTCTATATTTTACAGCTTTGTGAAACTTTTAAGAGTTTGGCAAGAGAAGCGACACAACGATTTATGTCTCTGAAAACTAAGTAACTTTAATGTAAAACGCTAAGTGCGTAGACAAATTCCAACCTTCCAGCATTGTGTAGTCATGGTTGAAATTTCATTTTAATCGACGGAGCTATAATAACCACGATATCTAAATTTGTTTCCTAAAGTTTAGTTAAAAGTAGAGATTAAAAGAGACCCCTACGTTGCGACCGAGTACCCCTTATATACGTTGATTTTGACTTTTGACGGTGGGGTTTTAGCCGGTGAAAGTCCGACATAATTTGCTGCCCCCGGAGCGGAAAGTGGTCATGAAGATTTTCCCACGATAAAAAAGATATATGCCTACGTGATGTTTCTAAGTCCACTTAAAAGTGGTTTTGTTAAAAATCTTTTGATAAATATTAAAAACCAAATTTAAATAACTAAAATAACAAAATAATTTCTTTTACTTAATGGCTTCTGAAGTCGGAAGCTCTAATTCTTCTATGCACAAGGCTACGCTAAAGAAGCCCTAACTAAAACTCTCTCGGAAGTGAAAGGAGGACTGTGCCCAGAAGTTGGTCGTGTAAACTTCGGAAGCTATTGTTTAAAATAATTTTAGTCTCTTTAGTTATTTAAAAGCCTCTCCCATATATTGCTTCATATGGGGGATATTTACCACAGCCGCAGTTTTTATTATTTTGAGTATATTTTTAGGAAGATACTGTTGTTAATCTTTTTTTGTATAGAATGAAAGCGACAAGTGAGCACATAGTCCACTTGATGGTGAGTGGATGCTTTGGTTCATATGCATTTACGTGGTTAATTCGTTCAAGGTTCACATCTATCCTCGTCTAAGAACCAAAATGCAGATGCGTTATTACCCCTGAGGACTAAGATGGAATGCTTCTTTTCAACTAAAAAGGGTCTTGGTTCTCTACACTCACCATACAAAATTATTATTTTCCTCTGTCAACTCTTACGACACCAACGGGATGATTATGAGGTATTGTATCGTCGTGGATATTGAGCATTATAATTCTCTGCCTAAACAAATTTTATCAACTTTTAAAATATTCATTTTAATATTGAAAAACAAAAACGTATCTAAATGAAACTGCAATAACATACAATTTACGAACACACGCTGCACAGAGGGAGAATGAAATACATATTCTAATTCAATACATACGTGAATAGCGTTTCTATATTTTTATTTTATGTTGCTTTATATCGCGTGGTATGATGAAGACATTTTGTTACAGTAAAAGTAATTTCTAAGATAGTTCTTAAAAATACTGAAAAATTTCATTAAAATATTAACCCTCTGGGTTTTGTGTTGGGTACGGTAAGACCAGAGATCTTTTGTGAACCAGTAATACATCTCAATACATATTATTATGTATTTGCTAAGCAAGATGCTCTCATACGCAAAGGTCACATAAAGAGGGTGAAAAAGAAATAGAATTCATCAAACAGGGGATATAAGCTAAGTTAATACTAAGTCTTAGACATTACATTGCGTTTAATTTTTGCTAATTTTTAATACTATGAGGAATAAAGGTTATATTCTACATTTACCACAAGTATACAATGAAAAGGTAATATTTTTTTTATGTGTAGTCTTCCTTCTCTGTTTATATCTAGCTAGCTATCTGGGTCAGTCTCTTTTACCCGCTTTTGTCACCAAATAGAAGTGCGCATCATGTTGAGTTCCGATTTGAAGGGCATAGAGAGCAAGTATGATTGACATGGAGAGCAAGCTGTTAGACATTCCATCTCAGTCCTTAGAGATATTGCATATAGGGTATGAAGTTGGCTGCAAGTGTCCGTGGTAGTAGCCACTGTTATATGGTGATTCTAATAAGAATATACTAATGGTAAGTATATGCAGCTTCCATTAGACGTGGGTACCAGCGAAATTCCTTAAGTAAACTCAGTAATTCAGGTGCAGTTTTCTGCGCCGGCTCATTGCGTTAACTCGAAATTGCTCCATGGCGCTACATATTAAGCTCATCTGTCAACTCAGCCATCTGTCAAATTAACAGCCTGTGGCCAGTACTTAAAACAAAATGTAGAAAAGAAAGATTACATACATATAGGTACTATATATCACTCCTTTTAAATTTCACGGCGCTGTCTATAAAAATAACATAAAATATCAACATCTTAACACCTTTAGAATTTTCGGTTCTGTGTTGTGCATCAACACATTTTTAAGAGGTGAGTTAAGGTTTGAAAATATGGTGGCTTTTCCATTTCATACATCTTTTTAAGTTTTATAGATTACGAACCAATATTTTTATTTTATATTTAAGTCAACTATTAAACAGGTTCGTGGTGCTTCTGAATCGATGACCAGCCAAAACCCCTGACGCTGGCTGTCACAGTAGCAATCCGGCGAGTCTTCCAGTTCAATACTTAATTCCTTACTCGAGACAACGCATTAGACGCACCCTTCGATAGCGCCAAATTCAGAAACACACACGGCTCTCCTTAAAAGGTGGTTGATGCCTGAGAGTACGGGTCCACGCTAGGTCCCGGTCTAGACATCAAATATGGGACTGTATATTTTCTTCACTTTCCCTAAATTTAGGGTCAACACTGGGAGTAAAACAGCGATTTTCTTCAAAATTCTTGAGAAATGTGATAACCGGGGAAGTTTTTGAATCTTGATTTTGAACCGGTGATTTTTTCAAACTTAACTGCAGTGGAGATCTCGAACGAAATGCGAGCGTACGTTGACTTCTGCCATCACCTGTATCAGTTTCCCTGTGTCACCTCTCACGACACCCAGCAGACGACATAGGCTACTGGATGTTCTTACAACGACCGTCGCGTATTATCATTATTAATAAAAAAAGTTTTAGTTAAATAATATACAATGTGTACGTGGTAGAGCCATGCTGCATAGTTGTACGAGGGGACATTTTAAAGTTCGCGGAAAGGAGGGTAAGTAGTCGAAATAAAAATCCAAATTTATTTTTCCTTTTCAATATACCTGCTACCCTAATACATTTTTTGGATCTTTCAATTAATTTATACCCTCAAAAAGAAAATGATTTGTCTTTGTTTAAAAAAATACGCCAAAACTGCTTTCTTCACTTCTTCGTCACTTCGTTCGTAAAACTTTTTTCCCACAAAGTTTTTTTATATGTTTCGAAATAGATAATAATTACTGGGGGCTAGTTCAAGACTATAGGGTGGGTGCGATAATATTTCGAAGCCTACCTTCTGCAGGGCAGCCATCGCAATATGGCACTTATGACCAGGCGCGTTGTCGTGCAGAAGAAGGATCCCTTTGGTCAATTTTCCCCTTTTTTTCTTTTTTTATGGCTTCCTTCAATTATTTTGAAGCGTAGGAATTTCCAGTTATGGAGACATCCTTATCTTTATAATTAATCAATAGGTTTGCTTCTGAGTCCCAAAAGACTGTCGCCATGATTTTTCCAGCCGATTGTGCCACCTTAAATTTCTTGGGTGGTGGTGGTGGTTACGTAGCACGAATAGAGGACGGGGAAGAACCACGCTCTCACAGAATACCACCGTAAAATAGCAGCTTAATACTGCTGTGTTTCGTAAGGTGAATTTTGTGCTGGTATTCAAGATTAATATCAAGTTATTTTTTTCCTTTGTGAGTAGACTAAGGAATATCACAATCTCAATATCGTGTAAATGGTTATACTCTAGCAGGAGTGCGGACTTTGCTGTGTACCGGCCTCAAGGATATAGAGAAGCAGTATAATTACAAGTTGTAAAGCATTCCATCTAAATCTAATACGTGGTAGAGCCACGCTGCAGCTATATTATTGTTGTAGCACGAATGTGTCAGCTCATAGAGGGAAAGACCACGCTCTGACAATCTTGTCAGATGGTATCTACCAGCGTAAAATAACAGCTTAATGCTGCTGTTTATTAAAGAATAAAGATAAAAAGTAAGATAGTTAAGATCCGGAGACCCTTTTTACAGGAAACGAGGCATTCTATATAAGTCCTCACCGGTGACAACATATCTGCATTTTGAATCTTAATCACGGATACATGTAGATATCTATGGTCCACAGGAACCACTTACTATAAGGTGGACTGTGTGCTCGTATGACACCCGTATTCTATTAAAAAATTTGGAGACTAATTTCCACCTCTAATGTTAACATTAAAATAACTTCCTTTTGAGCAATTTGAAGTTGGTTTTCACTTTTGTTAAAAGTTATAATTATTTCATTTGTAGTTAGGGTCTAAAGGAAGAAAATTCCACCCTTTTAAGACAACACATAAAGTTTTAACAATTATGAATAACAAGTATATAAAGAATATAATTTTTTGTCATGGTTTGAATGAGCTTTGTGGTAAAGATATTAGCTTATTCTTTTCTGTGTAATATAAGTAATTTACGTCAAGCAAATTACCTACATATTTAATTGGATGATAAAACTGAGCGTACATCTAAAAACTAATGACAATTAAAACCTTACTCTTGTAGTAGTGTGATAAAAAGTCCACCATCTTGTCCCATTCGATCCATTTCGTCTATGTAGTCATGTGTGTCATTGGAGACGACCATGAAAATGTCTGAAAATATTATAGCTTCCTATAGTAGGCGGTATACAATCTTGTTTACACCAGACGTAAAATGGTCAGATCGATGATAGGCGGCAGCTTCAAAGGTATATCTGGTACTGATTGTATTAATCGTATATATTATATCCGTGGAAGAGCCACCCCGGAACTTTATTAAGGTTGTAGTACGAATGGGTCGGCTCGACCGCGGAATGAACACGTTCTCACAGAATACCAGCGTAGATAGCAGCTTAATCTTTCTGTGTTTAGTATGGTGAGTGTTAGCATGCATGAGAACAGGAAACCGCTTTTATTGAGAACAAAGCTTATGAACCTACTGGCCGAGAATAATAATAATAATATCCTCCAGACCGAATTTTGACCACGGCGGCCTGCCTCAGCGGAGGCTAGCCGTCGGCGCAGGACAGGATTATAGTGCCTAAGTGTATGCGCAAGCACAGGTGCACTCTCTATTCCTTCACTCTCATAATCCGATGGGACGGTAAACCTACACGACCGGAGAGAGATCAGGCGCAGGACCAACGGCTTTACGTGCCTTCCGAGGCACGGGGGGGGGGGGTGAGACATCGCCAACTTCTTGACTCCGGGCAGCTACTGAGAATTTCATGACAGAAAAAACTCAATAATTGATTTTTTGGGTCGAACCGGCCGAAAATAAACTACATGCAAAAGAAATTATGTTAAAGAAAAAAAAAAGAAAAAAGTTATGTGCCAACAATTTTTTTAAATATCGTTTTAGTGGTTTAAAAAAGTATTTCCCAAAAGACTGAAAAGACCACTTACTTACTGAGAATAATAAATGAAAAAAAAGTGACATGTACTTTGAATGGGCATAACATATCAGTGGACTTAGGTTAAGTAGTAAATATGATTATAAAGTTATTAAAAAAAGTAAACTCAATATCAAAATATAAAAATTTTAAAACCATTATCATATAATCGTGTTCAAGTTTTATTAAAGTCCCCGTGCTCATTTTTATTTGAAAAAAAAAACACTGTAAAATATTAAAGTTTCTTTTGAGATTAAATACTAACATTTAGGGTGGAGAGAAGTGAAGTGTGAAACGATTCTTAAAGAGAATTCTAGAGGGGCTCTGGTCATGCTAATCAACGTGCTTTCATACGTGAAGATGACATAAAGAGGGTGAGATAGAAATAGAATTCACCAAGTGGTGGATATAAGCTATGAATAAAACTAAGTCTTAGAGTTACATTACGTTTAATTTTTACTCATTCTTAATACTATGAGACGTAAGGGTTATACATATTCTACATTTATCACAACTATACAATGAAAAAGGTAATATTTTGCTAGGTGAAATTTCTTCCTCTCTCTTCAAGAGTCCGACTGGGTCCGGCACTTTTACGTACTTTTGTCGCCAAATAGTAGTAGGTACGCGTCATGTTGAGTTCCAGTTTGAAGGACATAGAGAGCAAGTATGATCGACATAGAGAGCAAGTATGATTGCTGTAGATAACAAGCTGTTAGACATTCCATCTTAGTCCTTAAAGATATTGAATATAGGGTATAAAGTTGGCTGCAGGTGTCCGTGAACTGCAGTATCCACTGTAATATGGTGATTATAATAAGAGTATACTAATGGTAAGTATGTGTAGCTTCTATTAGACATTAGTAACAGCGAAATTCCTTGCGTTAATCCAGCAAATCAGGTGCATTTTTCTGCGCCGGCTCATTGCGTTAACTCAAAATTACGCCATGGAGCAACATATTAAACTCATCTGTCAAATCAGCCATTTGTCAAATTAACAGCCTGTGGCCAGCACGTAAATTAAAATGTAGAAAATAAATATGACCTACATAAAGGTATCATGTATCACTCCTTTTAAATTTCGCGAAGCAATTCAGTTCAGTCTATAAATGTAGTATAAAATAACAACATCTTAACACCTTTAGAACTCCCGGTCCTGCGTTGAACGTCAACACAATTTAGAACTCGAAAATTTGATGGTTTTTCTATTTCACATATCTTTTTAAGTTTTATAGATTGACTCTATGACCTTGGATTTCTTAAAAGGAAACACAATAACGTAATTTTCTCGATAGAAAAAAATTGCAAAGTAGGCTCTAATTAGTTACATTCTTTCATGACACCACAATATTTTTACGATTAAGTTCGTGGAATTATTTTTAAGACAGTAAATAATCATATCTAAATTCTGATAAACCATTTTTAATCCATAACAACGTTTTGTATAAAAATATATTGTTTGGCGCTTATTTAACTTTTTTTTCCCAAGCGCATGTTCGGTATAACTATCTCATTATTTGTAGGTATATTATGAAGTCATTGTATCACTTTCATTTCGACACTCCCTCAGTCATCTGTGAGCTTCACCGAAAAAAGAATTAGCCATGCCCCTAAAACTGCGATTCATTTTCAAAGTAAATCCTCTTGACATAATATTAAAAAATCCTCCACTTAGCTCACTGAGCGACCTTGAGCTTCCTCATACGGTCAGCAGTAAAGGACTACATCCTAGGCCCATATGTCATCATTGCACTGGTTGCACATCAACACGCACTGGTTGTGCAATTTTGTTTTCTAGTTTTGAGGAATACCTGAAGTGACGTATCTTATAAAAATTCGGTAATAAATATATATGATAATTATACATAAATAAATATATATCGATGTATATTTATCATTTCCTTTTATATATTAATCCAGCCCAACCAGAAGTGAATACTATATCAATAACCCCCATAATAATAAATGCGTTTGTTAAGTTTGGTAACTGCCGAACATCAAATATGGCAATCTATTTGGGAAAATTATGTTTAAGTGCGGAGTTTCGATATGCTGTAATAAATGTAAATCAGTTTAACCGCCACAATAAATCCCGTAAGTGGCGACCCGCAACACGTCATGGCACGTTATCTTACAGGTTTAAGGCGATAGTAAAGTGGTTTGCTGCAAATCGTAGGCTTTCAAAGCACGGTAAAACTTATTTTAAGACATTTGATAAAAAACAAATTAATTATTTTTACTATGAAGTTAAAAAACGTATAATTTGTTTAATTTGATCATGACCACCTAACTGCTCATAACTCATTCTCTGTTCTACTCAAGGTTAGCTGTTAGAGAATGTCATATAGCATTGAGTTCGCCTTTTGTACAATATTTTTGGTGCAATTAGAATTAAAAAAAATTAATAAATGAAATTATTTATTTACATAATATACAAATATATACAACATTTAATATAATACCAAAAACAACTAAAACTTAAATTACCACACAAACTTACTGTGTCTTTTTACGTGGTAGAGCCACGCTGCAGCCATATTATGGTTGTAGCACGAATGTGTCAACACATTTTAAAGACGTAAGTTACCTATTATAAATTAAAAACTTCTCCTTAGCTCATTGAGCGACCTGGAGCTTCCTCATACGATCAGTAGTAAAGAAACACGTGTCAGATCCATATGTCATCACTGGCACCATGCACTGATTATATAATTTTGTTTTCAAGTCGTTAGGATTACTTGACGAGATGTGTCGTATAAAAACAGAGTAATTTTTTTTTAAATATATATATATATGTATATATATATATATATACTTATATATATATATATATATATATATATATATATATATATATATATACATTTAATAGTAATCCTATTAATTAACATTACTAATATTCCCTTTAACCCCCCCCTGGTAAGCTGAAAATGCTTGTGTTAGGTGTAGTTCACGACAATAGTCGAATGGTGGATTCGAACCCACAACCTTTTGAGTTCGCGGTCCGCGCCCTGCCATTAGGGTACTGTCGCTTTATATTAATAAGAAGCTGAACGTTCGTCGTGCCTCTAATCTCCACAGAGGTAGGCAGAGTTCCTAGTCTTGTTGTACTCTACTTACCTCTTCAGAGATAGTCGAGTTGCTTGCTGCTTTTTACTAGTTCAACTAAAAAATATCATCAACGCTGCGGTGGCTGAGCAGTCAGCTACTTCACCTGAGGATGCCTCGTGTAGAGGCGAAACACGTGTCGTATTATCGTCGGTGGTGTGTCTTTCCTGGTGTGGTGGTGGTAGGAGTAGTGGTGCTGGAATTAGTGGTGACGGGGATAGTGCACGCAATTGAGGGAGGGCTGGAGGTGATAAAGGCAAGGTAATTTTACCGTCTTTAACAAAAATATGGGTTTAGACATAAAATTGAAAATAGATACTAAGGTATATACAAATTGAACTTAAATTGAACATTTAGAAAAAATCCAAAACAAAAATGGCTGATTATCTTCAATGCCTGAACATATTTTGATGAAACATATTTAAGAAAAGAATGCCAGAAAACCTAATTTACAATAAAAAAATCGCACCGTAATCGGTTCACCCGTTCAAGAGCTACGGTGTCACAGGCAGGCAGACAAAGACGCACATAGCGGTCAAACTTATTACACCCTTCTTTTTGCATCGGGGATTAAAGAACAAGGTTTTCGAATGTGTGTTTTTGAACAAACGTCAAATAAATTCGCCTCTTATAATGTTAATTGTTCTGTTGGGAAGAAAATATGATATATATTTTTAACAATTTTTTGTTTTAATAACGTTTTAAATAACTAACTTAAATTGAATATTTGATAAAAGGCCGAAAACAAAAAAAGCTGATGATCTTCAAACGGCTGAACCAATTGTGATAAAAACATGTCTGAGAATCACGGCTAGAAATTCTGCTATTAATTTAAAAAAAAACCGCACCCAAATCTGTTCAAGCGTTTCAGAGTTACGGTGCCACAGACACACACATAGTGATCAAACTTATAACACTCTTCTTTTTCGTGGTGGGTTAAAAATGACCCTGTCAAATTTAAAAGCTATCAACTAAGTGAAACTAGTGTTTACGGATTCTATGGCAGAAAATAATTTATTTTATATTCCTGACTTTTCGAGTAATTTACAACACCCATGGTAACGAGGAGACTGCCCCTATCTAATTTAATTGAAATGTGTAATGTTCGCATAAACATACATAAACATCGTATATGAGACGAGATACACAGAACTCTATTTACCGAGAAACCCAATTACAGTCTATGACGTTGGCTCCGCGATTTTTAACTTATCATTAAAGAGATAAATTGAAATTTTCATCATTTAAAAAATCAGAAAAGTTTTTTCTAAGGAGGTTAAAATTTAGGAGGTAAAACTTTTCGCTGTCACAAGACAGATACCATTTTTTGCAACTGTAATCATGCCTCTAGCCCCTGTTATTCAATTCATATTTCCTATAAATTACATCTAGAATATTGCCTTTGCATCGCACATCTGGTTTTAGTAATGTCTTTTTCACATTTTTATTATTCTTGTAATATTCACGTAAATCATATTCGACGACCGGAGGGTCACATCGGTAGGGAGTTTGGTTAGATGTTGTCCATAGAGTTCCATTTGGTTAAAGTATCTGAGTATAGCCGAAGGGCACCTCATTAGGCGGTCAGTACGTGGTCTTAACCATTGTTAAGACCACGTACTTAAAAATGGCGGATACAGGTCCGCCATTAACTAAGTCGTTAGTTTATTTATGATAGACATCACTTACAAAAATGACACAATTCACACACATAACAATATGTAAAACAGGATAATACTAAATCAACACCAACAAATTACTAAACTAAATATGATATTTGTTAATAGGATAATAGTGACAAAAGCGTACGCAGTCTCCTGATGGTAAGTGGTTACTGTGGCCTATATACATCTACATCTGTCCTCGGTTAAAATGTCAAAATGTCCATATAGCACCCGTAAGGACTAATATGGAATTTCTTTCATTCATTCATTACAGCGTTTCACAAGTCCACTGCTGAACATAGGCCTCCCCCAAGTAATGCCACAAAGCACGGTCCTGAGCCGCCTGCATCCATCGACTTCCTGCATGTCTTACCAGGTCGTCACTCCATCTAGTGGGGGTCGCCCTACACTACGCCTACCGGTACGAGGCTGCCACTCGAGAACCTTTCTTCCCCATCGGTTATCGGTTCTTCGAGCTATATGGCCGGCCCATTGCCACTTCAGCTTACTAATCCGTTGGGCTATGTCGGTCACTCTGGTTTTACTGCGGATATCCTCATTTCTGAGTCTATCACGCAGAGAAACTCCGAGCATAGCCCTCTCCATAGCTCGCTGAGCGACCTTAAGCGTCCTCATACGGCCAGCAGTGAAGGACCACGTCTCAGATCCGTAAGTCATCACTGGCAACACGCACTGGTTGTACAATCTAGTTTTTAGAGATTGAGGTATACCTGACGAAAAGATATGCCGTAATTTCCCGAACGCTGCCCAGCCGAGTTGAATCCGTCGATTGACCTCTCGGTCGAAGTTGGACTTACCTAGTCGGACTATTTGTCCCAGGTAAACGTATTCGTCAACAACTTCGAGCATAGTGCTCCCAACAACTACCGGCATAGGTGTGACATGGACATTGAACATGATCTTTGTTTTGTCCATGTTCATCTTAAGACCTATCCGTTGGGAGGCACTATTGAGGTCATTGAGCATAGTGCTTAAGTCCTCCAGCGATTCTGCCATAAGGACTATATCGTCGGCAAATCGAAGGTGAGTGATGTACTCGCCATTGATGTCAATACCGTATCCTTTCCAGTCCAGTAGCTTGAAAACGTCTTCCAATGCAGCGGTGAAGAGTTTCGGGGATATAACGTCACCCTGTCTTACACCTCTCTGCAGTTGGATAGGTTTCGAGCTCTGGTTCTGTACTCGGATAGCCATCGTAGCCCTACTGTACAAACACTTCAGCACTTCGATATACCGACAGTCAACTTGGCACCGCTGAAGGGACTGTAGCACCGCCCAAATTTCGACGGAATCAAAGGCTTTCTCATAGTCCACATACGCCAGGCAAAGTGGCAGATTGTACTCTTCAGTCTTCTGTACAATCTGCCGCAGGGTATGTATGTGGTCTATGGTACTGAAGCCTTTTCGGAAACCGGCTTGTTCGGGAGGCTGGAAGTCGTCAAGTCTGCGTGCGAGACGATTCGTAATGACTCTCGAAAACAGCACGTAGACGCGGCTCAGAAGGGAAATCGGTCTGTAGTTCTTTAAGAGAGCGTTGTCGCCTTTCTTAAAGAACAAGACCACCGCATTTCTGCTCCACGCCTCTGGAGTAGTGCCACCATGGAGGACGGAATTGAAGAGCTTCTGAAGGACTTCAAGTACCGGTGTTCCACCCGCTTTCAGAAGCTCCGCTGTAATTCCATCCTCGCCTGGGGCCCTGCCGTTTTTAAGGTGCTGGAGAGCCATTCTAATCTCGCTTAGACTGACGTCCGGGATATCATCGGAATAGTGTCGGATAAGACTTGCTCTTGGATCGTTACTCACACTTGCGTGTGGCTCCAACGATGATGTGTACAGCTGCCCATAGAACCTCTCAATCTCACTCAAAATCTCAGGTGTCCCGGAAACGATGTTGCCACACTCAGTCTTCAGCCTTGACAGTTGGCTCTTTCTGGCAGACAGATCTCTGGCAAAGACTTTGGAGCCCTGGTTCCGCTCGATCGCTTCTTTAATACGAGAAGTATTAAAGTTGCGTAAGTCTCGCCGTATGCATTTGGAGATCTGTCTGTTCAGTTGCCTGTATGCTGTCAAATCTGTTGACGATTGCAGCCTCATCTCCCGTCTAACAGCCATGAGATTAAGAGTGTGATCGGAGAGTTTTTGTGTTCTTCTGCGGCGGGTCTTACAGAACTTAGCTCCGACCGCATGGACAGTTTCCACGAGCTTGTCGTTCATATCGTCCACTGCATTGCAATCTTCTAGGCACTGGAAGCGGTTACGTAACTCGAGCTGAAAGGTTTCGGGATTCTGGATTAGAGCACGAGGGGGACGGAGCGTTGACTTCATTAGACGAGACCTCTCCAACTTAACGTTTAGGTTCAGTGTGCCTCTAACCATTCGGTGATCGCTGCCAGTTTTCACCCTTGCGATCACTGAGACATCACTGAACAGTTGGCGTCTGGTCGTCATAATGAAGTCAATCTCATTTTTTGTCGAACCGTCGGGGCTCGACCAGGTCCACTTCCTGTGGGGCCGCTTCTGGAAGAAAGAGTTCATCATAAAGAGTCCCTCTTTCTCCATTTCATCCATTTCAGCGCTGATTTCAAGTGAAACCAGTTTTCGTTTCAAGATGCAACAATAGAAACATTGAGTAGAAATTACTGTTACTTTTGATTACAGCTATATTAAGGTTGTAACATGAATGGATGGAACGACCACGCTGTCTCAGAATACCAGTGTAAAATAGTAATAAATACATTTTTCCTAAGCTTCTTTCTTTCTATTATACTGCAGCAAGAAATGTACTACCAAGTTTAAAATTTGGCTATTCTAATATTTTGATGTAAATACAATACGTGGGAAGAGCAAGACTCTCCCAACACAAGTATCTTATGATTACTTTCTGGGAGGACTCGGCAAACTAATTGTAAATTATTTACGGAAATAAAACATTTTTATTTAATTTATTTATTTATTTAAATAGCAGCTTAATTTAATTAATAATGTTGCGCGGCTAAGTTGACATTTCATCTCATGGCATGCTAGCTCTAGCGCCATCTAGTGTCGGGTAACAGAGCGAGGAGAGAGCTTTCCAGAAAATGACATAACTAATTTTTTAACAGACAGCGCCATCTAGTATCAAATTTAAGAACTAACCTTTCTAGAAGCTCTACACTCGATCTTTCTGCGCTTGGTCGGTTGGCGCGCGTATTTACTTGAATATTCTGGAATATTCTGGATGTTTTCGTGGAAGAGCCCTATATAAAGGCGCTGCAATACGCGATCGAGGCTGCGCCCTCCTTTCTGCCAAGGAGGGTCGCGTTCGTATACGGCTTAGAGATCTCTAGTCAGATCGTTAAGCCAATTCCTAAAATGTTGGGTTTAGTGGGTAAAAGCCACCACATAAGCCGGCTGCGTGGTATGCTATGAGCATTCCCAACCTCCCTCCCCCGCTTTCCGGAGGGTTGCCCATATTTGCTTCGGGCGCAAAAAAAAAAGCGATCGAGGAAGTATTGAAGTTGGCGAGACACGCGAAGCTTCGGAGCGGAATAAAGTGAATCAGTGTGATTAATTATTAGTGTTTTTTTTTAACTTTAATTATTGTAAAGTGAATTAAAGTGTTAATTTAGGTAATTCTATCGGCAATTTTTATTGTCACGAACCTCAAGCTCGTAACAATAACATTGGACATCCGGGGACACCTTCTTGACTGGAAACGAGGCACTCCATTGTAGTCCTCATGTGTGACAACGCATCTGCATTTTGATTTTTTAATCGAGGACAGATGCAGATGTTTTTGGATCACAGCACCTACTTACCATCAGGTGGAATGTATGCTCGTTTTTCATCCTTATTCTATAAAAAATATTACAGTGTGAGTACAATGTGATTAGTATAAGCTTATAGAATAGGAATAGGAATATGCTCTTATAACTGAATCTATTTATCTTTAAACTTATAAATAAAATTGAAGTTTCTGTCTATAATATCGAAATATCTGCCTTCTATTGAACTCTGGATCTCGTCATAATTTTCCTTTATCAACAGTCAAAATTTGTATTTTGAAGGTGGCGGCAATAGTCAACAGAGTGGAACCTACCCAAGTGATCTACTAGGCGTAAAAGGTTAAGTTGTGAGCGGTACCCATGCCGTATCCTAGACACAAATGGTTGGTTCGCCTGAGGACCCCTATGACCTGCCGCAATATACATCTGAGTAATGGGACATACTTTCAAACACATATTAAATAAATAATTTAACAGAAATTATTATCGATTTAACATTTATTAATTAAAAGACCACAGGCAGAAACCCACCTATTTCTATAATCTGATCCAATATACTATTAGATTTTCGTTTCTGCTTTCTTTATCTCAAATATGTTAATCTTATCTTTTCCCCGCTCTGTACTATTTCTTATGAAGTCTTTGTAGTTTAGGGCAGGGGTCGGTATCGCTTCTAGCCTGTATATAGTAAGTTATCCGAGTTATTTCAGCCACAATAAATGAAGAACAAACGTTATGACGGAGCAGATTAAAGACACAGCAAATCTATTAATATCTATCGCCTTGCGTCCTTCCAATTAACGCGTGTGCAGCGGATCCACAGACGGTGATCTTAATTAAATATCCCGCGCTTGATTGCTTTACGAATCAATCGTTTTATTTATTCGTTAAATTATTACAGCCTATTAAAAGTGCATAGCTGCACATAAGCCCCCGTCATAGATTCTCCCATAGGGAGAAATTAGCATAGTTGTCATTCGTGGCAAGAGGGTTCGCAACCTCAGTTTTTTTATTAAAAGTTAAAAAGTTAAAGTTAAAGCAAAGCAAGGCCAAGAACCCCTATGTCGTATCCCCTCAGTTTCAAGGCACTCTCCTTGTTGCCTCAGCCAGTATCGGAATCCTCGGCGTCGACATATCGAGTGACGTGCAGTTTCGTGGTCACTTGGAAGGGAAGGCCAAATTGGCCTCTAAAAAGCTTGGCGTGCTCAGCAGAGCGGGACAGTATTTCATGCCGGCACACCGCCTGCAACTTTATAAGGCGCAGGTTCGGCCGCACATGGAATACTGTTCCCATCTCTGGGCTGGGGCTCCCCAGTACCAGCTTCTTCCACTTGACCGTATCCGGCGCAGAGCGGCTCGAATCGTCGACGACCGAGTGCTTTCCGATCGGCTCGATTCACTGGCGCTGCGAAGAGATGTTGCATCTCTTTGCGTATTTTATCGCATCTATCACGGGGAGTGCTCTGAGGAATTGTTCGGATTAATCCCAGCCGCCAAATTTCGTGAACGCACTACACGTCAAACGTCCCGATACCATCCACACCATCTGGATGCTTGGCGGTCCACCACTGTACGTTTCACAAGGAGTTTTCTTCCACGTACAACCTCTCTGTGGAATAGTTTACCACCGGCGATTTTTACGGACCGATACGACCTGGGGACCTTCAAGAAAAGAGCTTACTCCTTTCTAAAGGGCCGGCAACGCACCCGCAATTCTCCTGGTGTTGCGGTTGATCATGGGCGGCGGTAGTCACTTAACATCAGGTGAGCCGCATGCTCGTTTGCCCCTTCTTCTATATAAAAAAGCATAATATATACATATGTAGTACCACGCTGCAGCTATATTACAGTTGTAGCACGAATAGGTCGGCTCGTCCGAGGTGAGACCATGCTCTCACAGAATACCGGCGTGGAATAGCAGATTTATGCGGATGTATTTCGTATGATGAGTATAAAGAGCTGGGAGCTCATTTTGCTGAAAATTACGTTTTAATCCTCAGGGTTGACAAAGCATTCTGCATATTCTTAATGTCTATGGGCCGCAGCATCCACTTACCATCAGGTGGACTGTGAGCTCGTTCGTCGCCCTTACTCTATTAAAAAGTATGCCTGTATATGTATGTATGTATTTTTGTATGTTCTCTATATAATTCGCCTGGGATTCATATAAATCAGATTTTATATATTGAGGGTCCACATCTAGCGTTGCGAATACGTCGTAAAATTTAAATGTAATTAATATTTTATTCATCGATATTTTTCCGATCCGTGTGTCCCTTGTAGAGAGCTGGATAGTGAGGATTATTTACATGTATTGAACAGTGATATGGTAAATCAAAATGAATGTGACGTCACCTTATTAGCCGACTTCAATAAAAAAGAAGTTTCTCAATTAGAGCATAATATGGTTTTGTTTTGTATTAACGCGATGTGTTTGTCAATTGTGTAGTCTTATTATAAAAATGAAAATGTTAAAGTTACTGCCTATATACGTCTCATTGCTGGGCACAGGCCTCCTCTCTTTTGTCAAAGGGTTTTATGGCCAGGAAGTGTCCACCGCGACGCCCACGCGTGCGTGTACGTATGCGTGTTGGCGAACTTCACATGTTTTCGAAATACATTTTTTTCTTATTTTTTTAAGGTTTCGTCACGATGTTTTCCTTCATCGCCGAGCACGTGGTAAATCAACGCTTAAAATTGCAAATAACAATTGCATTGGTGTCGGCGGGGATCAAACCCGGGTTGCTCGCGTACTGTGAGATTTACAACAAGCGCTAGCTATCTGATCTACCACGGCTTAATTTTATTTTAACGATAATTTAGTGGGTTTCGTAAGGGGGGTCATAAAAGAACTCTTTAATATACTAGTCACAAAAAACATCACAATACTAAACATTACAATACAAACGTATTTACTTCGAAATTCTACGTAACTTTAATTAGTATTATCGTTAGTACGATGTAAAAAATCAACTAGGCACCATCCGCGTAATAAAATAAACCAATTTATCTTATCTAGTTCCGAGGGTACCTCCCGCCCTCCCTGAATTGCGTGCACTATCCCCGTCACCAATAATCCCAGCACCTCTACTCTCAACACCACTGCACTTGGAAAACACATCACCGCCGATAATACACGTGTTTTGCTCCTCGTGTGAAGTAGACTAAGCAGTCAGCCACCGCAAAGTCTACTTGGTCTACGCAAAGTAATGCCTAACTCTATTAATTAGTAAATGTTTTACATAAAAAATTGTAGTATGAGAGATGTCCTTACTCGTTCGATTGCTGCTAAAACTGACTAGAAGGCGTGGTAGAGGGCGTGTTCAAAGGTCGTCTCCACAAATTGTGACCTAAATGTAATTCTTTGGTTGCCAAATATAATTCTATGGTTATAAAGTCCCAGAAAATATACAAGGTCTCTTTATTACGAAGTTTGAATATGTTATTATATAATAACTGTTGATAATAACTCCTGGAAATGAGGTAGTCGCTTTCAAGCTGTTTTAAAAAGAAATGTTTTAAATAGTTTGTACAACCTTTCATATTGCATACGTTACTTTAAAACTAAGTCCGTCTCGGTTTCTAGCTGGTTCTTATCAGGACAGAGGTATTTTCCGAAGTGGTAAAAGTAAAGAATGACTATTTTTTATATCATACTGTTCTCCATTCTGTGTGCCAATAAATTACGTAAATCAATGAATTTCGAAAACCCCCGAATAAAAAGAACTGGTGATCTTCACACAGCTACAAATATTTTATGTATACAAAGTTAAGAAAACTCTCGATAACGTCACCTTTCAAACAAAAAAACTTAAATCTGTATTAGTTCATTGGTTTTGGAGCTACGATGTCAGAGACACACACAGACACATATATACTCGTTAACACGTTAAACACATAACACACACATCTCTGCTTACGTCGGGGTTTAAAACTAAAGTACACTATGTGCATTAGATTGCTTTTAATTAAAGATGTGAAAATTAATTAGCTACGATCTGCTTGCTATAGTGAAGTTCTCCAATCTTCGTTAATGGCTATGGTGGAGCGTATGGGTTACTAATTTTGAATCCGGGACGAATGACCACAAAATGGTGACGCTAATGGTTTCTGGTTTCGAATTTGGAAACGGATGGACACTAAATGGTTAAGGTGATTAGGTTGCCCTTCGTGAAATACTAACAGCTAATTTAATCTACTAAATGTGCGTTTTGGCGCCACCAGACTATTTGACGAAGTGACTTCGCAATGAGTTGCAGCGCTGAGAAGCGCGGACTCAAGTCCCGCACGACAAAAGTATTTTTATACCGTTTCCGCTACAGCCTGCTAAAGTCCAATGCTAAAACTATGTCTACCCTCATAGAGGGGGTATTTGCCATAGTTGCCACGATTGGCAAACGAGTTGGCAGCCGCAGTCTTTTATTTTTAGTCGCGATAAAGAAGACACCGCTACCCATCTCCTGCCTGTCTCCCTCTGTCGTCTCTTACGGCACCCACGGGATGATATGGGGTAGTGGGTGTTCGTACACCGCCACTACACGGTCATGTGTCATGGTGTTTGGATGCTTCTCCTTGTGAAACTTATGTATGTTAACTGCTTCCAAGTGATAGTAGAAAATCCTAGTGAGAAGGTAACTTTTTTAAGAAATAAATAATAAATAAATCCTCATCGTTCCGTAAACGTTCACAGCTGGACGTGAGCTTCTTCTGCTGTAGTGAGGAGTTCACTTATGTCCGATTCCTATATCCAAGAAACGTTTCGTTCGTCTTAACGATCCGTTTTGTTAGATACGAGGTGCATATAAGAAAATTCATATTACAAACTATTCGACTTAAAATGAATAAACTTTAAACGGTTCATAAACAGTTTTCAATAAATGGTTTTCATGCAGTTCATTCACTGCAAAACGGCTCGTATAAAAACGAGTCGTGTTTTATATAGAAACCCGGTATTAATGATCACAATCGACAGGTGTTAGGTCGCAGTATCAAACGTCTCGCACGCCGTAGCCGTAGCCGGTCTGGATATTTAACGTCGTACGTAATGTGACGATTAAGAAAAATCCTCCACTCCCTACAATAGGGGAGGCTCAGCAGTGGACTAACGAACTAACTAATGAATGGTCTCGACTTGACGTTGTAGAGCCACGCTACAGTTATGTTAGTTGTAGCACTAATGGATCGGCCCGACTGGGTAAGGACCACGCTCTCACAGAGTGTAAGCTTCCAATAGCAGCTGCTATGTTTCGTATGGTGAGTGTAGAGACCTGGGGACGCTTTTTACTGGAAAAGAAGCATTCCATCTTAATCATAAGGGGGGACAACGCATGTGCATTTTGATTCTTAATCGAGAACAGATGTAGATGTCTACGGGCCACAGCATCCACTTACCATCAGGTGAATTTAGTACTCGATTGTCACCATTATTCTGTAAAAAATCATTATGTTTTGTATTTTATTTTGTCAACCTGCTACAAAAAGAAGAAAACTAATAAAAATACTCCTAAAACTGACATTTAACAAAATCCCAAAGGTAAGTGTTGAAATATGGCAACTTAAATTTATAAGAAATACTCAACAAGTCAAGAGGAAGATTAATGAATAGAAAATTAGTTGCACAAACTAAAAGCAAACAATACCCGCAGCCAGGGTCTCCCCCGCCAGCTGTTCACTCTTTCCGCCCTCTTGAAGAAATTAAATTTTGCAAAGATTTATTAATTAACAGATTAATTATACTTTTTTTAAATTTTTTAAGAGATTTTTATAAAACATATTAAACTTCCGCATTTCGTTATAGACTCCATTAGCATAATATATCATTCCGTAGGTGTCGTAAGAGGCGACAGGGAAAATCTAAAACAGGAAATTGGTAGCATCTTCCTGATACTACTACTTTTTTGTGTAATCGTATTACATAATGTTATATAATTTTACTATAATTATATTATTTCATCATCATATTTGATTATAGATTGTTTATTAATAGGTAAAGTAACTCGCCTACAATGCACGCCTTGGTAACCTATTATTAACACAACATTTAGTTCCTAATCATAGAATGAAAATATTTTAATTTACCAAATATTGTATGTCTTCTTGGTTATCCTTAAAAAATAATAATAACCCAATAAAATACTGCGGTACCGGCCCGCCTTCTAAGCGTGGCCACTGTGGCAAATACCTCCTTCAGTCAGTCAGTAGGTAATGTATGGGCACGGTAATATTATCTATACAGTATTGTAACTCGGCCGTATCTTTCAAATAAATGCCTACAGCCGTGCGGCACGTAAACATGTGATAGGGCTACCTGCCTCCAGGATTTTTACACTTGCCTACTTTGTGTTTCCATTTAGTTTTATGATTGTAAATATACTTTTTATATAAACAAATAAAATAGGTACTTTGTGAATTGAATAGGAAGTGTTCAATAAAAATGCGTGTCGTTTTTTGATTGGTAGATTTAATTAAAAAACCATGTTTATGTTTGAATAACAAATCGGTTAAATAAATTTGCGACCGAAAAATATTTGCACCTCGGCTGAGACTTACGAAATGCTTTATTATTAGATTTTTAAATATAAAAAATCCGCTTTCTAATATAAAGCTTAAAATAATATAAATTAAAAATTATTTTGGCAAACATGGACAACGTGGAGAAAAGGAATATCTTTTAATTGGTTATAGATATCTGCAGCTACTTTACAATTTATATGTTTGTTTTTAAATGAAGTTCAGATTTATTATTTCTTTATTTCTATTCTATTATTTATTTCCTCCATTTTTTTATATATTTCGCAAAATCATCACTGCGGCACAGTCTCGACTGTCTGCATGCCGAGCGCATGCCGAGATCGAGGCGCGTAGGTATAGCTCTCGCTTCGTGCGTTTGTATGAAGTTGGAATACTGTATAGATAATATTACCGTGGTATGGGTGAGAGAAATTTAGCCCACTCACAGACTTAACAAAAAAAAAACCAATAGAATATGTGATTGTTGTAACCACCCTTACTGTGCCTGAAGCCGGACAGCTTACGTAAATTCTACTTATTCCGATGATACCAATAGACCTACCCAACTCATTTCGTCAAAAACGGCTTCAATTCTTATTTTTATAGGAAAAGGAAAGCAACGAGCAAATAGTCCACCTGATGATAAGTTGCCACTGTGTGACCCATAGACATCTACATCTATCCTCCATTAAGAATCAAAATGCAGATGCGTTATCATCCCTGAGGACTAAGATGTAATGTCTCGTTTCCACGCTGTAAGAGCGTGGTCGTTCCCCGGTCGAGCCGACCCACTCGTGCTATAACCATAAAATAGATGCAGCATGGCTGTATCCCCTAAAAGTTCTCCGTTAAAATGTTACTTATACTAAACCTTTAGGGATTTAAAAAAAATTACGTAAATTTACTTGAATTCATATTTATTAATGAAATTAAATTCAAATTTTTACAGTAATGATGTTTGCGGTAAAAAAAATATCATTCTCTATGGTAAAATATATAACACAATTTGGATGGCAATAAATAAATGACTACTAACCTGGAAACCCCATACAAGATAGGTGATTACGAAGCATGCACACGTACAATTCAAACTTGTTCAGTGGAATCTAAAGGTAAATTACTCTGCAATCTCCGAAAGGGTTAATTAACAACCTCGAAAGGTCAGAGTCGGTCTTGAATTAACGTGTTTAATTAATGTTTATAGTATTTTGGAAACCACCAATAGCAAGGTACAATATGAAACTTTATAGCAGCTACACTAAATTATTTTATTTATTTACTTATTACTGAAAAATTGCCGTGAACAATTATAATGTCTAACAAAATATACTTAACAAGCATTAAATGGTGGTAAAACTTACCCAATTAGCTTAGTTAAATCCTGTACTTTCTTGCCTTGAAGACATCCATATTGTATTCTGATGGAAAGATAAAAAAAAATATTCCAGTCCTTGGCTATACTTTGAGGGCGTGAAGAACAAACCGAAGAGACTCACCAAGAACCTGGGTATCCGACGATGGAAAGGGGAAACATTAAAATATGTAATTCAATTTATTAATTTTTTTTAAAGTGTAAACTATATGTTTACCTTTTCATCTATATTTATTTAACTGCTCATGTGACAGAGTAGCGCCGTATACGTACGCCGTATATGTGTACGGTGTATATATATATATATATATATATATATATATATATATATATATACACCGTACACATATTCTCTGTATTTTAAGGAGTTATTGCTATAATAGACGGAGAGGCAGAGCCAAAAAAAGTCTTTGAATTTATTAGGCCTGGTTTTTCCTCAGGTGTTTATAATCATAATTTACAATAAAATGCTGCGGTCAGTCAAGCGGACATTAGAACAGGTGTCTCAGGTGCGGGGTCAAACATGTCGTGACCACCGACATAATAAAATCAATAAATCAATGTCTTAAGGCTGAAAGTTTATGAACTTTTGCTTTTTTAATATGTAAATCAGAATTATGATAGTCAGTCAACGTGCTATGGGGACACAGCTGGTCAGTCAGCTGTAATAATGTACGTAGCGAGGTTTATAAGGGTGCAATTCGTTCATTAGGCGTGAATTTTTTTTTAGTAACTACTACTGACTATATTATTAATAAATAAAGTGGTCAATCAATCATTCCGCAGAACAAAGCCCGTCAGTCAGTAAATAAGAAATGAAATTTTGGGGGAATGCATGGCTCTAGAGATGTCCTCATACATTTCCTCCATCTCCTCATCAGGATGTGCCGAGGTTGGTGCATACACCTGTATAATCATCAGCGAATACCGTTCGTTGATTCTGAGTATAAGGTACGCAACCCTTGTCAACACACTCCTAAACTTTACAAAGTTGTTGACGAGAGACTTGTGGACGATAAATCCGACACTTCCTTGGGACAGATGGTTGCCCTCTCAGCGATTAAACAAGTTGTCGTATTCTCTACGGACCTCGAACGATCCTGTAATATGCCTACGCAACATGTCTACCTCCTTTTCCAGCTTCAGGATCTTCTCTTCAGTCCTCAGGTTGCGTGCGTTATATGTTGACAGGTTGAGTCGTTTTAATTGGCAACCGAACTTCCGCAGGAGATTCTTAGCACACCCTGCCTCGCCTTTACCATGGTCGACAACGTAGCTAGGTATAGCGGGGGTAGCGGGGACTGGGGGGATGTTTGCCACAGCTAGCACGCCCGGCGAGCGGGTCAGCAACCGCAGTACTTTATAGTATAATTTCTGTTATCAGGAAGATGCTGCTGCCCATCTCCTGCCTGTCTCCCTCTGTCGCCTCTTACGACACCCACGGGACGATATGGGATAGTTGATGTTCTCAACCGCCGCTACAAGACAGTATTCATATGCACTTATGTAATTATCAGTCTCTATCTATTCTTGAAATAAACCAGGATAGACAGAGAAATAGACAAAAAACTTTAAATGTCTGAGTCAATATGAGGTAGTTAATTCGATATTTACGACAGGCACTTCACATTTATTTATATGTATAAATGTTGATATAAAAATACTTATATAAATGATGATAGTCTATATAAATATTGTTTTTAAACTAAAACACTTCACTTCAGTTCAGCTACATCTTACAGATTCGTTTATCTACTCGTAAGATGTTCGTCCGCTCCCTTCTGCTATGAGAAAAGTTTCTAGGAGCTAGAAATTATATATATACAAAAATAAAAACACATATCTAGCCTTCATGGGTTGAAGCTTGCTACAAGTCTCTAAGGACTGCAGTGGCCACTTATCATAAAAGAACCTGAAACTATTTTACTGACGGGATGAGATAAGGTGATGAATTCACTTACACCATCACCACAACGTAAAATGGTGGTGTAACTGTTCAAAAATATAGTGGATGTACTTACTGGACGGTAAGAAATAACTATCCATTAAAATTTCTAGCAAACTAACATATTATAACTATTTCGACAGGATGCGCCGATCGACGCACTTATCTCGGACGGTAATAAATTTGCGCCAGTCAAACATGGTTCCAACTTGTACATTTATCGTTAAAAGGATGTCTTATCTTCACTTATGGATTTAAATGATAGAAGTTTTGAACAATTTTGTTACATAGATCATTGTCTATTGGGGAACTAGGTTCCCACAAGATGTCAGTGTAAGATAACAGAATATAACGTGAAGATGAATGAAATGATTACTATAACCGTCTATCAGAAGTCCACTGGCTACATAGGCCTCACCATAGATTGCCTATTAGGGGATTTCGATATAGTTGCCACATGCCACGCTTGTTTTTAAAAAATTACTCTGTGTTCCTCTACCAACTCAGATTACCATTTGAGAATACGTTTTTGATAACATGTGAAATTCCGGTACAGTGCGGTATCAACAACAGTGCTTTTACTCACTCTTAAAATTACAAAATGTCTACACTTTATAGTAGTTATGAAAACCAACTTTACATGATTTTGAAGATCAAAAAAGTTATATTATTTCGTGAAGTCATTATCGAGATATTTTGTAAACACACTATTTATCTCAGACACACGATAAAAATTTTCACAATACGTAGTGCAAAGTTTAATAAGTTCATTAGTCTTATTTATTTCGGTTTCCTCTTTTTATAAGGAGCTTGTATTCACGTATAAGAAGTAGTATAAAGATAATAGAGCATCTAGCGTATGTTGCTTTTTTGTTTACTCAACAAGTCAACCCCAACACAACCGGTCCACTTTACGTTCGATGTGTGCAAATGTAACCCAACCTGTACCCCGTGTGGTGGTGGCGTTAGTGACACTCTTCTGTACCATGGCTACCGTAAGAGGCGTTTGGGTAATGCAAGAAAGAACTAATCTAATAGCTTTTGATAGATTGCGGTATACCATTACGCTTATGTTAGACGTAGAATACTCTGGCAACGGGAAGCAGAGTCATAGTTGAGGGCCGTCTGGTACTGCGAATATCTGTCAATCAGCCTGTTGAGCGTGACGTCTAAAGCAAATCCTTCCATTTCTACAACGGGAGAGTACTCTGTTAAATAATGTTACGATGATGTAGAAGGAAGCACCGATCATATTGTATGAGAAAGGATCCTAAGGACAAACTTGCTTACGGCCATCTGATGGTAAGTGAATACTGAGGCCCATCATACCTTAAATCCATCAATCATCAACATCTACAATCTATTGATTAAAAACAAAAATGTAGATACATTGTCACCCATTTGTTCTGTGACAGAATGCTTCGTTACCAGTAAAAATCAAATCAAATCAGTTTATTGTGTGAACATAGATTAATTACAAAAAAAATACAGATCTCGATATGTACATGGTAAAATATAAGGTCATTGTTTTTTTAGGTTATGTCACGCCAGTAAGTATACAAAATTATAAGTGCAATATTCATTAATAACATTAATTGTTTTCTCTTCTGATGTCAGTTTCTAATTGAAACACTGACCTCTATATATACAAGTACGCTGGACTGGCTATACCATACAAAATGACTGTGCCAATTTGAAGCGCCGCTAAAGGATGTCTTGAAAAATAAAATTGGCATAATATGCCAAAGTATGTTGTCTTATTCATATTGTCATATTTAATAAGTCTGTATTTTGAACTTTTAAACTAAAAAAACGAAAGTATTTTATGTTGTTTGATTGTGTATAATATTAGTTACATAATAAGAATCATTTTTATTAATAATGAGAGTGTGCGTAATCTGTAAAACTCGTTACCAAAACGGAAGTGGTATAACATTTCACAAGTAAGTGAATTTGCAGTAAATATTAAACAAATTAAAACTATTTGATAATATAAGTACTTAGCAATTTGTTACTAATCTTAATATCATATATAAAAACATGTTTGGCTGTATATTACTAAGTTTTGATAAACAATAAAATTCAATAAGGTTATCGAGTTCCTTGACTATAATACTTATCGATGTTCTTTCCTACCCATATCTGTTAACAAACAAAGTCACCAACAACAGATGATTATCAAATGTTTATTAATTAAAAGGTTTCCAACTGAACCTAGACTAAAATTATGGCTTAAAATAATAAATATTGTGAATTGGCGTCCGAAACAAAATGATCATATTTGTTCCAAACATTTCACAGACGACTGTTTTATTAGACATGAGATCTGCACCACTTTGAAAAAGTGCAGTATACCGACAATATTTTCTGGTAGTACCAGTACCAAGCACTACCAACTACCAAGTACTATGTATTAGATTATTATTTCGAATGTTTTTTTTTTATTTCTTCTTTCCTCATTTTTCACCAAACTCAAGGGCCATAGCCATGTGTCGAAAGGTCGCCTGATGATGTCGAGCCACGTTCGATGTGTGTTAGTGGGCTGCGGCTAGAGGAGGTTCCTCTCCCTGTACCGCTGTAGTCGAGGTGGATTCGTAAGGGGAAGAGGGGTGTTGGTATGGCGATTGGCTATGCGCCAGTCGACTGTTTTTCGCGACTTTGGTGAGGCTGCACCACTTGATGCTTCCAAGTGCTCGTTTTTCCCTGGCTCCATTCACATATCGGGCTCGGTAATTGATAATTTCAGTAATTTTTTTTTAATATTGTAATTTTAATTTCGAAAATGACGTTGTAAATAACTGATAACTATGTAATTCAAAGTTTATATTTTTTTATATTACCTTGCTAGCTCATACCCGGCGCATTGCTGCCGCAGAAGAAATAACTTTGGAAATATCGTTAAAATGTGGAACAGTTATCTACATCTACACTTCTACACTAATATTATAAAGAGGAAAGATTTGTTTGTTTGTTTGTTTGAATTGAATAGGCTCCAAAACTACTGGACCGATTTGAAAAATTCTTTCACCATTGGAATCCTACATTATCCCTGATGAACATAGGCTATAGTATATATTCAAAAAATTAGGGATCCGTATGAAAACTTCGTTAATGTAACCAACGGCGTGAAAAAAAACCAAAAAAATCCTTATATCGCATACGCTGCGGAAACTATTGACAATAGAGCAAAGTGACGTACTACAGTTTTATAGAAGATATCAATATCTACAAAAAAGTCCGCGATACTATATGCCTAACTATTGCAGTTATGTCAAAATAACTACTTTTTCATGTTAAATTATGCAATAGTAACGCCGAAAAATCCTTATTATCGCATACGCTGCGGAAACTATTATGTAACATAAAAATTATGTGCTACATGATTAAAGTACTTATTATTTCCTACAAAAAAATCCGCGTAAGGAATATATCTAACTATCATAACTAAGTCACAATAGTAGCTTTTGTGTTCTAAAAATTAATTAGATCACCGGTCGACACAAAAGTTGGTTATAGTCGTACCGTAGTATTAATTTTTATTCAAATAAATAGTTTTATCATAATGAAAGAGTAACTTTAGTCATACATATTTGGCAGTAAAGTTTTTATAAACCTAAAAAAATTAATAAACCTAAACTTTGAGCAAAAAAAATCGATTAAAGATATGAAATGTTCATATTTTCTGGCAGCTTGCGCAAAAACTATAAATGATATCGCTTTCGTATGCATAAAGGGTTGATAGAAAATTCATCAAGGATCATTTCGTACCTGCACACTTTTCATGTACCATGTACAGTTATCCTTAAAACTGAAAGAAAAACCCGTTTTGGGGCACTTTCTGGGGCGTTCATCCGGGAGGGGGAGAGAGAGAGTGGATAAAATTCAACTTTGCTGTATAACGTACTAATGCCGATAATTTTTACATTAATTTTGCCAATTTTTTAGCTAAAATTATTGAACTAAACGAGCGAGGTGTCATGTCGCGCAGCGCAGACACGGATATACGCGGGTGAAACCGCGGGGCACAGCTGTATAAAATATTGTAAAACAAAAAACAATTTTTAAAATTTTTGTGTCTGTTTTTTCTTTGTTCCGGCTAATCTCCGAAATGGCTGAACCAACTTTGTCAGGACTTTCACTGGCAGATAGCTGATGTTATAAGGAGTAACTTAGTTTTATTTTTATTTTAGAAAAAGAATTGCGGTAATTCGAAAAAATTTCTAATCGTAATAAATTTCACGCGAACGAAGTCGCGGGGGAACAGCTAGTATTGTATAATTAGGAATGATAATACAATCATTGAAATAGAATGATATATAACTTTCTATAACTATCAAATAAATACTCAGTATAATACGCACGCCACCTAATGTCAGTTAATTGTACCATGCGTGTAACCTTCGCACAAGTGCAACCAATAAGTTGACTAAGTTTTACCGCAATCTGATGAACGATATGGCATCGTAGAAAGTACGAACAAACATAAATTTTTATATAGTAGAAAATATTTTACTGTCAATAGACAGACCTGTAGTTGATTAGAATAGGCGTTATTATAGCAGCTGATTTGTTTTTTATAATACTAAAACAAAATGAACGGTTGACAATAAATTATTCTAGAAATTATATTTTTATTTTATTTTGTAGTACAAAACTAATCCAACTGTAGAAATGTGTAAGACAGGGTGACGTAATATCTCCGAAATACTTTACCGCTGCATTGGAAAACGTTTTCAACCTACTAGCAGTCTAGTAGTTTGAAAACGTTCCAGCGAAAGGATACGGTATTAACGTCAATGTCCTGAACGTCACTCACCTTCGATTTGCCGACAATATAGTCCTTATGACACAATCGCTGGAGGACCTACGCATTATGTTCAAAGACCTCAATAGTGTCTCCCAACGGATAGGTCTTAAGATGAACATGGACAAAACAAAAGTCATGAGTAATGTCCATGTCACACCTGTGCCGGTGGTTTTGGGAGCACTTAGCTGAAGTTGTTGATGAGAATTTTTATTGGGACAAATAGTCCGACTATGTAGGTCCATCGATTGACCTGTCAGATCACGACAGGTCAATCGACGGGTTCAAATTGGCTGGGCAGCGTTCGATAGGTTATAACACATCTTCTCGTCAGGAATATCTCAAAACTAGATTGTACAACCAATGCGTGTTGCCAGTGATGAAATATGAATCTCAGACGAGGTATTTCATGACTGCTGGCCGTACGAGGAAGCTCGAAGTCGCTCAACGAGCTATGAAGTGGGCTATGCTCAGGGGTTCAAACTTAGGAATAAGGATATCTGCAGCAGAACTAGAGTGACCGACATCGTCTAATGGATTAGTAAGCTGAAGCGGCAATTGACCGGCCATATAGCTCGCAGAACCGAATACTGATGGGGAAAAAAGGTTCTCGAGTGGCAGCCTCGTACTGGCATGTGAAGTGTAGGACGTTCCCCAACTAGATAGAGTCAAAACCTGGTAAGACATACAGGAAGTTGATGGATGCAGGTAGCTCAGGACCGTGCTTTGTGGCATTCCTTGGAGGAGGCCTATGTTCAGCAGTGGATTTGTGAAGGGTTTTAATGATGATGAATGATAATGGCATTATATTAATATGATACATAAATAGAATGGACGTTACGGGTAGAGTCCATCAATCCATTGTGTCCATTCTATTTATTTAGGTATAGGTAGAGTATAGAATTTTATCGATATAATTTGGTACACTGTCTTATCCCTAGTATTAGTTCCGTGGGCGTTCACTTCCGCTGTCAGCGCCAAAATGGCGGAAATCAAATCGCTTCACCATGTCACGATGTATAGCCAGTCCACCGTACTTGTATATATAGAGGTCAGTGAATTGAAATAATTAAATAATACAGTAATAATTAGGATAAATTTTAAGATAATAAAGGGATAGTGTACATATAATAATTGTCATCATTTTGTTTGTTGTCATCTAGTATTAATTGCCACATGTCATGATAGGTATGTAGTCAATGTAGTTTAATATAATATTATAATGTAGAAATGTATTATATCTTCAGCTGAACTCCTTATATAAATATATAAGGAATCTATCTAAAGAATAACATGCTTCATCTTTTAGTAAATCAAAAAGTTTACGTTTAAAAATATTAGTGTTGTCAAAATCTCTAATGCACTTAGGTATTTTGTTATACTCTTTTGGAGCCATAGCATATATACTCTTCTGTAAGAAAACAGGTCTACTTGGTAATAAATGAAGCTTATCTTAGCGACGCTGACTTTCCACGAATTTATACAATTTAACATTACGTTTTACAAAAATGCTTGTTTCTTAAATATATAACGAGGGAAATGTTAGAATTTTTTAATTTTTGAGAATGTGGCTTACACGTTTTGGTACTTTTTGAACTAGAGACCGCACGTAGACATTTTCTTTGTGCAATGAACACATCGCGAATGTTGGGTGCATTGTCCCAAAATATAACGCTATATCTCAGGATTGAGGTAACATAAAAACGTTTCCATTACACTCAAAATAAATAGCTTAAAACAGAAGCATTATGCTTATGGCATTTTACGCTGATATTCTGTTAGAGCGTGTCTTACCCGGACGAGCCGAGTCATTCATGCTGCAGGCTGCAGTCAACCTTGAAATAGTAGCTACTGGAAATAGTCCAACTACATCACTGTTCCTTCCTACAATTGTGTTTCCCATTTGATTTGACGTTTACCAGATTCGTTTAATATTAAGAAGACTACAAGTGTAATTTATTTCTTCAATATTTAGACATAACATTTGTAACCCTGCTCGTAGCTCGTCGCGTCAGTTACGCCCGCTATTCAATTCCACTCGCATCGCATAAATCACGTTCCGAATATTGCGATGCACATTTTCTTTTCCTTGGCGTCGGTTTTATTTGTTTCTCCATTTTACTATATTGTATAGCCGTAAAGATTTAATCAGAATATATATTCTGATTATAGAACATATATTTAGGTAATATTGGTTTTATTGAAATAACGATGACAAAAAATTACCCGTAATGTAATGCAACAATCAGATTTTTTAAACAAACACAAAAAAGCGAGATATAAAAGAAAAAAGATACAAAATTATTAATTTCTTCGGAACGAAACTCATGTCGCCATCTTCGTTTGTTCCCCTATCTTCCAGAAGTACAGAACAACGTTTGCCAGACCAGATGTTATTTCTATAAAAACTATAAAACGGTTGCACAAAGATGAATCTAGTTTAGAAAGTAAATTATCAACAAAGTAACCCAAAGGCCCAGGGTCTATATGTAATAAAATAGACTAACGTTAGACCTTTGCAGTTATTGTCCATAAACGACTGTTTTGCGACCGAAGTTTAATTGAGATTTGCAGCCACAGGTTACTAATTAACTGCATTAAATAGTTGCACAAGTTCTGTTTACGTTCTTTTAAAGTTTTTTTAACGTAGATATTAGGGTGAGAAACGAACACTCAGCCCACCAGGTAAGAAAATTTAGAAGGAATTAAAATAGAAAAATACAAAATAACTTAATACATTTACGGGAACACTACATAGTTAGCTGTTATGTTCTATATAATACATTAAAATGACACATGACGTGAAGCACCAACGCTTCAGGAAGTTTACAGTTTGTGATCATATCCTAGAGGTCCCCGATTACATCAGATTTAATTGACCACATATTTTTTTAAAGGATAGGTTGACAAACGAGCACACAGTATACCTGATGGTAAATGTTTGCTGTGGCCCATAGACATCTACATCTATCCTCGATTACTGATCAAAATGCAGACGCGTTGTCACCCGTGAGAACTAAGATAGAATGCTTCATTTCCAGTAAAATGGGTTTCCGTCTCCCTACACTCACCATACGAAACACAGCAGCATTAAGCTACTATTTTACGCTGATATACTCGCGGAGGAACATCGATTCCTATCAAGTATGATACGTGAGGCTATTGAAATTGAAAAGTATCCTAATTTCAATAGAGAAGGAGGCTGGGTACTACCACCTGCTTTGGATCCTATTATTAATAAAATTAAAACTAATACCAAGTATAACACTGCAAGACTTTAAGACACAGTGAGCTCATGCTTCGTAGATCGATCCAAGAATTAATTAAAAAGCTGAAGGTACTCTAGGTTAATATTGACTTCTGTCCCCCGTGACCATGGGTGCTGCAAAACTCCTGAAACGGCCCGAATTAGGATAAACGAAAATAAAACGCGATAAAATTCTAAAAAATAGTTTTATTAAAAGAACATTACGTTTACCTAAAAGTAGAAAAAAGACGAATAATATCTCAAATATAAGAAAATACTCTCAAAAACTTGTGCTGCAGCATGAAACTAGTTGAACAAGTGCAACATTGCTATTCTCTGTTAAGACTGGCCGTCGTGACCGTAATTCCGTCTAAAGGACACTATTATCTACAAAATACATTTTAGGGAGTGTACGCTACCTGCGTTGACTCCCTAAAATTTACATGATTTAATTTCTCTTTCTGCATCTGGTTATTCAACAAAGACGAAGAAGGGAGAATTTCTTCATACCCGTTGATTAACTTTTCACTACATTTTTATCGATTTATTTGAACCGCACGGTTAGCTTCACTGCTCATAAAGAGAACCTACTAAGCTATGCTATGAAATGCTACCGAGAATTTCTTGACAGAAATACCCAACAATAATTTTTTCCCGACCCGGGATTCGAATCCGTTGCCACACGATCACGTTTACGATAACTAGACCAACGCGCTTATGATATTAGACCAACGATGCAGTCAAATTCTGTATACTACCAAAAGATTGGCCCCTTTGTGCCTGTGCTAGAAGCTGACAAGTTTGGTCAAAATTTGAAACCGCAACATGCTCTTTACTACAGTATGTATGTGATTAAAAAAAAACAAGATAAAACAGACATATGATCTGATTGCATGTGCGATATGATGCTGACACGTCACTGACTCAATATAAAGCTAAAACCATGTCGAATGTTTAGTTGTGCGATAGTGAAAGAGAGAATTTAAGTCGTGAAAGCGAATTCTAATCAAAAGAACAAGTAATTTCTCTTATAATAACAATTATACAGCTTTCTCTCCACCGAAAATTCTGTTGTAATTACTAATGTTACTCTCAGATGAAACGCGGTCGGGTTTAATTGTGCGAAAAATTATTTGCTAATTTTAATTAAGGTTTTCAAATTGAAGGTCAGTGATACTTAATGTTTCTCATAAACCTAGTTTTAAATATACACAGCCTATAACGTCCGATAGACCTCATTTCATTTCCGAGAGGGTTTTTAGAGTAAGGACGTCCGACGCGCTGCAGTAATGCTTGATGGCGGACATCACATATCTTCAAATTGTTTTCTTTTATTTCTCAGACATGTAGGTTTCTTCTTGATGTTTTCCTTTACCGACGTGCACGTGGTAAATCAGTATTTAAAATAGTAATTAACAATTTTCCATTATTACCAGCTGGAATCGAACCCAAACTGTTTGAAACTGTGAAATTATACTTAATCCAATCTTATCTATGCACATACATAAAATATACTCAGACTCACGCCTGTCACCCAGAGGGGTAGGCAGAGACTACGGACTTCCATTTGACACGATCCTGACACACCTCTCTCGCCTCCTTTACATCCATATATCTACGCATACACGCTGGTCGGTTAAGGGTACTCCTAATGTGGTCCATTTTAAAAATATCGACAATTTGTTTGATGAACTTTCTTCTAGGGCGTCCCTTCTCGACTCTACCGTTCACATCTGCAATATAAATTTGCTTTGGCACTCTTTCCTCGTGCCATTCTTTCTACATGACCAAACCACCGAAGCCATCCTTTCTTAATCGTGACCACGACATCATCTTGCACATCTTTTTTCTCTTATCACGCAATTTCTCACCCTGTCATTCAGATTCAGCCCTAGTATACTCCTTAAAGACCGCATTTCTACAGCATTTATTCTACTTTTGTGCTTCTTCTGCCACACCCAACTTTCAATATCATACATTAAAGTAGGCATTAACACAGCATTATGAATTACCATACGTGTCTCTTTCGACACATTCTGATTCTTCATAATCCCATTCACTCTATTTCCTGCACATACAAATTGGAGTAAATGTCTTTATTATATGTCTTAATTTAAATAACTGCCTGCTATTGAGCTTTGGTTACTAGTGTATCATTAATACTGCCTCGTTGGTCTATTGGTTGTAGTAGTGCGACTGCTGATCGTGAGGTCCTGGGTTCGAATCCCGGGTCGGGCCAAAAAAAAAGTTATTGAGTTTTTCTGTCAAGAAATTCTCAGTGGCTGCCCGGAGTCAGAAAGTTGGCGGTGTCTCACCCCCGTGCCTTGGAAAGCACGTAAAGCCGTTGGTCCTGCGCCTAATCTCTCTCCCGGTCACGTCGGTTTACCGTCCCATCGGATTATGAGAGTGAGGCAGATTTCCCCTATGCCTGCGCATACACTTGGATACTATAATCCTCTCCTGCGCCGATGGCCAGTCTCCGTTAAGGCAGGCCGCCGTGACGGAAATTCGGTCTGGAGGGCATTATCATTAAGACATGAATAACAATTTTTTAAATATTTGTCAGTCTGTGTGTCTGTCTGTGCGGACTTAACTACGGAATGGTTGAACTGATTTCAACGAAACATCACGAACTGGTAGAAATAAATGCCAGGAGTGATCGCAACTCAGTATGTTTTATCAGAAAAATATGAAAGATTTGAATTTTGACATTAATTTGTTCAAAAAATTGATCATGACATTAATAGATTGCTCGCTATTTTTTATATTTGATGAAAGTTACAACATGTAGAAAATACTATACTTTCATTTTTACCAGTACATCAAAGTTCTCTGAAACAAGTCGCCAGCCAAGCATGACTGTGGTGAAGTAATTTCTATGGGGTAATTTACCGGGAGACTTACGTCATCAGTTGACTTCTATAGGATGGACTGGCTGGACGGATAATTATATAATAAAACCATGATTAATTAGAGTTCGTACGATTTTTTCTTTTCTACAACTTCGCGATGCAGAACACGTCTTCATATAAATTGAAAGTCAAAATTCGACGGCTTCGCAATTAGAAACTTTAACTAAACATAAAGGACATTTACACATCCGTTGAATTCGCGAAGAGTACAAAGTGATTTCGCAAGGCGCAGTCGTTATTTTTAACCCTAGAAAGATAACCTACGCTTCAGAGGCGCCCGCGTCGGTTTGATATCGCTGTCTATTTCTAATGAGCGCGCGTGTCTCTACCTGTCCTTTTAAGTTAGCTCAGTGGTCGGTGCACAGAGTCGCGGGACGGCCGTTTTTACGCGGTAAGTACCATAGTTTTGCAGTTAATACTAAGTGAAAGTATGAATTTGTACTTTTAGTGAAAGTATGAATTTGTTTATACTTACTTAAAATGTTTATTATAACAGTTTGTTTTTTTGTTTTAGCATAAAATCTTTTCGCCTCCATCATGACGAGCCAGAGAATACTATCTGATGATACAATATCTAGGTTTATCGCTGAAGAGGAAGGGAACGAGCATGAACGATAGCAAGGAAGTGACAGTGAGATAGATAGATAGAGAAGATAATTTGAGTGAAGATGACATACAGAGTGATTTCGGAGACGAGTTTATAGATGATGAGGTGCCACAACAATTGAATGATACACAAAATGACTATATCGTCATTTTCCGCCTGTATCTTCAGAGCCCACTGAAACTTCGGAATCATCCCGTCGTGACCACCACATAATTGTTCCTGATTGCCGTGTGTTTAGGGGTAAGAACCAACATTGCTGGTCGACAATAAATGGACAAAGTCGCGTAAGGACATCTGAAACAAACAAGACAAACGATTATAGTTTCGACTGATTTTTCTTAGTTGATTAGTTAGTAAGAAATAATATAATTCGTTTTAAAAAAAAATATTTTTTGATACCATGTTCCTGTAAACAGAAGACTGCTAATTTTGTTGATTTTTTCTAGAAGTTTTTTGATTTAAGTTTAATGTTTAAAAATTTTTCCATTAAATAAAGTTTTTTATTATTAATTCATTAACCAGATTTCAAAACAATCAAGTAAATAAATACAATAAACAGGTATTTCATTAAAAAAATTATTAATATATCGTGCGCCTCCGAAGCGCATGGTTGTCTTTTGTGACAGTCAAAATATGGTTATCTTTCTAGGTTTAAAGTTGTTAGTAGGAAAACACTGTTGCCTATCTCCAAGCTTAAACCTTTTATATTCCTCCTATCTCCTCTTACGTCATCCAAATTCTTAGATTAAAAGGATGTCAAGGATTTCAATTTCACACCTTATAAGAATATTCACTTTGTAGTGACGTCGTCATATCCACCCCCCCCCCATATCATTGCGTGTGTGCCGTGAGAGTTGACGGAGGGACATTGAAGCAGCAGGTGGGCAGCAGCATCTTCCTTACAACTGAACATAATAAAGAACTGCGGCTGCGACACCCCCCTATGAGCAATCAATAGGGGAGGATTGTGTTCAATAATGGACTTTTTATAGGATTTAAGGAATTAATTAATTATGCATAAGAAAATTAATACATAAATACAAAAAATATTACCTATGTTATAAATTTCTATTTATTGTATACGTGGTAGAGTCATGCTGCAGTTATATTAGTAGTATAGTTGTAGCACGAATGGGTCGGCTCGACCTGGGAAGGACCACGCTCTCATAGAATACCAGCGTGAAATAGTAGCTTAATGCTGCTGTTCGTATGGTGAGGGTAGAGAACCGGAGACCCTTTTTACTGGAAACGAGGCATTCCATCTTAGTCCTCATGGGTGACAACGCATTCGCATTTTGATTTGTGATCGATGATAGATGTAGATGTCTATGGGCCACAGCAGCCACTTGCTGTCGGGTGCACTGTGTGCTCGTTTGTCATCATATCCTATAAAAAAACTATTACTACTTTATGATTTAAAAAAATAAATCTTAAAATTCTTTAATGCTGTAAAACATGTGTTGAAGTACAAGCCAAAAATGGAGTGTTTATAAACTCATTACTATTAAAAAATAGCCACAAGTTATCTTCACTTACTATATGTTACACAACACTATACTACTATTTTACGCTGGTGTTCTCTGTAAGCAATTCTCTCTCGAGCTACCTATACTACTCGTGCTGCAGCCATTATACTTTGCCGCAAGAGGGGCCAAACGAGCATACGGCTTACCTAATGTTAAATGACTACCACCATCCACGAACAACTGTAACACCAGGGGAACTGCATGTGCGTTTTTACTAGACTCTGTGACGTAAATACACTTCTTTACGATAACGAATAACGGTACAGAAATAAGCTTGAAACTCAAGATTATAAATATTAAATTAGGACGTGCATACGACAGTAAAGAGAACGTTTATAAAATAAGATTTTTAGCAGCTTTATGTCAGGAAGTAGGCACGAGAAGTTACGCCACACTTTCAACTCCAAGCGCCATTACGCGGTCATAAATTCAAATTTCGAATCAATGAATATGTTCGACTTCGTATTAAGTTCTTCAATTTTTGAGTCTGAGAATGATTTAAAGAAATTTTATTGTGTCTATAACTTTAAGTATTTTTAATTTATTATATTTAATAGATTAAGAGTAACAAACAAGTACACATTCCATCTGATGGTAAGTAAATATTATTTTAAAAGATACCTTCATCTATTCTCGATTAAGAATTAGAACATAGGTGCGTTGCCACTCCTGAGAGCTAATATAGACTGCCTCGTTATCAGTAAAAAGTTTCTTCGGTTGTCTGCACTCACCATACGAAATACAGCAGCATACAACTGCATTTTTATGTTGGTATAATGCGAGAGCGTGATATTTCCCCGGTCGAGACGACCCATTCGCACTACAACTATAGTGCAGCTACAGCATGGCTCTACCACGTTTACAACACCCACACATTTGATAACGAATTTGTCCCAAATTTATTTTAACTCCATAAATGAAGATAAGACTGTTCTTTAAAAAAGTCAAGGCAAGTACAAGATATAAACGTGTTTGACTCCATCCTATAGAAGTCAACTGATGACGTAAGTCTCCCGGTAAATTACCCCATAGAAATTACTTCACCACAGTCATGCTTGGCTGGCGACTTGTTTCAGAGAACTTTGATGTACTGGTAAAAATGAAAGTATAGTATTTTCTACATGTTGTAACTTTCATCAAATATAAAAAATAGCGAGCAATCTATTAATGTCATGATCAATTTTTTGAACAAATTAATGTCAAAATTCAAATCTTTCATATTTTTCTGATAAAACATACTGAGTTGCGATCACTCCTGGCATTTATTTCTACCAGTTCGTGATGTTTCGTTGAAATTTTTATTTATTAAGTCCGCACAGACAGACACACAGACTGACAAATATTTAAAAAATTGTTATTCATGTCTTAATGATAATGCCCTCCAGACCGAATTTCCGTCACGGCGGCCTGCCTTAACGGAGACTGGCCATCGGCGCAGGAGAGGATTATAGTGTCCAAGTGTATGCGCAGGCATAGGGGAAATCTGCCTCACTCTCATAATCCGATGGGACGGTAAACCGACGTGACCGGGAGAGAGATTAGGCGCAGGACCAACGGCTTTACGTGCTTTCCAAGGCACGGGGGTGAGACACCGCCAACTTTCTGACTCCGGGCAGCCACTGAGAATTTCTTGACAGAAAAACTCAATAACTTTTTTTTTGGCCCGACCCGGGATTCGAACCCAGGACCTCACGATCAGCAGTCGCACTACTACAACCAATAGACCAACGAGGCAGTATTAATGATACACTAGTAACCAAAGCTCAATAGCAGGCAGTTATTTAAATTAAGACATATAATAAAGACATTTACTCCAATTTGTATGTGCAGGAAATAGAGTGAATGGGATTATGAAGAATCAGAATGTGTCGAAAGAGACACGTATGGTAATTCATAATGCTGTGTTAATGCCTACTTTAATGTATGATATTGAAAGTTGGGTGTGGCAGAAGAAGCACAAAAGTAGAATAAATGCTGTAGAAATGCGGTCTTTAAGGAGTATGCTAGGGCTGAATCTGAATGACAGGGTGAGAAATTGCGTGATAAGAGAAAAAGATGTGCAAGATGATGTCGTGGTCACGATTAAGAAAGGATGGCTTCGGTGGTTTGGTCATGTAGAAAGAATGGCACGAGGAAAGAGTGCCAAAGCAAATTTATATTGCAGATGTGAACGGTAGAGTCGAGAAGGGACGCCCTAGAAGAAAGTTCATCAAACAAATTGTCGATATTTTTAAAATGGACCACATTAGGAGTACCCTTAACCGACCAGCGTGTATGCGTAGATATATGAATGTAAAGGAAGCGAGAGAGAGGTGTATCAGGATCGTGTCAAATGGAAGTCCGTAGTCTCTGCCTACCCCTCTGAGTGACAGGCGTGAGTCTGAGTATATTTTATGTATGTGCATAGATAAGATTGGATTAAGTATAATTTCACAGTTTCAAACAGTTTGGGTTCGATTCCAGCTGGTAATAATGGAAAATTGTTAATTACTATTTTAAATACTGATTTACCACGTGCACGTCGGTAAAGGTAAACATCAAGAAGAAACCTACATGTCTGAGAAATAAAAGAAAACAATTTGAAGATATGTGATGTCCGCCATCACGCATTACTGCAGCGCGTCGGACGTCCTTAGTCTAAAAACCCTTTCGGAAATGATACGTGGTCTGTAGGACGTTATAGGATGTGTATATTTAAAACTAGGTTTATGAGAAACATTAAGTATCACTGACCTTCAATTTGAAAACCTTAATTAAAATTAGCAAATAATTTTTTCGCACAATTAAACCCGACCGCGTTTCATCTGAGAGTAACATTAGTAATTACAACAGAATTTTCGGTGGAGAGAAAGCTGTATAATTGTTATTATAAGAGAAATTACTTGTTCTTTTGATTAGAATTCGCTTTCACGACTTAAATTCTCTCTTTCACTATCGCACAACTAAACATTCGACATGGTTTTAGCTTTATATTGAGTCAGTGACGTGTCAGCATCATATCGCACATGCAATCAGATCATATGTCTGTTTTATCTTGTTTTTTTTTAATCACATACATACTGTAGTAAAGAGCATGTTGCGGTTTCAAATTTTGACCAAACTTGTCAGCTTCTAGCACAGGCACAAAGGAGCCAATCTTTTGGTAGTATACAGAATTTGACTGCATCGTTGGTCTAATATCATAAGCGCGTTGGTCTAGTTATCGTAAACGTGATCGTGTGGCAACGGATTCGAATCCCGGGTCGGGAAAAAATTATTGTTGGGTATTTCTGTCAAGAAATTCTCTCAGTCGCACACATTCACTCGGAGCAATATTTTACTTTTTAAAATTCGACAACCGCAATTCTGGACTGATTTTTCGCAGGCAACCCTATACCACCGTGTTCAGAATAAAATAATCTTTAATTTCATTTAAATTTCATTCAATAAACAGACCGTTGCAAAATGCTCGTACAGATTTTCCTGTTTATACCCGGCAACCCGATAGTTGTGACCGGAAAAAGAATAGGCAACCTAACGTTTGCATATTCTATGGGCTTCATACTTTCGATTGGTATAGAATTTATCTAATAATCATACCGGTGAAATGTTTAAAAAATAATTTTTTATAATTATTAATTAAATATACTCTGGACTGAAATTTGCTAGCCAACCCATATGGATTATATTTATTGACATATTAAATTAAATATAAAATACGTTTCATTAAATAAGCATCTCGGCGAAGGTCGTTTTATATCGGGATCTTAGACTATAATGTTTTGAATTTCTTCCGGTAGCTCCTTCATAATGTAAGGTTAGAATGTAATTTATTTAAAACAGCAAAGAACTTTTTAAATTGGCTTCATAACTCTGATTAATTAGAAAATTACCTACAAAATGACCAAAAAAGTTCTGGTACCATTAGCGCATATTCCGTATAATGGAGTTACGGTAGACCTTTATATTTAAAAGGGTTCCTCAATGTTCACCAACGACAGTTTCACGGCCGAAGTTAGATTAAGATTCGTAGGTAATCTCTAATAAAGGTAGGAGTGTAAATGAGAACTCGAACATACGAAGTGACCACGAAATATCTAAAATCACTGTAAAAGTAGCCGTGTCTTTAAATTCAATATCAGCTTTTTGATAGATAATAATCTACTTAAAATAAAATTATGGATCGCTAGTATTAAATATAATCCTGTTCAATAATGTTAAAATATTTGTATTTTTGTAAATACTTCTTACAAAACATCGTGTCCAATTTAAACAAGGAAATAATAGATAGAATATTTGAACCATATATATATATATATATATATATATAATCATAGAACTTCTTAAGAATGTCATTTATTTTCCTGGTTTGCAAAGATCGTGTCGGGAATGTAAGAAATGTCAGTGAATTACTTAATTGATTTAACTTCGTAAAGAATAAAAAAAGATGAGAAATTCTAAATGTATCTGGAGAATTTTGTACCGGTATTCGGGAATAATATCAAGTTATTTTTTCCCATTCTGAGTAGACTAAGGCATATCATAATCACAATATCATCTAAATGGTTATATTATAGCAGGAGTGCGGGCTTTGCTGTGTACCGGACTCAAGGATAATTACAAGTTGTAAAGCATTTCATCTAAAACTAATAAGAGGTAGAGCCACACTGCAGTTATATTATGGTTATGGGATGAATGGGCCGGCTCATCCAGGGGAAAGACCACGCTCTGACAAGGTATCAGCGTAAAATAGTAGCTTAATGCTACTGTTTTTAGTATGATGAGAGTAAAGAACCGGAGACCCTTTTTACTGGAAACGAGGCATTCTATCTTAGTCCTCACGGGTGACAACACATCTCTATTTTGATTCTTAATCAAGGATACTAGTAGATGTCTATGGGCCAGAGGAACCACTTATTCTCAGGTGGACTGTGTGCCCGTATGTTACCCGTATCCTATAAAAAAATTTGGAGAAAAAATTCCACCTCTAATAACATTAAAATAACTTCCTTTTGAGCAATTTGAAGTCGGTATTTACTTTTTTGATGAGTTATAATTATTTAATTTGTGATTAGGGTCCAAAGAAAAAAAGTTCCACTCGTTTATGACAATGCGGACTCTTCAATATATAGGGTTGACGCTCGGCAAAGCTACAAACTTGCATTCTATACATGATAGCCAGAACATTGCGTCGGGAAGTCGCTAATATAAACATAACACTTTGAAAATTTTTCTTAAAAATCTAACCTCATTACACCATACTAAAATCGCCTAGAATATTTAATCTAATGTCAAGTGTCTAAATGGGGTCGATAAAGCATCGCCCTTTTGACCCTTTATTATTTGATTGACCGATAAAGAGCTATCATATCACAAAGGCATCTATGCAAGCAAGGTTGTAGTTTTTGAGTTATAAGCAAGTGACCATATTAACCGGATGACCATATTACCCTCAGTTCGTTCTTTTTTATTCAATATCTTAAAACTAAGTAAAACCTTTTATAAACTGTAATGCTGGTAGTTTTATTTTAATTTTATTAAAAACCTCACCTGTTATATTAATGTTATATTAAGCTACTATTTTACGCTGATACCTTGTCAGAGCGTGGTCTTTCCCTGGATGAGCACTCAGGGCCGGCACTCAGAGACGTTTTCCCGAGAAATATTGGTTCGGCCGGTGTAAAGAGCATCACGAGTACTGTCATCTGCATAGCAATGAATGTTACGGGTTTGCAACATATCATTGATATGCAGAAGAAACAGCGTTGGCGATAGCACGCAGCCCTGTGGAACACCAGCATTAATAGTCTTGCAATCGGAGCTTTCACCGTCTACAATGATCTTGATGCTCCGAACTGCAAGAAAACTGGTGATCCAATCGCACAATTTCTCGGGAAGCCCATAGGAAGGGAGTTTCGAAAGAAGCGCTTTGTGTCAAACCCGATCGAAAGCCTTCGCAATGTCCAAACTAACGGCCAATGCCTCCCCCTTGGACTCTACTGCCTCCGCCCTTCTGTGAGTTAGGTAGACCAGAAGATCACCAGCTGACCTACCACGGCGAAAACCGTATTGGCGGTCACTAATCAGCTGGTGATCCTCAAGGTATCTCATGAGCTGGCAATTTACAATGGACTCCATTGTTTTGGAGAACAAGGAGGTGATGGCAATAGGCCGGTAGTTGGACGGGTCTGAGCGGTCACCTTTTTTAGGGATCGGGTGGACGAAAGCCGTCTTCCATGATTTTGGGACTACGCCTTGGGAGTAGAAGTACCGGAAAAGACGCGTTAAAACCGGTGCCAACTCTGGAGCACACGTCCTCAGCACAATTGGGGGATTCCGTCAGGCCCACTCGACTTGTCGATGTCCAGGGAGGAGGAGTGCTTTGCGAACCGAGCGCTGAGTGAACTGCACTTCCGGCATGGAGCACTCACACCGCGGGATGGTCGGCGGCGTACTCCCCCCGTCATCGAGAGTCGAGTTAGACGCAAAGAAAGAGCCTAGAAGATCGGCTTTCTCCTTTGCGGTGTGGGCCAGTGAGTCGTCCTCCCTGTCCAGAGATGGAAGAGATGGCTGACAGAAATTCTCCTGGACAGCCTTGGCGAGAGACCAGAATGCACGGGTTCCAGAAGGAAGACGAACTAGTCTCTCGCCAATTCTGCCTATGTGCTCTGACTTTGCCTTGGCAAGGACTCTTTTGAAGGACCTAGAGGCGGAATTATACTTCTTTTTTAGAGCGCTGGTGTTTACATCCCTGGACACTGATGCGTCAGCCCAGGCTTGGTAGCTCTCCTGCTTATAGCATGATGCTATTTTACAGGAGCGACCAAACCATGGCTGAGATTTGCCTCAATGGGCACCACAGAGGAAGGAATAAAAGTTCCATACCCTGAAGTACCACATCAGCGACAGAATCCGCAACAATGTTGGGATCGTCCGGCGAGAAGCAAACCCGCCCCCAAGGGTAGGATGCAAAGATATACCGCATCCCATCCCAATCGGCTGACCTATAGTGCCAAACACGGCGGCAGCCTGCAGAATGCAACAGCGATTTCAGCGTGAGTGGCACCACACTCCGGACAAGACAATGGTACGAGGAGCCTAAAGGGGCGTCGACGGAAATCTGATATCCGTCCGGGTGAGAGGTCAGCAGAAGGTCCAATAGGAAAGGTGCATGATCCTCCACATCTGGAATCCGCGTAGGCGAAGTAACCGGTTGTGTCAGACCATATGCCAAGGCAAAATCATGTACAGATCTCCCCGCATGATCGGTTAAACGTGAACCGAGCCATTCGGCGTGATGGGCGTTAAAGTCGCCGAGGATCAGGATCTCTGTGGAGGGGATCTGCTGTAGCAGATCCCCTCATCAGCCATTTGTGTGTTTCTTCGTATTTGTTGTTAGTGCTTATTTCTAGAGGCAAAGTTATAAAAATTTAAGATTGAAAGCAGACTAAAAATATATTTATTCAAACACTTTCAGTACAACTAGATTTTTTTTTTTGATTTTTCTACCACTTTTGCCCAATCATTATTTGTGACATCAAACACACAGTCCAAAAAGTTTAAGCCTAGTCACAAATTAAGAAGACAAACGTAAAATCACAAAATTACACACAGTAAGCCCCCCGAAATGGCGGGAGATTAAAATTACGTAGTGGTTTTTTCAGCGCGGCCTAGTATATGAATTTTTTGCCCACAGAAATTTACGTCGAAGTTTAAAAAAATAAACTTGTTTTATTCATGATTCATGTAATATAAGCAATTTTAAAAATAAAAAATTAATTAAAAAATAATACATTAAAAAAATGGTATTCGATTATTTCGATTTTTACCGATTATTTGAATATTTTTGCCGATTATTCGCATAAAAATGAATTTTAATCATCCAAACACTACGGTAACATACATAGCGACATATCATTGAAACGACGTCAAGTAAGAAAGTCGATACTAGTTATTTTTAAATTATTTTTGCTTTGTTTGAAAGAAACGAATTAAAAATAGTGCTAAAAAACTATACACGTTGTAATGAAATATAGATAACTTCATAATCATAATTCTTCAAATTTACGTAAAAGGTTATTTTAAATCGTGCGAGTACGCTTGTGCAAAGTTATTGCGGATTGATTGGTGAAAAACGTCAAAAGGTATTTTAAGAAATATTTGGTTGACTATAACAATATAAATGCAGCATGGCTGTACCACGTATAAAAGCCTCCTTTGTTTGAATTTTTTTTTATGGGAGAAGAGGACACGACCATACGGCTCACCTGATGGCAAGTGATCACAGTCGCCAATAAATATCGGTAACGCCAGGGAAATCGGGGGAGTGAGGTTAGATAACTTAGTTAAGTGCTTAAAAATCAATTCAATGCAATTCAATTAAATTTAATTTATTGCCATAATTTTGTGCTCTACCCTCACCATAAAAAACACAGCAGCGCTAAGCTGTAGCTGTGCTAGCGTGGTCCTGACTCGTTCGAGCCGACCCACTCGTGCTACACCCATAATGTAGCTGCTGCGTGGCACTACATTACTTTTTAAATATAAAAGGTGTTTACGATCTTAATTAGTATAAATTAAAACCAGCGATCTATATATTAAATATGGTTGTGCAGGACTAGGCAATTTCGATAAACCTTAGTGGTTTTTATCATTGCTCTTGATGTTTGTATCAGTTTTGGCGGCCCCACACTAGATGGAGTGACAACCTGGTAAGATATGCAGGAAGTAAATGATCGTAGGTGGTTCAAGGCTGTGGCATAACTTAGAGGAGGCCTATGTTCGGCAGTGTGTTTGTGAAGGACAGTTTATTAAGTAATACACCAATGACAAAAAAACTACTAATTAATATCTTTTATTGCAATTAAATCTCATTTCTCAGGGCAAGGCGCTCGTCGTTAGTCTCGTAGTACGCGAGCAACTCGAGTTCGATGTTTGCCGACAATGAAATAGTTAATTGCAATTTATTAATCTGAGGAAAGAAAGTGTTTTGAAGACATATAAAGTCAACACCCACTGGCGCAAGACGGCGGTCTAATTCTAAAATGAAAGGGAAAAAAAGTTTATTTAATTATATTAAACAATGTTATGTTACTTACCAATTTATGGACTGTTGTCTGAAATAAAGTTTTATTATTATTATTTTGGGGTATCTATATAGTTTTCTCATCTGGTTGGGTTCTATAAATATTTAATTATAAATGAAAATGAAATGATAAATATACATAAATATCAATAAAATAAAATAAATACAAAAAAATACGTAAATAAATAAAAGTCCAACCAGATGAAAGCCCTCAGCAGGAGAGACCAAACGGCCGAGGGTTAGGGGGAAAGGGAAAGAAACCGGCAGACGATGCGGGTGGTATCGAGGAGCACTGCCTTCTGCATTAGAGCCGGGAGCGGTCCGTCACGGAGTCCCTGTCGCCTCAGATGACCCGACAGGCTGACCGACATTAGCCCATTAGCAGAGATAAATACAGGAATAATTCCGGCTGGCAGACCATCCCACATGTAATTATTATTATTAATACTAACCGTGTAGTGGCGGTGTAAGAGTATCCACTGCCCCATATCGTGCCGTGGGTGTCGTGAGAGGCGGCAGAGGGAGACTGAAGCAGAACACGGACAGCATGTTCCTGATGACAACAATAAAAATACTAACCGTGTAGTGGCGGTGTAAGAATATCCACTGCCCCATATCGTGCCGTGGGTGTCGTGAGAGGCCGCAGAGGGAGACTGAAGCAGAACACGGACAGCATGTTCCTGATGACAACAATAAAAATACTAACCGTGTAGTGGCGGTGTAAGAATATCCACTGCCCCATATCGTGCCGTGGGTGTCGTGAGAGGCGGCAGAGGGAGACTGGAGCAGAACACGGACAGCATGTTCCTGATGACAACAGTAAAAATACTAACCGTGTAGTGGCGGTGTAAGAATATCCACTGCCCCATATCGTGCCGTGGGTGTCGTGAGAGGCGGCAGAGGGAGACTGGAGCAGAACACGGACAGCATGTTCCTGATGACAACAATAAAAATACTAACCGTGTAGTGGCGGTGTAAGAATAACCACTGCCCCATATCGTGCCGTGGGTGTCGTGAGAGGCGGCAGAGGGAGACTGGAGCAGAACACGGACAGCATGTTCCTGATGACAACAATAAAAATACTAACCGTGTAGTGGCGGTGTAAGAATATCCACTGCCCCATATCGTGCCGTGGGTGTCGTGAGAGGCGGCAGAGGGAGACTGAAGCAGAACACGGACAGCATGTTCCTGATGACAACAATAAAAATACTAACCGTGTAGTGGCGGTGTAAGAATATCCACTGCCCCATATCGTGCCGTGGGTGTCGTGAGAGGCGGCAGAGGGAGACTGGAGCAGAACACGGACAGCATGTTCCTGAAATTAAGCGAGAGAAATTTAATTAAGATCACCGTCTGTGGATCCTCTGCACACGCGTTAATTGGAAAAAGGCAAGGCGAAAGATATTAATAAATAATCTGCTCCATTATAACGTTTGTCCTTCATTTATTGTGTCTGAATTAAAGTCTCGGATAACTTTCATTTTACAGGATAGAATCGAATTGGATATGATTTTTTTATTTCCATTGACCACTCGGTCGAAGTTGGACTTACCTAGTTGGACTATTTATCCCAGGTAAACATACTCGTCAACAACTTCAAGCTTAGTGTTCCCAACAACTACGGGGATAGGTGTGACATGGACGTTACACATGATCTTTGATATGCCCATGTTCATCTTAAGACCTATCCGTTTTTTTGGCACCATTGAGGTCATTGAGCATAGTGCTTAGATCCTCCAGCGATTCTGCCATAACCACTATATCATCGGCAAATTGAAAGGTGAGGGATGTACTCGCTATTGATGTTAATACCGAATCCTTTCCAGTCCAGTAGTTTGAAAGCGTCTTCCAATGCAATGGTGAAAAGTTTCGGGGATATAATATCACTCTGCCTTACACATCTCTGCAGTTAGATAGTTTACGTACTCTGGTTTTGTACTCGGATAGCCATCGTAGCCCTACCGTACAAGCACTTCAGCACTTCGATATACCGACAGTCAACTTGGCACCGCTGAAGGTACTGTAGTACTGCCCAAATTTCGACGGCATCGAAGGCTTTCTCATTTGCTCTCATTGGCTCATCAAGGCTTTCCACATACGCCAGGCAAAGTGGCAAATTGCACTCTTCGATCTTCTGTACAATCATCCCATCTAGGTCAAGTTTTATTGAAGTACCAATTAATTTCACTATAAAAATATTCTTCGAGGCAATATGAGTCTGTAAATCTGTCTCACTTTATTTTATAAGTTTTTGAAACGTTTGGATAACTGTTCTTGTTAAACTAAAGAGGAAAAAAATTGTATCTAGAGGCACGGTCCAACACGTTTGTTACGATAGGACGGCTGCTTGACCGCAGATAAGTGCGAAAAGGACAGCATGGGTGAAACTCAAATGTCAAGGGGAGTGTTTCAATAAAGATTACAAGCCGTGACATGTAGTTTTGGCTTATTTTTACTTACGAAACGAGGCATGCCATCTTAGTCCTTAATCCTTTATCCTCGATTATATATCAAAACGCATCTGCATTTTGATATATAATCGAGGATAAATGTTGATCTCTATGGGCCACAGTATCCACTAACCATCGGCTGGACTGTGTGCTCGCTTGTCACATTAAAAGGAGCAATGATGACATAATTAAACCTCAAAGAGTTAAGGAACATTAAATCGTCACAGAGTTAAATATTAAAGCTGTAAGGTCGTAAGTTATTGCAAAAAGCACATGGCTGACAAAATATAATACATCCAAATGTGATATTATATGAAGAGTTTCTGTTCTTAAATAATGAGACGTTTTTGTTTTCAACCACACTGTTAAGTAAATAAATGCAAACATGTAATTATTTACTACTTGATCATGATTATTTAAATACTTATTATCACTTAATTATTTCATTAAATTGTAATAATAATAATAATAATAGCTTAGTGTTTAAGTAAAGATATTGCACGCCATTATTATGGTAGTATGTAAGATCTCATTAACAACTAATAACATCATAATAATATTATGTACTACATTCTGTTGCATATAATATTATTATGAGGCGTGGTAGTTCAGATGGTTAACGCTCGCTGTAAATATAACAGAACGTAAGTAACGCGGGTTCGATCCCACCGGCATCAATGAAATTTTTAATTGCAATTTTAAGTGCTCATTTACCATATGCTCGGGGGTGAAGGAAAACATGGTGAGGAAACCTGCATGTCTGAAATATCAGAAAAAATATTTTGAAGACATGTGAAGTTCGCCAACACGCATTAGCGCGGCGGACACTTCCTTGCCCTAAAACACTCTCAGAAATGAGGGGAGGCCTGTGCCTAGCAGTGGGACGTATATAGGCTGTATCTTTACTTTTTTACTTAACTTCGTAATATTATGTATTAAATTCAAGCAATAAATAAAATGGAATTGAATAAAATTTCTGGCACTTATATAAGTAATTTATCTAACGGATGGTAGAACATATTTTTAACGACTTCAAAAAAGGAGGTATTCAATTCGATTATATGTTTTTTTTATTTGTACCTCATAACTTTTCTCTAGGTTATTCGATTTTGATGTTTCTTTTTATTAAAAAGCTGATTCTTCTCGCATGATCTCATATAAATTTGATCAAGATCTGACCACTAGTTTTTGAGTTATATTTAATAATGTGTATTAAATTGACTTCGAATACATTGATGTTCACGTTTTAATTAAATTGATGTCGGTTGTACGTATTTTTTAATTTTACCACTTGTTATATAACTAAAGTGTGAAACGAAGGTACAGTCGACCCGATGATAAGTGTCTTCTGCAGTCCACGGACATCTATTTTTATTTTCATGGTTAAAAGAGTACGTATACCCTCCTCGTGGGAGCAAGGACGGGTTATATTGGACTTGAGTATAGTTTTATTAAAGTGTATTAAACCTACAAATAAATTCCTAAACGTCTGTCACTATAATTTCAGAGAACACGGGTATCGTAACCTCAGGTAACTTAAAGTTTCTAAATTCTGTAATACAGCTAGCTCCTTTTTAGATTTTTCCAATGAAACCTTATATGTTTATTTTGGTATTTAGTATTACCTTCATAAGAGTTCCAATATTATCGTTTGCCTCATTAAGATTGTTTATCATGCCAGCCGTTTCTTTAACATGAGGATAGGATGTCGGACTCGCGCTAACTAAAACCCTATGGAGTTCCACCTTCGCTACATATTGTCAGGGCCACAGGAACATTTTCGCACACATTTGCAGCCCCACCAGCACTTGTTTTTGCATGGCGGCTCCTCTCAGGAGAGGACTACTCCTCCCCAAGTCCATGGACACCTGCAGATTTTTTTAGAAGTTTACTTGACTTTACTTTTGTTTACAGTTTTCTAAAAGGCCGTCAATGCACCGCCGATTACCCTGATGTTGCAGATGGGCGATGGTGATCACTTACCATCTACGAGCCGTATGTTCGTTTGCCCCCTCTTCCATAAAAAAAAACTTCAGACAGATCCTACGGATGCGTTGTCAATTCTGAAGACAAAGATGGGATGTATCTCAGCCTGTGATTATACTGGCCCTCAATATCTTTCAGACAGAATCACAGAAGTGCAAACACTGGTATTTAGAGACCGATATAGTCAAGAGTGTGGTTTGAACCTTGACGGATCCCCTAGGTAGAAAAGAAGCACTTACACGTGATAGGTGGATTGTGTGCACGTGTTCATACTTCTGTAAAACAACAAAAAATTAGATTTTTTTATAGAATAGAGATGAAAACCTAGCACACGGTCTGCCTGATGGTAATTGAAAAACGAATTCTATAGACATCTACATTTATTCTCAATTAAAAATCAAAATGCAGAATGCGTTGAAACCCCTGAGGTCTAAGATAGAATGCCTCGTTTTCAGTTAAAAGTATTTTCGGTTCTCTGCACTCACCACACGAAATACAGCAGCGTTAAACTGCTACTTCATTTTGGTATTCTGTGATAACGTGATCCTTGTCTAGTTGAGCCCATTTATGCTAAAATCACAATATAACTGCTGCATTACTCTACCACGTACGTTTATCTACTTGAGATGCCCAACCATCAGTATATCCCCAAACACCTATCTGCGAATTAGCTGAGTGCAATGCGTGGGGTTGTGGTTTTTCTTTAGCAATTCTTCTCTTATAACATTGCTCTCTTGACATATTCATCCTTAAACAACATGATTAATTAGATATAAGACATTATTTTTACCGTATGTTGGCAGCCTAAAGGAATACATTCATCACCCCGTCTCATGCCGTGGATGCCGTAAGAGCTAGTTAGAGAAATTTCCCGATAGATTTTGTGCGCGCTACATAAGTGATGGAAATAGCATCTAAGGGGCACAAGGATAACTTTATTCATGCTACAAGAACATTTTAAACAACTTTTGAGTTTTGACTCTTCAGCGTAGTAGTTAAGACCAGGCGCCAAGAGTTCTGAATTCCGTACGGATCAAGTATTTCCATGACCTAAGATTATATCTTAAAACACCTCCACGTCGCAGGAAAAAAAGCTGCTATAGTCATAAGTAAATTTAGGTCCTATATACGTGTACCACTGCTAGGAACAAGCCTCCTCTCACTTCTAACAGGGATTTAGAGCAAAGAAGCGTCCGCCGCGCTGCTAATGCGTTTTGGCAGATTTCACACATTTTTGAATTTTTTTTATATCTCACTCATGACTGTCTCATTTATATATATATATATATATATATTTAAATATATGTTGTATAATTATTGTGTATTTAATTAGTATTACACTCTTTATATTCGCATTAAGTATTGCCACCCACCTGCCAACAATTGTATTTGTCACACCAGGTTAACTCGCAGAGAATACCAAATGGCATTAAGTCCGTCATATGTACCCTTAAAATTATAGTGTTACATTTAATCTTTTTAAATATAAAATATTCTGGCAAATCGAGAACTTCCATCCTCCTTTTTTATAGTTGGTTAAAAATAAAATAAACATGTAATGTTATGTTTATCGATAGAATCAGGCGTTAGTTTGCGGAAATCCATTATAATAAAAAATATAAATATAAATTTCTTTGCCACCCTCCGCTAAATAAATACAATGATGTATCTTACCTGGATTGAAGAGCACCCCCCGCCCTCCCTCAATTGAATGCACTAACTCCGTCACCACTAGTCCCAGCACCACTACTTATTTAGCGGAAGGTTGCAAAGAAATTTATATTTTTATTTTTGTTATGTTTTTATTTATTCATTAGTATAAGTAGTAATTTACGCACTAAGTTTGCCTTCTAAAATAAACAAATCAAATCAAACTAAGTCCTGACATACAGCGATGGTAATTTACGCACTAAGTTTGCCTACTAAAATAAACAAATCAAATCAAACTAAGTCCTGACATACAGCGATGGCACAGTAGGTAAGTTGCAGGGCTGGGGCCGTGGGTTCGTTTTCTGCACGGATTGTGTGCTCAATCGTTACCTTTTTATATAAAAAAATCGTTATAAGTTTTCATCAATTTATTGCATAAACTCAATTGCTGTAGATCATGTAATGTTCACACTTAGCAGAAGTCAGTAATCATAGGTCACTTCCGCAGACTCCTGGTAATGTTTTGCCCTTATGCAATCGGGCGTCCATGCCAAGCGTGACGAATTGTGAGGGGGTTACTTTCACCCACACTAAAACTAACTCATCTAGTTATATGAGCGGATATGCAAACTTCGAGAAAAGGTTTTGTATGGAACGTAATTTTATATGTTACAAAATTAAAGAGATAGTAATAGTTTATACGTGGTAGAGCCATGCTGCAGTTATATTAGTAGTATAGTTGTAGCACGAAAGGGTCGGCTCGACCGGGGAAGGACCACGCTCTCACAGAATACCAGCGTGAAATAGTAGCTTAATGCTGCTGTATTTCGTATGGTGAGTGTAGAGAACCGGAGACCCTTTTTACTGGAAACGAGGCATTCCATCTTAGTCCTCACGGGTGACAACAAATCTGCATTTTGATTCGTAATCGAGGATAGATGTAGATGTATATGGGCCACAGCAACCACTTACCATCAGATGGACTGTGTGCTCGTTTGTCACCCTATCCTATAAAAAAAATATTTCATACCCTTTTATAAATTTCTTTTATTGACTGTTATTAACAATTTTACAGTAATAGTTAGTACACATATAATCATAGCTATTATTAGACATATCAATATAAGGTTACATATCTTAATATTAATAATTAATTAATTACTATCATAAAATGTAATAATAATATATTAAATCATGGTTATGACACTGCACAATCACAGATAAATAAATCCTCTTGTACTGTATGTGCGCAAGTAATTAAAAAGAAATATAGGTATAACATATTCTTTTTTTATAAATATGTTTGTGAAAAAAGAATATGTTATACCTATATTTGGGGGATAAGTCGCTCGCGTCCGTAGGCTTTGACCACCTAATCCTAGGCCCACCCTACACGTTGTCCCCCGGGTGGTGCTAAATGAGCGACAAGCCGATAGCACAGACTCGGCTCCTCGCCGTGGTAGCGGCGTTAAATATACCATCCCATTCGCACCATGAGGAATCAAATCAAAGAAATGGCCCCGAGTTCCCGGCGCCCCTTGAATGGGGCAGGGGTGCGAAGAATCTCCGGGAGGAAAACCGGCGACGAGGCTCGCCACCCGTCACGTTCTGTCTCCCGGAGGGGCGAAAAGTGGATTGCAGAGGCCCGTCTGGCTACGTTGAATGTATGTGGAGCAATGAATGATAAAATGGATGAAGTATGCGAGGTGATGTATGATAGAGGAATAGATTTGTTATGTATAAATGAGACGAAACGGAAGGGGAAGGATGTCACTACACATGGCATGTATACCGCATACTGGTCTGGTGTAGACGAGCTCGAGCGGGCATGCCAGGGAGTAGGTATCATCCTATCAGAAAGAATGGTGCAATGTGTGAAAGAGTATGAATGTGTAAGCCCAAGACTGCTATGGATACGATTGAAAGTGGGCTTAAAGAAGTTGTTTGTGCTAGGGGTCTACGCCCCAGACAAGTCTAAGCCCACTCATATCCGAGAACAGTTTTGGGAAATGGTAAGGATGGTATTAATGAAATGTAAGGGAAATGAAAATGTTGTTATGCTAGGAGATTTTAATGGAAGAGTTGGGGTGAGGAGGCTTGGTTATGAAAGGATATTGGGAACATTTGGTGATGAAAGTATAAATGAGAATGGTGAAAGCCTCCTCACTGTATGTATGGAAAAGAATCTTTTTGTGACGAACACTTTCTTTCGCCACAAGAGGATTCACATGTATACTTGGGAAAGAGGAGATGATAGAAGCATGATAGATTTCATAATTGTGGATGAAAGATTGAGGGGCGCAGTGGTGGATACAAGGGTTTACCGGGGGTTAAACGTAGGAACGGATCATTTTTTGGTTTTATGCCGAATTAATGGTCTATTCAGGCGGTGGCGCCATCGGTCATCTGTGTCTACCACTGCGTTACAGCGTATTAGAACAGAAAGATTACAAGATGAAGGTGAAAAAAACAAGTTTAAATGTAGACTGAAAGAAAACGTAAGTGGTTTGGATGAATTATGTATAAATGAGTTAGACTTGGAGAATGTATGGCAAAATGTTAAGAAAGGTTTAGTAGATGCAGCTACCGAAGTATGTGGTGTTAGTAAAAGAAAGAATGAAAGGAAAAATAATACTTTGTGGTGGGATGATGAGATACGTACGGAAGTTGAAGCAAAGAAGAGAGCATGGCTAGATTTACTAGGAACTAAGGCTGGTAATTCTAGCGGTACGAATGATGATTTTGAAAGAAAAAAGGCAGTCTTTAGACATCTAAATAAAAGAGTAAAAGAAGTAGTTGAAAGGAAAAAGCAAGAAAGAACGGATAAGAATGATAGAAGAATATCGGATAACTTCCAGGCAAATATTAAAATGTTCTGGAAACTCGTAAGAACTGCCAGGGGACGTTCAAAACAGCCTATAATGAATGCTATAAGAGATGAGAATGGCTATATTCTGAATGATGAAGTTTTGAGTTTAAAGAGATGGAAGGAATATTTTGAAAGCATGTTTATGAGTGAGGAGACGACGTATGAACTGAATGAAATAGGAACTCCGAAAGAAGAGGAAGGAGGTAGCGAGATAAGTATAGATGAAATAATGAAAGCAATGAAAAGCATGAAAGCAGGTAAGGCTGCCGGTTATGATAGAGTTTCACTCGAAATGCTAAGGGCTGGAGAGGAAGTGGTGGCAGGCCTGCTGCACACCTTGTTTAATGTATGCTGGGAACTGAAGCGGGTACCGGGAGACTGGTGCAAAGCCGTGATAGTCCCAGTATATAAGGGAAAAGGGTCGCAGCAGGACTGTAAAAACTACCGCGGTATCAGCCTTCTTAGCATCGTGGGAAAATTGTATGCCAAGGTACTAATTGAAAGGGTCATGAAAGAAACCGATGGAAAAATTTGGGATGTGAAAGCGGGATTTAGAAAGGGAATGGGATGTACAGATCAAGTCTTCTCCATGCGCATGATCGCGGAGAAGTTTTTGGCCAAAAACCAAAAGGTTTTGTGTGCGTTCATGGACTTGGAGAGGGCCTATGACAGAGTGGATAGAAATGTGCTATGGCAAACACTGAACTCATTTGGGTTGAGCGCTGGCTTGATACAGGCATTGGAATCTCTTTATAGGGACTCTAGTGCTTGTGTTAGGATCAACGGGGTCTACTCCGACTGGTTTGGCATCCATAAAGGTGTCAGACAGGGCTGTGTGGCCTCCCCGTGGTAGTTCAACCTATTTATGGACAGTTGTTTGCAAAATTTGAAAGTTGAAGAATGCGGATTAAGAATGGGTGAGTTAACCATCAAATGCCTTTTGTACGCCGATGATCAAGTTATTCTTGCGTCGTCAGCGGCTGAGTTGCAAATGATGGTTACATTAATGAACAGATCATTAAAAGAAAGGGGTATGAAAGTGAACGCAAGTAAGACGAAAATTATGGTTTTTGAAAGAGATGAAAGTAAAACGATATGTGAAATAAGAATAGATGGGGAGTTGATCGAGCAAGTAGATGAGTTTGTATATTTGGGTTGCGTATTTAGCAGGGATGGGAGATATGATAAGGATATAGAACGACGAGTGAACGCAGGAAACAGAGTAAATGGGGCCCTGCACTCTATTGTGAAGAGTTAAAATGTGTCAAAAAAAGGCACGTATGGCAATTCACAATGCTGTGTTGGTCCCTACTTTAACGTATGGTAGTGAAAGTTGGGTGTGGCAGAAGAAGCACGAGAGTAGAATAAATGCAGTAGAAATGCGGTTGTTAAGGAGTATGTTAGGGCTGAATCTGCATGACAGGGTGAAGAATTGTGTGATAAGAGAAGAGTGTGGTTTGCAAGATGATGTTGTGACCAGGATTAAAAAAGGAATGCTTCGGTGGTTTGGTCATGTGGAAAGAATGGATGAGGAAAGAGTGACAAAGAAAATTTATGTTGCAGAAGTGAATGGCAGAGTCGGAAAGGGGACGTCCTAGGCGAAAATTTATCGACCAAATTGGCGATTTATTGAAAACGGGCCAAATTAGGAGTACCCTTAACCGACGAGCATGCATGCGTAGATGTATGGATGTGAAGGAGGCGAGAGAGGTGTGTCAGGATCGTGCCAAATGGAAGTCTGTAGTCTCTGCCTACCCCTCTGGGTGACAGGCGTGAGTGTTTATGTATGTATGTATGTATGTACATATGAAAATTTTCAGCTATATTTTGTTATAACACTATTGTTGGCGATGCGAGATAAACATTTTTATTAAATGCTTAAAATTAAATTTATGTGTAAAGAAAAGTTATTTGTATTAGCTTAGATTCGTGCATTAAATAGTAATCGACTATGTAATACGATATAAATAAAGAATTAAGAACGTTCTATTCGCTTTTAGCACTTTTGATTGTTTTGTGTATAAAGTCTTTTAATGTTTTAATCACCTAGTACCCGGTTGACCGAGCTTTGCTCGGTACGAGTATTTTTCGCTCGTTTTTTTTTAATTCGTGTGTTTTGGAAATTATATTTAGATACAAATTACATACTGATGAAATACGAATAATATTTTTTGATCTTAGCGACATAATAGAAAAAACTGAACTGGTTAAATAACCAGTTTGAATAAAAAATCATGAATGCTAATTGCACTTAATTTAAATTCTCGTGTTTTTAAAAAATACTAAAAAAGGGCTTGAAAAAATAGATTTTCTCAAAAAAGAAAGGAACTTGAAAAAAAAAATTAAAAAAAGTCGGTCGATCGGCCTGGGCTCGAACCATGAAATTACGACTTAGTGACCGCCCGATATACCAATTAAGCTATTTGTTATCATTAATAAACTGTCAAAATTTACCTTCTTATTCTAACGATATTGTAGCAGTTTTTCATTGCCTAAAAACACGGACAAAAAGACATTTTCTAAAAATAAATCCTAGCTAGATCGATTTATTGCCCCCGAAATTCCCTGCACACAAAATTTTATGAAAATCGTTGGAGCCGTTTCCGAGATTCCGATTATATATTTTTATATATATATATATATATATATATATATATATATATATATATATATATATACATAATCGGAAGAATTGCTCGTTTAAATGTTTTAATCACCTATAATCACCTATAAGTCATATCAATGTGTTAGATGAATGTGATTAGTTTAATACTAGAGTGAAATGCTGTATATGTTAGACAAGGATACGTATAGATATTAGAAAAGGTGGCAAGAGCCTCCTATAGGATCCAGAGGATTGTGCAAATTTAGAGTTTGCCAACTTATATAAGTATAGGTATATTATTATTATTTAATCTGTAATTAGCGGAAAGAAAAAGGCAAGTCCGAACCGTCTCATGAGAATATTAATTAAATATTATTTTTATTACTAAAAGTTTTAAAAACGTTTAAAAGCGAATTTTTAATATTTTATCTAACTTTTGTGTTAAAGTAAGATGATAGAAATGTCAATAACATACTATTTTAGTAATAAAATAGCGAAATAATGGGAATATTAAATAATACATTAAACATGTAATTTTGCTTCAAGTTTTGTATAAAAATCTGTTTAAAGTTTTAATTCAATAATTCAATAATTTAATTCAATAATAAAAAATATTGAGTTTACACTAAAGTTATAATTTTGAGGTATAAATTTATGAACTTTATTAAATTTACGGAAATGTGATAGTGAAAATCATCGAAACATGAGGGGGGTTTTCCCGCCTGACTCTCCTTAAGGTTTAGCTCGGGCGTACTTTAGTAAGTCGCTCAATTTTCAATTCGTTCGGGACCAGCTATAGTTTCCAGTTATAAATCAAAGAAGAAAACAAAATTAGGAAAAGTAAAGTGAAAGTAGTGAAACTTCAGTATCTTATTTCCAAGGGGCAGTTATTATTTCACCAGTATCTACCCTATAAGTAGGGCAATAGATACATAGAATACAGTCCACTAAGTTCATGATTGACGTCTGGACCAGGACCATTCCACTGGGGCCCGTAATCTTAGTCGTCAACCACTTTTTTTTAAGAAACTGATTTGTCGCACGGAGTTGAACGTCTAGGTTCACGCCCACTGGGTTGCTTCGAACCCAGCGTAGTGGTGTAGGTTGTCCGTGATAGGAGACGCAAGAACAGTATCTCATAAGTCCGTTGTGGTGGGACTTCGCGGCCGGACGAAGAAACCAGCCGAAGGAAGTAGCGCGGACGATGTCTCCCTTTTTTGGTTGTTATGAACCAAGTCTTTTTTACTAAATATATGTACTTAAATTAAAGGTGAGTACAACACTTAGATTAATGCAATTATTTCATTTAAAAACGAAAATTGAAATGGAGTGTAAGATTTAAGTAAAAAACAGCAAAAATTTAAATAAAAACAGTAAAATAAAGTTATAATAAATACAGTTATTTAATTTTTATTTCCGTTTAGAATGAATGTTATGTAACGATTTTAAAGAGAAATAATCGAGTCTTTCCTCATTACCCCTTATAGTTTAATGCACTCCAGCAACGTATGAGAGTCGGCGCACGAACTTCCGTTGAATATTTTCCAATCGTTGAATAATTTATTGATAAGTGGGATATATTTTACGGGCTAGAACCATGCTGCAATTATATTAGTAGTATAGTTGTAGCACGAACGGCTCGGCTCGACCGATGGGGAAGAACCACGTTCTTACAGAATACCTTTTTAATATAAACGAGGTATTCCATCTTAGTCCTTACAGGTGACAACGCAACTGTATTTTGATTCGTAATCGAAGATAAATGTGGATGTCTATGGGCCACAGCAACCACTTACCATCAGGTGGGCTGTGTGCTCGTTTGACACTCTTATCCTGTAAAAAATACATTACAAAAATATTCTACATTACAGCGAACTAATGAAAAATAAAGAGTTTTTAATGCAATGATTTAAATTCTCTGGTTTTTCGCGGCATAATAGAAATCATCTTCAGGTTTTTATTTACAATTGCATCAAGGGATTTTCTTCTGTATAGATTAATACTGCGGTGCACATTATGGTGAGTGTAGAAAATCGAAGACCCTCTCTACTGGAAAAGAGGCATTCCGTATTTGTCCTCAGTGGTGACAACGCATCTGCATTTTGATTCTTAATCGAGGATAGATGTAGATGTCTATGGGCCACAGCATCCACTTTCCATCAGGTGGACTGTGTGCTCGTTTGTCACCCTTAACCGTTAACCGTTACAGTCTATTAAAGTTTACCGCTGAACACAGGCCTCTGCCATAGAATGCTTCACAAGGGAGATATTTGGCATAGTCGCCTCTTGTTATTTGTGGTCGTTATTATAAAGACGCTGCTTCCTATCTCCTGATTAGTTTCCCTCTGTCGCCTCTTACGATACCCACGGGATGATATGGTGCAGTGGATATTCTTACACCGCCACTGCACGGTTCAGCCTATATCTGTGTGTGTATTATAGTATTCCATGATAGTCTAGAAACAAGAACTACTGCATCTAGAAGGGTGACAAACGAGTGATATTAAATTATCGAGTTATCTTTAAAACGTATGACATGTAATATCACAAAGTGCAATGCGCTGACAAAGTGTAATATAGTCTAAACGCGATTTACGAATAGGGAGTGTGGTAACAGATGTTCGAGCGTGTTAATATTCTTAAATGATAATATTTTTTCGCTTGAAATCAAAGTGCCAATCATTGAATGTTTTGACAGCTTTGCTGGTCTAGTGGTCGTAAACTTGACTGCTAATCATTAGTTGCTGGGTTTGAATCCTGAGTTGGACAAAAAATACAGTTATTGTATTTTTCTGTCATGAAATTCTCTGTAGCATCCCTGTTTATCGATTAGTCAGGAAAGAAAAGTAAAGCCGTTGGTCCTGCGCCTGATCTCTCTCCGGTCGTGTCGGTTTACCGTCCCATCGAACTATGAGAGTGAGGTAATAGAGAGTGCACCTGTGCTTGCGCATACACTTGGGCACTATAATCCTGTCCTGCGCCGATGGCTAGTCTCCGTTGAGGCCGGCCGCCGTGACCGAAGTTCGGTCTAGAGGACAGTACTATAGCAAGTCGTTCAACGTTTTGATGCTCAATGAAGATGCAACTTATATATGCTACAGTACTCGGCAATTCATACGTGGTAGAGACACCCTGCAGCTATTTTATAAAACACCGATTCCTACCAAGGATGGCACGGGAGGCTATTAAAATTAAAAAACATCCTAATTTCAATAGAGAAGATATGCATCTTCTATGCCTACGGGTGCTACCTTCTGCTTGGGATCTTATAATTAATAAAATTAAATCCAAACCTAAGCATACGACTGCAAGACTTCAAGATACTCTTAACTTGTTCTGCGTAGATCGAACCAAAAATTAATATCCAAAAACTGAAGGAAGTCGGGCTAACTATGACAATAGAACGCCAAAAACCTCGATCCCATGGTCACTGGGGGGAGGGGTCCTTCCAGTAACCATGGATGCTGTAAAGCACCCAAAATGTCGGGAATTAAAAATAAATTAATAAGAAATATGCTATAGTTGTAGCACAAATTGATCGGCTTGCCGGGGAAGGACCACGCTCTAACAGAATACCAGCGTAAAATAACAGCTGTAAACTGCTTTGTTTCGTATATTGAGTGCAAAGAACCGGAGAATATTACTGATAATATTACTAGAAATGAGGCATTCCATCTCCTTACGGGCGACAACGTATCTGCATTTTGATCTGTATTCGAGAATAGTTGTGGATGTCTATGAGCCACAGCATCCACTTACCATCAGACTGTGTGTTTGCTTGTGAACCTTTCTTGTGCATATGCACCTTGATTCCATTTAAAAAAAATAGTACATCGCGCATCATTGCGCAATTCGCGTGTTCTAAAACATTTTATTCCTTAGACTTACAGGTTTTGCAAGGATGTTTTGCAAGGCTAATGAAATCAAAAAAACATCTTAATTTCAAAAGAGTCTTCTCTTTTGAAATTAGGATGTTTTTTGATTAGCTGGGCACTATCATCTGTTTGGGATCCTATAATTAATAAAATTTAATCCCAACCCATGAATACAACTGCAAGACTTTACGATACTATAAGTTCATACTGTGTAGATCGGGACAAAAATTAATAATTTTAATCTGTGTGTAACCGCGGTTAATTATGACATCTGGACGATGAACACTTCAGCCCCCTCCCCACCCCCTGTGACCGTGGATGCTGTAAAGTGCTCAAACCCTCGGGTATATAAAAAAAGTTAATATCAGCAACATAATCTGCAAACTAGTATTACTTAAATATTACAGTTAATAGTTAAAATTATAATATAAAAGAGTGGTAAAACCTAATAACTTTAAGAATAATAATAGCCTTATAGTCAAGGATGCGGATTGCAAGCTCGGAAAGTCGTGGATTTGAATCCACCATTCAACTGCTATCATGACCACTCCTAACATAAACATTTTAGGTTTACTTGCAATAGTTAACAGGACTATAGCAATACAAGTAACGTTACTAGTAAGTTTTTTCCAAAAAGACCTTTACTTTCAATTATTCTTTAATCACAAACTATCAAAAAACCACTAACAATTAAAATAATAATTTATTATGTAAATTTCCATTTAAAGTACGCAGTGTGACAAAAAAATCGGTTCCACAGGACTGTCTCGCCGATCCATTGGTAAGTGGAAAGTCCACCCCCCAGTAGAATGCTACTGAACGGTGCGGAATAAGGAATATGGTAACTAGGCATGGTGAGAAAAAACGTCATGGAGCACATCGGATCCCTAATCGAGAGAAAATTGGCTATCTTTGAGGCCAAGAAATTAACTGGTAGCGTGATACGACCTCCACCGGCAGGTGCAAGTAAGCCGCAGATACCGTTATCAGCACCGCTCCCACAACCCACCACCATTGACCCTCAGGTCATACGGGCCGAATCTCGGGAGAAGCGCGCGGTACTTACACGTAGCTCTTTCCCGCGGGCACTGTTTTGACTCCCAACAAATATTTCAACTTTTTCCTTGTCCCAGTTTTTACGTCACCCTTCGTACGTCGTCTTACGTCTTACGTCGTCTTACGTCGTCGGGCCCTCTTTCCAGCACACTGTCTTGCCTCATCCCGCGATCATGTCCTCTATGCAAAAATTGCGCAACAGCCCGTAGTTCTTCTAATCGTTGACGAGATCCGAGTAGTAGATCGATCCCTGAACCGTATCCCATCCATCTTGGTCGCTCTTTCAAAGATATCGGATGCATGTTGCACAAACTATCCCGAATTTAAAACCACACCCAGAACCTTGGCGTTATAGATTTAGTTTAATAACGGAGGGGGGCTGAAGATCCCCTCTAACGTTCTTGGTAGTTGTCATTATTTCCGTCTCTCTTTCAATAAAAATTGTCAGTTGCAGTTCTTTATACTGATTTATCACGTGGTTATCTGTGAAGGAAAACATCGAGGGGAAACCTGACATGTCTGGGAAATAAAAATACAAAATATATCACGAAGACATGTTAAATCCGTCAACACGACACAATATTGGTGTAGCGCGGCAGACAATACCTTACCCTAAAAACCCTCTCAGAAATGAGTGGAGGCCTGTGCCCAGAAGTATTTTGTGACAAAAGAACATGCAGTCCACCTGATGGTAAGTGGATGCTGTTGTCCACACATCAACATTTATCCTCGATGTAAAATCAACTTGCAGATCCGTTATCACCTTTAAGGACTAAGACGAAATGCTTTGTTTTTGTTACAGTATTAAGTTACTATTTCCCGAGAGCCCGGCCGAGCCCACCCTATTATTTCTACAACCATAATATGGCTGCATCGTGGCTATACCAGGCATTACGACGTATTTGGTTGTATATTTTTCAAATTAGGGATTTTAGAAACATTAAGCACCATCCCTGGCCTTCAATTTGAAAACCTTAATTAAATCAAGCGATCAATTTTTCACACAATTAAACTCAGCCGCGTTCTATCTGAGTGTAACATTAGTAATTGCGACAGAACTCTCGGTGAATGGAAAGCTGTATAATTGTTTTTACGAGAGAAATTACTTGACCTTTTGATTAAGATTCTCTTTTATGATTTAAATTCTCTCTCTTCCACCATCGCACCACTAGACGCTCAACATGTCTACATGCTTTTGTTGTCGATATGTCGCGGGCAATTGGATCAGTTAGTTTTTTAGTTAGCAGCCTAGTCTTTTTTAGTCATCATTGCAGACTTTAAAAGTCCTGAACATAGGCCTCCTCCATAGATTATCTCATGGGCGTATTTTGCCGTAGTTGCCATGCTTGGTAGGCGAATAAGCAAGTATGTGAGTAAGTATATAAGCAATTATATAATCAAGTAAATAAGCAAGTATATAATCAAGTATATAAGTAAGTATATATGCAAGTATAAAAGCAAGCATATAAGCAAGTATATGAGCAAGTATATAAGCAACTATATAAGAAAGTATATAACTAAGTATGTAAGCGAGTATATAAGCAAGTATATAAGCAAGTAAATAAGCAAGAATGTAAGCAAGTACATAAAAAAATATATTAGCAAGCATATAAGTTTGTGTTTATTTGTTTGTGTTTATTTACTTGCTTATATGCATTTTAACAGTGGTAGAGCCACGTGGCAGCTTTGCTGTGGTTCGTACGGGCCGGCTCAAACCGGGGTGGTACCACGACCTCACAGAATACCGGCGTGAAGTGGAAGCTCTGCTGCCGCGTTTCGTCTGGGGAGTGCAGGTGGCCGGAGGCCCAAATCCCCCCCCCCCATCAACATGGTAGTGGAATTAAATAATGATCGACTACCCCAGGAGGGTACCAACACCCCTGGAGAATCCCTCGCTGAGCACACACGACCATGTTTCTCCACTTCTGAGCGTGGGTGCTCAGGCTGCCCCGCGTATTCTGAGGGGGGCAAAATTCCGCTCAAGACTACAACTAAAGCAACAAGACCAAGGCGACCCCTGCCACGCTGTCCGTGAATTTCTGCATTATCAGGGACTTCACTCTAACCTAAACGCCGTCCACTACCATCTCGAGACGGCGAGGCCGGCTCTGCTCTTCTGACCGAGACGCAGGTATCCTCTCCGGCTGATGTCTCGTATCTCTCCTACCCGAGGTACAAACTGGAACACTCCTTTGTGCCTCGGGCTGGAGTTTGCGTTTACGTCAGAGAGGACATCTGCTCTCGACGCCTCGGCAGACTTGAAGGTTCGGACCTGTCCATCCTTTGGCTACGCGTAGACAGCGACGACCATCCGCGCGTTCAGGTTGAGCAGCTTCGGCATTACCGCTATGGGACCTCTATAGGTCCCATAGCGGTAATGCCGAAACAGGCCGACTATTCGACCACGTCCAAATGGCTGCAGATTCCTTGCTACAGCAGATCCCCTCCGCAGAGATCGTGATCCTCGGCGACTTTAACGCCCATCACGCCGAATGGCTTGGTTCACGTTTAACCGATCATGCGGGGAGATCTGTTCATGATTTTGCCTTGGCATATGGTCTGACACAACTGGTTACTTCGCCTACGCGGATTCCAGATGTGGAGGATCATGCACCTTCCCTGTTGGACCTTCTGCTGACCTCTCACCCGGACGGATATCAGATTACCGTCGACGCCCCTTTAGGCTTCTCGGACCATTGTCTGGTCCGGAGTGTGGTGCCACTCACGCTGAAATCGCGGTTGCATTCTGCAGGCTGCCTCCGTGTTTGGCACTATAGGTCAGCCGATTGGGATGGGATGCGGTCTTTCTTTGCATCCTACCCTTGGGGGCGGGTTTGCTTCTCGCCGGATGATCGCAACGTTGTTGCGGATTCTGTTGCTGATATGGTACTTCAGGGTATGGAACTTTTTATTCCTTCCTCTGTGGTGCCCATTGGAGGCAAGTCTCAGCCATGGTTTGGTCGCTCCTGTAAAATAGCATCATGCTATAAGCAGGAGTGCTACCAAGCCTGGGCTGATGCATCAGCGTCCCGGGATGTAAACACCAGCGCTCTAAAAAAGAAGTATAATTCCGCCTCTAGGTCCTTCAAAAGAGTCATTGCCAAGGCAAAGTCAGAGCACATAGGCAGAATTGGCGAGAAACTAGTTCGCCTTCCTTCCGGAACCCGTGCATTCTGGTCTCTCGCCAAGGCTGTCCAGGGGAATTTCTGTCAGCCATCTCTTCCATCTCTGCACAGGGAGGACAACTCACAGGCCCGATACCGCAAAGGAGAAAGCCGATCTTCTAGGCTCTTTCTTTACGTCTAACTCGACTCTCGATGACGGGGGGAGTACTCCACCGACCATCCCGCAGTATGAGTGCTCCATGCCGGAAGTGCACTTCACACAGCGCTCGGTTCGTAAAGCACTACTCTCCCTGGACATCCACAAGTCGAGTGGGCCTGACGGAATCCCCTCCAATTGTGCTGAGGACGTGTGCTCCAGAGTTGGCACCGGTTTTAACGCGTCTTTTCCGGTACTCCTACTTCCTAGGCGTAGTCCCAAAATCAAGGAAGACGGCTTACGTCCACCCGATCCCTAAAAAAGGCGACCGCTCTGACCCGTCCAACTACCAGCCAATCGCCATCACCACCTTGTTCTCCAAAGCAATGGAGTTCATTGTAAACTGCCAGCTCATGAGGTACCTTGAAGATCACCAGCTGATTAGTGACGCCAATACGGTTTTCGCCGTGGTCGGTCAGCTGGTGATCTTCTGGTCTACCTAACTCACAGATGGGCGGAGGCAGTAGAGTTCAAGGGGGAGGCATTGGCCGTTAGTTTGGACATTGCGAAGGCCTTCGATCGGGTTTGGCACAAAGCGCTTCTTTCGAAGCTCCTTCCTATGGGCTTCCCGAGAAATTGTGCGATTGGATCACCAGCTTTCTTGCAGATCGGAGCATCAAGGTCATTGTAGACGGTGCAAGCTCCGATTGCAAGCCTATTAATGCTGGTGTTCCACAGGGCTGTGTGCTATCGCCAACGCTGTTTCTTCTGCATATCAAGGACATGTTGCATACCTGTAACATTCATTGCTATGCAGATGACAGCACTGGTGATGCTCTTTACACCGGCCGAGCCAATATTTCTCGGGAAAACGTCTCCGAGTGCCGGGACAAACTTGTGTCTGAAGTCGAGTCTCTGCTGGACAGAGTCTCAGATTGGGGGCGACTAAATCTAGTCCAGTTTAACCCCCAGAAGACACAAGTTTGCGCGTTAACCGCTAAAAAGAACCCCTTTGTTGTATACCCTCAGTTTCAAGGCACTCCCCTTGTAGCCTCAGCCAGTATCGGAATCCTCGGCGTCGACATATCGAGTGACGTGCAGTTTCGTGGTCACTTGGAACGGAAGGCCAAATTGGCCTCTAAAAAAGCTTGGCGTACTCAGCAAAGCGGGACAGTATTTCATGCCGGCACACCGCCTGCAACTTTACAAGGCGCAGGTTCGGCCGCACATGGAATACTGTTCCCATCTCTGGGCTGGGGCTCTCCAGTACCAGCTTCTTCCACTTGACCGCATCCAGCGCAGAGCGGCTCGAATCGTCGATGCCCGAGTGCTTTCCGATCGGCTCGATTCACTGGCGCTGCGAAGAGATGTTGCATCTCTTTGCTTATTTTATCGCATCTATCACGGGGAGTGCTCTGAGGAATTGTTCGGATTAATCCCAGCCGCCAAATTTCGTGAACGCACTACACGTCAAACGTCCCGATACCATCCACACCATCTGGATGCTTGGCGGTCCACCACTGTACGTTTCACAATGAGTTTTTTCCACGTACAACCTCTCTGTGGAATAGTTTAGCACCGGCAATTTTTTCGGAACGATACGACCTGGGGACTTTCAAGAAAAGAGCTTACTCCTTTCTAAAGGGCCGGCAACGCACCCGCAATTCTCTTGGTGTTGCGGTTGATCATGGGCGGCGGTAGTCACTTAACATCAGGTGAGCCACATGCTCGTTTGCCCCTTCTTCTATAAAAAAAAATATGCAAATATATCAGAAAGTATATAAGCATGTATATAAGCAAGTAAATAAGCAAGATGTAAGCAAGTATATAAGAAAGTATATAAACTAGTATATAAAGTATGAAAGCAAGTTAATAATCAAGTAGTAATAGTAAACATACTTGCTTATATACTTGCTTATGTACTTGATCATATACTTCCTTATATATTTGCTTATTTACTTGCTTATATACTTGCTAAATAGGTACTTGCCTATATACTTGCTTATATACTTGCTTATGTACTTGCTCATATGCTTGCTCATATACTTATGTACATATGCTTATATACATTGTTATATATTTGCTTATATACTTAAATACCTGCCTACATACTTTCTTATTTACTTCTTATATGCTTGCATATATACTTGCTTATGTACTTACTGACATACTTGCTTATTTACTTGCTTATATACTTACTTATATACTTGCTTATTTACTTGCTTATATACTTGCTCATATACTTGCTTATAATCTTACTTATATACGTGATTATATACTTGCTGATATACTTGCTTATATACTTGCATATATAGCAGCTAATATACTTTCTTATATGCTTGCATATATACATGATTATATACTTGCTTATACACTTTCTTATATACATACTCATATACTTGGTTATATACTTGTCTATATATTTGCATATATACTTGCTTATATACTTGCTTATTTACTTGCTTATATATCTGCTCATATACTTGCTTATATAAATGCATATATACTTGCTTATATACTTGCTGATATACTTGCCTATATACTTCCTTATATACTTGCTTATGCACTTGCTTATATACTTGCTCATATACTTGATCAGTAAGTATGTAAGCAAGTAACTAAGCAGGTATATAAGTAAGTAAAGTAAATGTTGGCATCCTATTAATGTTTCTGGTGCCCAACAAGATGTATCTAAAGGGGAAAAGATGGATAATTGTGCATGCTGGAAGAGAGAATGGTTTTGTGTCTAATGCACTAATAATATTTACTGGTAAAAACAAGCAAGATGATTACTATTCTGAGATGAATGCTCATAATTTTACAAATTGGGTAACTGAAAAGTTAGTGCCCAACATAACTGAACCATCAATAATTGTGATGGATAATGCACCATACCACTCTACTATAACAAACAAGGTATTATAATATTTATTTCTTATACTTTGGTTTTGTTTTACATTATTACTTATCTTTTTATGTTGCAACTGAAAATCAACTATTAAATTAATTTTTTTTCACCTACATCTGCATCAAAAGTTTTTGAAATCAAATTGTGGCTGATGGAAAATAATATTCCATTTGATGAAACGTTGCGGAAACCATCCTTATTGATGCTTGTAAAAAAACATAAACCTGAACTGGTGTATTATATTGATGAACTCCTAGGGAACATGGGCATACAGTGGTAAGACTACCACCGTATCATTGTGATCTGAACTACATTGAATTAGTTTGGGCAATAGTAAAAGGGCGAATCGCACAAAAGAATGTTTGTGGTCAAGATGTTGCGATGTTGCCTACTGAAGCATTTCAGTCAGTAACTCAGCAGGAATGGAAAAATTGTGTTGACTATGTCATCAAGCTAAAAAATGAATATGATATCGACAAACTTGTCATCTCAGTAAGCGATGATAGTTCCAGTGAATCTGAAGAGTCGCAAATGGACCAATTTAATTACGCAGGAGCTTCAGGCAACATTTCGGGAGTTGAATACCTCGACTCAGATTATTTGCACTCAGACTAATAATCAAAACATAATAACTGTGTATCAACATTTTTTTCTTTTATTTCTTCACCTTGAGTGTCTGCTGTGTGTCAAGGCTGGTGTTGTGTAAAACCTGCTTTTCCTAATTACTTGTAAGATAGTCAAATTATCTCAATTATTAAGTATGTGAATTTAGCTAATTATTGCTGCTGGGATAAACATGGGTCAAGGGTTACTCATACCAATAAAAGCATGGCACTTGAAAAATATGACAGTAAAGGGACCATAATAATAAATCAGTTCATAAAATAAAAAGTATCAAAACTTTTCGTTTGAAATCTATGGGGATACCGTATAATAGATAGTGGCGCCCTCCATTTTTTCATGAGTTTCTTGACAGACTGTAAAGGAGGATATTTGTACTATTACTTTAAGATCGACTTTGTTGAACGAGTTTAGGTCATACTATGTTAGACAAATGCTTTTTTTACTTATAGTAGCCAGTGTTTGACCGCAATCCCACATGGTGGTAAGACCTAGATGGTAAGTCGCTCTATTTTAGTTCAACAGTAGCCTATTGACCCTTGCCTTGAAGACGCCCAGATTGTATTCGGACGGAAAGATAGTCGCCGTCGAATTATTCAGCTTGTTTTGATTGCCTCTGAATAGTAAACATTAAACAAGCCCCATTTGATATAAAACGTTTTGTGCCGTTATCTTACACTTCTATTTTGTGAGAAGACATCTTTTTTATTGTCAACTAGCCACCGGCCCCCCGCTGCGTTTTTTTCTCAAATCTTCAAGTTATTGACTTGACGTCTAATAAATCCATGAACGCCGGTTGCATGGAACACGGAAAAGGATGACTCATAGTAACGTTACGTTCACTGTAACGTTATGATCAGAGCGAGATCGCTGCACTAGCGAGCGAAAGACACGATCGGCTTGAGCGTTCGGCTTGCGCCGCATCTATCTCTCTTCCACTAAGTATGCAATCATTTCATCAATGTTTTTTTATGACGTTGCCATGTTCATGTATCCGTGAACCGACTTAACAGACAACCAATTTTTGTTTTTTTGGATAAAATATAGCCTTGATCGCTAATGGCAATGCTCTTTATACTCTCGTAAATGTTTTTACAATAGGTTCAGCTAATTCGAAGACTAGCCCGAACAGACCGACAGGCAGACGAAAATTTAAAAAATATTTTTGATCTCCTAGTAGCGTGCTAATAAATCATAGAGCTTTTTAGAAACCAGTTATTTTAATATAATAGACAGACGCCCCTATTGTATTTATATGTTTAGATGAAAGGTATAGCGAAAATGCTAAAAAAATACTCAAAGACAAACATCTAGACCCGGAACTATTATTTGTAGGCCATATGTTCCGTGCGGAATTCGAACCCGCGACCCTGAGCGCAGTAAAGTACTAAGACACTGCGCCATGAAGCCGTCAAAACTTCTATCATTTAACTCCATAATTGAAGATAAGACATCCTTTTAACGATAAAAGTACAAGGTGGAACAGCCATTGTTCCACCACCAAGTACAAGGTGGAACCATGGCTGACTGGCGCAAATTTATTACCGTCCGAGATAAGTGCTCCGATCAGCGCATCCTGTCGAAATGCTTATATGTTAGTTTGCTTAAAGGTTATTTTAATGGATAGATTTTTATAGAATTAGGGTGACTTACGAGCCTACAGTCCACCTGATGGTAAGTGGATCCTGTGGCCCATAGACATCTACATTTAACCTCGATTAAGAATCAAAATGCAAATGCGTTGTCTCCCCTGATGACTAAATAGAATACCTCGATTCCAGTAAAACGGGTCTCCGGGTCTCTGCATTCACCATATGAAACACAGCAGCATCAAGCTGCTATTTAACGCTGGTATTCTGTGAGAGCGTGGTCCTTCCCCAGTCGAGCTGAACCTTACGTGCTACAACTATAATATAACTGCAACATGGCTCTACCACGTATAAACCGTCTAGTAAGAATATCCACTACTCCACATCATCGCAGGAGTATCGCAAGAGGAAAGAGATTAAAGTGAAACAGAAGATGTGCAGCAGCAGCTTCCTGATAACAGCTCAGCATAATAAACAGTTGCGGTCCGCCAGCTCGCCTGCAGCGCGTGCTGTCTGCGGCGATTGAGTGAGGCAGTTAGTGGGAGAGGTCTTCGCTTAGCAGTGGAGCCTTGATGAGCTGGTAATGGTAGTGTTATAGTAATATAACCGTTATCAATGGCAGATATAGTCGAACTCATTATAATATTGTCTTGTATTATATATTTGTGTATATGTGTGTGTGTGTCTGGTAGAGCCACGCTGCAGCGATATTATGGTTATAGCATGATTGATTCGCCCCGACCGGGGAAGGACCACGCTCTCACAGAATACCAGCGTAAAATAGCAGCTTAATACTGTTCTGTTTCGTATGGTGAGTGTAGAGAACCTTTTTTACTGGAAACGAGGCATTCCATCTTAGTCCTGAGGGTTGACAACGCATCTGTGTTTTGATTCATAATCTAGGATATATGCAGATTCCACTTACCATCAGGTGGATTGTGTGCTCGTCGTCGTCGGTTGTTTTACTATCTTAAGTATTATTAAGATATGTTCGCATATTTTTACTTATTATGATATTTTTATATTTTCTGTTAACGCCTTCGTAGTTTTATTATTAGCTAGTTTGGCAGATAATGATTTCCTGTACTGTTTTCAAGGTTCAATAAAGAAAAAAATCAGAATGAACAGGTACTATGAAATTTAAGGCCAGTGTGACGCTTGAAAGTAGGTCAGGTTTTTACAGTACGCAAGCAACCCAGGTTCGATACCCGTCGGTAGACCAGATGGCACCAATAAAATTCTTAATTGGAATTTTATGTACTGATTTACCATGTGCTCAATGGTGAAGAAAATTATCCCAAGGAAATCAGTATGTCTAAGAAATAAAGTTTCTATGATGGGTGAGGTCCGCCAACACTCACTGAGGCGGCGCGACGAACTTATTGCTTCATAAACCACTCAGGAATGAGAAGAGGCCTGAGTCCAGCAGTGGGATGAACATAGGCTGTAACTTAACTTTAAATAAAACTAGTTTTTATGGATTTTATCGCTTATATTAACTTTTTTTATATTCCCGACTTTTCGAGCTCTTTACAGCACCCCTGGTTACAGGGGGACTGAGATGTTCAACGTCCAGATGTCATAATTAACCGCGGTTACCCACAGATTAAAATTATTAATCTTTGTTCAGATCTACACAGTATGAACTTATCTTGAAGTTTTGTAGTTATATGCTTGGGTTGGGATTTAATTTTATTAATTATAGGATCCCTAGCAGATGCTAGCGCCCAGCTATCTTCTCTATTGAAATTAGGATGTTTTTTGATTTCAATAGCCTCGCCAATCAGCCTTGGAAGAAATCTGTGATCTTTATCGAGAATTTGTGGTCACTATATCAGATTTGATACAAATCGTTGCTAAAGAACACTTTCCAAGGATCCCTTACAAGGTTGATTAAATGTGTAGTGCTCGCGTAAATATAAGAAATCATTATGTAAAACTTTTTTATTACTGCTAAAGTTAATGTCCAACTTGGCTTTTAAACAACCATGAATCTTGATTAAAATTTTACCATATATTATTTTTACTTTGCTAATAAGCAATACTGTATGTCCACGCTATAATTTTTTTCTGTATCTTGAAGGCATGTTGCATACTAGTACATAAATTGCACATACACCAACATTCAGGCCGTGAGTGACGTTGCAAGAATATCCACTGCCCCATATCGACCCAGGGGTGTCGTGAGAGGCGACAAAGTGAAACGAGTCAGGAGATGGGCAGCAACGTCTTTCTAATAACGACCAAAATAAAACACTGCTGTTGCCAACCCGCTGGCCAAGCGTGGCAACTATGGCAAATAGGGGAAAGCCTATTTTCAGCAGTGACATTTAGTTGGCTGTAACGGTAACAGTACACATCCAGGCCAGGGTTAATTATTTTTGGCCATACTTACACTTTTTCCGTGCCGTATTCGAACCCACCACCTCCCATAGTCCTACCGATCCTCAGGCAATACGAGCCGAATCTCGGGAGATGCGCGCGGTACTTGCACGTAACTCTTTCCCGTGCACACTGTCTTGACTCCCTACAAATATTTACTCTCTTTCTTTTCCCAGTTTAACGTCATTCTCCCTCCTCTGGGGCTGACAGCACAATAACGCCTACGTCGTCAGGCCTTCCTACCAGCGTTCCTTACCTGGCGTAGGCGATACCGAATCAGGATGGTGTTTCCGCAGGGCGAGGCTTTTCCATTGCGGTATTCAAACCGCAGGCTTGTAACGTTACAGTCAAACGATTAATCGCTGTGACTACGACGGAGGTCAAAATATTCGCGGTGTGATGTAGGAAAGGTGCCAATGAGATGGAGACGTGTTACTTGTTCTAGATGTTTAATTATACTGCCCAATTATTCTACCTTATAACACTAATATAATATATTAACGTGGTGTCTACACTACACAACAGCGGAATGAAAGGGAAAAGGGCTAAAATTAAACATGAAATATATATTTTATTCTCATTTTTTTGATATTCTCCATTAACCCTACTAACATTTTATACGTGGTAGAGACATGCTGCAGCTATAATATCGTTGTAGTACGAATGGGTCGGCTCGACCGGGGAAGGACCACGCTCTCACAGAATATCAGCGTAAAATAGCAGTTCAATGCTGCTGTGTTCCGTATGGTGAGTGTAGAGATCTGGAGACCCTTTTTACTGGAAACGAGGCATTTCATCTTAGTCCTCAGGGCTGGCAACGCATCTGCATTTTAATTCTTAAACGAGGATAGATGTAGATGTCTATGAGCCACAGCATCCACTTACCATCAGATGGACTGTGTGTGTGTGTGTATGTGTGTGTGTGTGTATGTGTGTGTTGCTTATTAGATCTGATTATGAGTAAATTCCAATAAACCACAATGTTTCAAAACCGCCTATAGTTGATTGTATGATCTATATTACGGTTTCATAATACATTGTTTCGACGTGCAGTTAATATAGATTAGACAATAATCTATAGACCCTAATTTGCAAAGAAATGGCTCCTCGAAACTTTTCTCATAGCAGGAGGGAGCGCACGAACAAATTAGATTAACGAATCTGTAAGATGTAACTGATGTCAAGTGAGGTATTTTGTTTGCAAATTTTTTCTATCATTATTTCCATCATTTTTTAACTCAGCAGTAAGCTAAACATTCACATATGAATAAAAATTAATGTCTATCTGTAATATCGAAAAAACTACTTTATATTGAGCTGATGGGGTAACTTACATGCCATTAGGACATGGGTTGCCATTGAATAAAACTATGTATATGGATTTTATCGCGTTTAATTAACTTATTTTTAATTTCCAACGTTTCGGGTGCCTTTCAGCATCCATGGTCACGGGTGACTGACGTGAAAAACATCCTAATTTCAATAGGGATTATAGATGGGTGCTGCTGGACGTCAGTCATCTTAGTCACCTGACTATGGGTGCTGGAAAGCACCCGAAACGTCGGGAATTAAAACTCATGTAAATTAAACGCGTTAAAATCCGTGAAAGTAGTTTTATTCAATTTTTATCACAGTTTGCATTTTCGCCTATCCATCTGTTGTATGATGTGTTGCTCTTAGTGTATGTAGAAGTCTCCCCCTCACAAAACACAAAAACATCCCGCTCGACCACGGACTCCCGATTACAAATGGACAAAACATTACTAGGGGTCTGCGGAAGTGACGTATGATTACTGACTTCTGCTTAGTGTGAACAATATATTTATAACAGCCAATACTCGTTTGGTTTTTCAATATATTGATGACATATTTTTTTATGTGAGTTCAGCGATAATTTTGTATCAAGTTATCCGATTTCACTGGTATTTTTGTTTGAAAAAAAAAAACTTGGTTGTGGTCCCATACAATTGCCCCTAGGAATCGATATTGGACGATAGGATCCATGTATGACTTATGAGTGGCAGCTCCGTGGCATTTGAGTTGCGAGCTGAGAGCGGCGGGTTCGAATCTCGTACAGAACAAATATTTGTATAACCTACAAATAATTGTTCATGGTCTGGATGTATGTCCTTGTGCAATTCGTGTATATAAACTGCCTACACGAAACACAAGAAAATACCAGCTAACACTTTAAAAAAACTTTTTACCATGACAACATCTGTCGATGATTATATTATTTTTGTTCGGATGTAGTTTACTTTTTTTAACAGTTTATACAACACTAAATCCACGCTAGCAAAGAGGCGGGAAACGTTAATTTAATTTATTCCTTTTTTTCATTTTTTTAATCCTTTTTTTTTTTGGCGGTTGGTGAAGAAAAAAGTGTACACGTTCTTACGTTTTCAAAAATATATTTTAAAGTAATTAATACATTAAAGTACATTATTCGTGTATTTATTTGGTGCAAAAAATACATCATTAGTTAGTACTTACATGTTTATGCATGTAAACTGATTTAAAATTCACCACCTGCCAGCACATCACGCTTTGAATAATTTTTACAACAGAATGTCTCAACTAGAAGAAATAAGAACTGCTCAAAATACTCTAGAGGAATGCTTTTCCAAAAGGATGGCTGAGTTGGAAGCACAGCTGCATACTGGGGGACCCGCTAAAGACACTGTTGCAAAGGTGGCTGAAGAATTCCGGACTTTCCGTGAGCTCATGTACTCAATGCTTGGGATGCTTCGTAAGCAGATTATTGAGTGCTCTCGTATGGTAGAGCATTTTTCGCAAGATGCAGTTAACAGACATTACAGCATCTAGCATCAGAGTTTGTCACAGGATTGGAGCAGCCAGTAAAAACCATCAACGACCAATCTTGGTACGGTTTGTTTACATTGACTCTAGAACATCAGTGTGGAGGTCAAAGTCCAATCTTAAAGGTTCATCGATTGCAGTTAAGGAATTCTTGACAAAGACCCGTCAATCTGTTCATGCTAAAGCCTGGCAACATTTTGGTATGCGAGATTGCTGGACTCAGGACGGTGTAATTGTGGTGAAAGCTGCTGATGCATCCCGGCATAACATCACTTCCCTAGACAAGCTGAACTCCTTAAAGCAGAAATACCCCAAATCAGCAGCTGAATCCTTGGTTGAGGGCAAGACCGCAGTTGTGAGATTAACGAACCCTCTTTCAAAACTTCGTAAGTGACGACAATTGAAGTTTGTAGTTTCGTGTGTTAACTTTTCACTACCTTAATACAAAATTTCTCAATTTTTTTTTAATTTTTTTTTTATGTGAAATGTATACAATTTTATTTTGATTTATTTCTAGTATAGGTAGGTAACTCCAAAATGATTTCTAAGTAGTACTAAGCGTTATATATTTTTTTTCTAAACTAATTATATCCTCCTTTCTTGTTCTTGTAACATGGATATCGTATTTATAATTACTAAGATAATATTCGCTATTTATTATCTTGAACTAAAATGTAAACATGCTTTTGTATGTTGTATTAATAATTGTCAGTTGCTATTTCTATTTTAGTGTAATGGCAATTTGACGTTTGACAACTTAAGGGTAATATTTCGAATTACGGTAACCTGTCATGTAGTGTTATAGTTTATAGTCGTTGTGTACCGATTAACTCTATGAAATAATTTTGTCTGTGTTTTTTTTTATTTCTATCTGTTGTAATACTCAATTCGATACTTATGTGTTTAACGCACATATGATTCGTGTTTTACATTATCTTTTTAATTCATTTTGCTTATTATTTGATAAATTAGTAATTTAAGGTGCGTATGTTAGCTGGCGGGTGGTGAAGAGATGACAGTACGCCTTGGTTTACAATCTAAGTTAGGTACGTTTTAATAATAATTTAATTACTTTTATATATTTTATATCATTCATTCATATCGTCCACTGCACTGCAATCTTTTAGGCACTGAAAGCGGTTACATAACTAGAGCTGAAAATTTTCGGGATTCTGGATTAGAGAACGAGGGGGACGGAGCGTTGACTTCATTAGACGAGACCTGTCCAACTTAACGTTTAGGTTCAGTGTGCCTCTAACCATTCGGTGATCGCTGCCAGTTTTCACCCTTGCGATCACTGAGACATCACTGAACAATTGGCGTCTGGTCGTCATAATGAAATCAATCTCATTTTTTGTCGAACCGTCGGGGCTCGACCAGGTCCACTTCCTGTGGGGCCGCTTCTGGAAGAAAGAGTTCATCATAAAGAGTCCCTCTTTCTCCATAAAGTCGGCCAGCTGCTGGCCCCTTCGGTTCCGTTGCCCTACTCCAAATTTCCCTAACTTCAGCTCACCGTTTTCTCTTGTGCCTAGTTTTGCGTTGAAGTCTCCCATCAACACCGTGTAGTGGGCTTTGGAGGAATGCATGGCTTTGGAAATATTCTCATACATTTCCTCCACCTCCTCATCGGGATGTGCCGAGGTTGGTGCGTAAACCTGTATGACCTTCAGCGAATACCGTTTGTTGATTCTGAGTATAAGGTACGCGAACCTCGTCGACACACTCCCAATCTTTACAACGTTGTTGACGAGAGACTTGTGGACAATAAATCCGACACCTCCTTGGGACAGATGTTCGCCCTCCCGGTGATAGAACAACTTGCCAGATTCGAGAAACACCGTGTCCTCCCCTCTCTTCGGACCTGGGATAATCCTATAATATTCCAGCGCAACTTGTCTATCTCTTCTTCCAGCTCCAGGATCTTCTCGTCAGTCCTCAGGGTGCGTGCGTTAAATGTTGCCAGGTCGAGTCGTCGTAGGTGGCAACCGAACCTCCACCGGAGATTCTTAGCACCCCCTGCCCCACCGTCAACATGGTCGCCACCGTAGCCAGGAATAGCGGAGCCCCTTGGGGACTGGGGGACGTCTATTTGTGTAATAGTTCATGGGGGGGTATATTGCCATAGTTGCCACGCTTGGCGAGCGGGTTGGCAACCGCAGTTTTTTTTGTCGTACAGTTGCTGTTATCAGGAAGATGTTGCTGCACATTTCCTGCCTGTTTCCCTCTGTCGCCTTTTACGACACCCACGGGAAGATATGGGGTAGTGGATATTCTTAACCGCCACTACATGGCTATATGAATGACAAGCTCGTGGAAACTGTCCATACGGTCGGAGCTAAGTTCTGCAAGACCCGCCGCAGAAGAACACAAAAACTCTCCGAACACACTCTTAATCTCATGGCTGTTAGAATGGAGATGAGGCTGCCATCGTCAACAGATTTGACAGCATACAGGCAACTGAACACACATCTCCAAATGCATGCGGCGAGACTTACGCAACTTTAATACTGCTCGTATTAAAGAAGCGATCGAGTGGAACCAGGGCTCCAAAGTCTTTGCCAGAGATCTGTCTGCCAGTAAGAGTCAACTGTTAAAGCTGAAGACTGAGTGTGGCAGCATTGTTTCCGGGACACCTGAGATTTTTTGAATGAGATTGAAAGGTTCTATGGGCAGCTGTACACATCATCGTTGGAGCCACACTGAAGTGTGAGTAACGATCCAAGAGCAAATCTTATCCGACACTATTCCGATGATATCCCGGACGTCAGTCTAAGCGAGATTAGAATGGCTCCCCAGCACCTTAAAAAGGCAGGGCCCCAGGCGAGGATGGAATTACAGCGGAGCTTCTGAAAGCGTGTGGAACACCGGTACTTGAAGTCCTTCAGAAGCTCTTCAATTCCGTCCTCCATGGTGGCGCTACTCCAGAGGCGTGGAGCAGAAGTGCGGTGGTCTTGTTCTTTAAGAAAGGCGACAACGCTCTCTTGAAGAACTATAGACCGATTTCCCTTCTGAGCCGCGTCTACGTGCTGTTTTCGAGAGTCATTACGAATCGTCTCGCACGCAGACTCGACGACTTCCAGCCTCCCGAACAAGCCGGTTTCCGAAAAGGCTTCAGTACCATAGACCACATACATACCCTGCGGCAGATTGTACAGAAGACTGAAGTATTCTTTACTTTATATATATATATATATATATATATATATATATATATATATATATATATATATATATATATATATATATATATCTTTACGTATACTTTGCCTGGCGTATGTGGACTATGAGAAAGCCTTTGATTCCGTCGAATTTTGGGCGGTGCTACAGTCCCTTCAGCGGTGCCAAGTTGACTGTCGGTATATCGAAGTGCTGAAGTGTTTGTACAGTAGGGCTACGATGGCTATCCGAGTACAGAACCAGAGCTCGAAACCTATCCAACTGCAGAGAGGTGTAAGACACGGTGACGTTATATCCCCGAAACTCTTCACCGCTGCATTGGAAGACGTTTTCAAGCTACTGGACTGGAAAGGATACGGTATTAACATCAATGGCGAGTACATCACTCACCTTCGATTTGCCGACGATATAGTCCTTATGGCAGAATCGCTGGAGGACTTAAGCACTATGCTCAATGACCTCAATAGTGCCTCCCAACGGATAGGTCTTAAGATGAACATGGACAAAACAAAGATCATGTTTAATGTCTATGTCACACCTACGCCGGTAGTTGTTGGGAGCACTATGCTCGAAGTTGTTGACGAGTACGTTTACCTGGGACAAATAGTCCGACTAGGTAAGTCCAACTTCGACCGAGAGGTCAATCGACGGATTCAACCCGGCTGGGCAGCGTTCGGGAAATTACGACATATCTTCTCGTCAGGTATACCTCAATCTCTAAAAACTAGATTGTACAACCAGTGCGTGTTGCCAGTGATGACATACGGATCTGAGACGTGGTCCTTCACTGCTGGCCGTATGAGGACGCTCAAGGTCGCTCAGCGAGCTATGGAGAGGGCTAGGCTCGGAGTTTCTCTGCGTGATAGACTCAGAAATGAGGATATCCGCAATAAAACCAGAGTGACCGTCATAGCCCAACGGATTAGTAAGCTGAAGTGGCAATGGGCCGGCCATATAGCTTGAAGAACCGATAGCCGATGGGGAAGAAAGTTTCTCGAGTAGCAGCCTCGTACCGGTAGGCGTAGTATAGGGCGACCCCCACTAGATGGAGTGACGACCTGGTAAGTTATGCAGGAAGTCGATGGATGCAGGTGGCTCAGGACCGTGCTTTGTGGCATTACTTGGGGGAGGCTTATGCTTAGGCTCATGTAATGATGATGATGATGATGATTTTATATCATATACTATATATATAAAAATCTATATTTATTTTTATGAACGCTGATGATGATTCTTTTTTTTCTGCCAACTAAACTGCTACATCTATTGACGATAGTTTTTGTTCCATAACTGCTGCTGGGTGATTTTCTACGTCATACATTTGACCAGTCTAGCTCTTCGCTAAATGTGTGTCATACCCCACAGATATCTGGAAGTTCCTTGGAACCATGGGTATTGGTAAGAAGTCCCATTCTGAGTTTCAGAGGACAATTGGTTTGGATGATATCAATCAACACTTCTCTTCACATACACCTCTGGATCACCAAACCAAGTGTCAAACTGTAAATCAGTTAAAGGGTTTACCTCGTCCTAATATCGCTCCTTTCCGCTTCTCTCCAATAGCTACGAATGAGGTCAGGAAGGTTAATATTATATTTAATAAATATGTGTGTGTGTGTGATGTATGTATATATAATGTATGATTATATATATATATATATATATATATATATATATATATACATATATACACATATTTATTAAATATAATATTAAACACGGCTAACTACGAACGCTAAGTTGATTCTGCCATTTTATTGACGAGCAGTTCTCGCACCTTAGATTTGAACGTAATCCGGTTTTCGGCACTTATATACTCGGATTTTATATATATAGTATATGATAATCATCATCATCATTACAGCCCCTCACAAGTCCACTGCTGAACATAGGCCTCCCCCAAGTAACGCCACAAAGCACGGTCCTGAGCCACCTGCATCCATCGACTTCCTGCATATCTTACCAGGTCGTCACTCCATCTAGTGGGGGGTCGCCCAATATATATATATATATATATATATATATATATATATATATATATATATATATATATATATATATATATAACACCTACCTCTTTTATCTCTGCACTACTCTAAGATAGACTAGTAGATAATGCCTCAGGCATTAAGTCCGCCTATACATCTAACGTGTATATGAAGTTAAATAAATAAATAAATCAATAACCAGAAATGAGTTTTGTCCATTAAATTCTTTATACGCACAAAGTAACACTCTTTAAAATCTCTGTTCAAGTGGACCTCCGTGTTATATATGTAAAACATCTGGTTTGAGAGGAGCAACAAAAATTAAAAAAAGAGGCCGCTAGCGGTCAATTAGTGATGTCTGCGAGGCAGCCTCCACCGTATTCTGTTGAGTGTTCATTGTTTATATTTCACTTATAAAATACAATAATATGAACTGACTGAGCTAAATGGGTCTTGATCTAGACATTTTCATGAAATAAAAATCAAGAAATTTTATATAAACGTTACCTTTACCATAGGTAGCGCTTAAGGGCTTAACGCTCGTTGTAAATTTCACAGTACGCGAACAACCCGGGTTCGATCCCCATCGGCAACAATGAAATTGTTAATTGTAATTTTAAGTGCTGATTTACAACGTGCTCAGAAAAACGTCGTGAGGGAAACCTGCATGACTGACATTAAAAAATATTTCGTAGACATGTGGAATCCGCCAACACGCATTGGGCACGCATATTACGTTTCTTTGCTTTAAACCCCTCTCAGAAGTGAAAGGATGCACTTGCCTAGCAGTGGGACACGTCTATAGGTAGTAAATTTACTTTACTATATATACACATCTATCCAATTCGATTCGCACTGCGCGCGGCGGTTGTCTTAACCACTGCGCTGAAGAATCGAAAGTCGTTTAAACTGTTCTTGTAGCATGACTAAAGTTGTCCTCGTGAGTCTGTGAATGATGAAGAACAGCAGAAGTCTATATATAATAATTTAATAATAATTTGTCTTGGGTCGCTCACATTAATATGATTAGCAGAAAAGTGAACTACTCTTTTTCAATCTCTCAAGCGTCTCCAGATGTTTTTACCGTTAAAAACTAAGATAACCTTAGCTCAAGCACTTCTTCTTCCTCTCATTGACTACGCTGATGTTAGTTTTTTGGATGCTTCAGAGGAGCTGTTGAACAAACTGGAACGAGTTCAAAATTTGTGTATACGTTTTATTTTCGGTCTTCGTAAGTTTGATCATGTTTCAGAGTACAGGGCTCAATTAAAATGGCTTCCTATCCGTAAACGTCGAGACTTACATGTGTTATCATTTCTATACTTTCTACTCTTTAATCCTCTTGCACCTCCATATCTCCGCGAGCGTTTTGAGTATCTTGTACCTCGTGAAACTCAGTGCCGGACCACTAAACAACTACTTCTCAAAACTCCTTTTCATTTCACAAGCCGTTGTGGTGGATCCTTTACTGTAATGGCGGTCAAGCTATGGAACTCACTTCCACATGACATACGTGCTAGCTCTTCTCTTGATATATTTCGGAGCAGAGTAAAGAAATATTATCTGTCAACTTAGAAATATAAATATTTACATATTTTATGTATTTATATGTATAATTGTATATATATGTATGTGTGTATGTATATATATGTATATATATATGTATATATATGTGTGTGTATATGTGTATATATGTTTATATTTATTATCTTTATTGGTATATATGTATGTAAATTAATAGAAATAAGAATAAAAGGAATAAGAAAATAAATTATACTTATATGTTATACACTTATATGTTAATAGTTAACTGTAACTTATAGCCAATTTCTATTAAGTAGCGTTATGTTAATTATTGAGTACGCACGCTGCTACCTACTTGCTTTATATATAAAACTATTTCTCTTTCCCAATAGGTTTGCTGGAAGAGAACTCTTATTAGGGTTACGCTCGCCTTTGTACATTTATTTAAATATTTAATAATTGTTACCAACTTATTGTGTGTACAATAAAGAATAAAGAAAGAATAAAGAAAGTCTACTGCTGTTCTTTGGATTTTCGCATATTTAGTAGGGAAAGGTTACAGTAATCGCTACATTTGGTAATAAGATGGGAAACCAAACGTAACGCCCTCAGATGCTGTTTACGTCACTTATGCAGAGCCCATAAAACCTATCGGGAAATTTCTTTAGTCAGCTATTACTGCATCCACGGGATGACAAAGGGTATTGAATGTATTCTCTTAGGCTGCCAACGTACGATAAAATGATATCTCATTCGTATTTCTACTTAATCATGTTGTTTGGGGAGGATTATGCTAAAGGTGAAATGTTATAAAGAAAAAATTGATAAAGATAAACCACAACTGCGTGTAGTTCCACCGAGCTAATTCACAGATAGGAATCTGGGGATTTACTGATGCTTTTTTTATAGAAGAGGGGGCAAACGAGCATGCGGCTCACCTGATGTTAAGTGACTACCGCCGCCCATGATCAACCGCAACACCAGGGGGAGTAGCGGGTGCGTTGCCGGCCCTTTAGAAAGGAGTAAGCTCTTTTCTGGAAAGTCCCCAGGTCGTATCGGTCCGGAAAAATCGCCGGTGGTAAACTATTCCACAGAGAGGTAGTACACGGAAGAAAACTCCTTTTGAAACGTACAGTGGTGGATAACCAAGCATCCAGATGGTGTGGATGGTATCGGGACGTACGCCGCGTAGTGCGTTCACGAAATTTGGCGACTGGGATTAATCCGAACAATTCATCAATGCCATTAAAACTCAATTCCAAAATGCAAAGAGATGCAACATCTCTTCGCAGCGCCAGTGAATCGAGCCGATCGGAAAGCACTCGGTCGTCGACGATTCGAGCAGCTCTGCGCTGGATGCGGTCAAGTTCTACCAAGCTGGTACTGGGGAGCCCCAGCGCAGAGATGGGAAAAGGACTCCATGTGTGACCGAACCTGCGCCTTGTTAAGTTGCAGGCGGTGTGCCGGTATGAAATACTGTCCCGCTCTGCTGAGCACGCCAAGCTTTTGGTTGATGGTTGAACATATAATAAGTAGTTAAACTTACGTGGTAGATTGACGCGGAATTTATATTTATATACGCATTGTGTTTATAGCGGGAATGGGCTCGACCGGTGAAGTACCACGCTCTCACAGAATACCAGCATAAAATAGCAGTTTGACGCTGATGTGTTTCGCGTAGTGAGTGTACAGAACCAGAGACTTTTTTTACTGAAAACGAGGCATTCCATCTTAGACCTCAGGGCTGTCAACGCATTCTGCATTTTGACTTTTAATTGAGAATGGATGTAGATGTCTATGGACCACAGCATCCACTCACCGTCAGGTGGACTGTGTGCTCTTCTGTCACTCTTATTCTATAAAAATTCTAATTTTACATTTTTACAGCAGTAAGTACAAGCAAACGTACGTACAATCCATCTATTACATTTAAGGACTAATTTTCCGCCCAAGAAGGTTTGTCTGGATAGATAGTGGTATCTATCCAGACGATCATCATCATTACAGGCCCTCACAAGTACGCTGCTGAACATTGACCTTCCCCAAGTAATGCCACAACGCACGGTCCTGAGAAACCTGCATCCATCTATTTTCTGCATGTCTTACCAGGTCGCCACTCCATCTAGTGGGGGGACACCCTTCACTACGCCTTTCGATACGAGGCTGCCACTCGGGAACCTTTTCTTCCCATCGGTTATCGGTTCTTCGAGCTATATGGCCGGCCCATTGCCACTTCAGCTTATTAATACGTTGGGCTGTTTCTTGTTCTGGTTTTACTGCGGGTATGCTCATTCTTATGTTTATTTCGCAAATAAACTCCGTACATAGCCCTAGCAATAGCTCGATGAGCGACTCTGAGCTTCTTCATACGGCCAGCAGTGAAATAACACATCTCAGATCCAAAATAATAAAATAAAAAACTTTCTCAGATCCATAGGTTTTTACTGGCAACACGCACTGGTTTTACAATCTAGTTTTGAGGTTTTAAGGTATGCCTAACGAGAAGATGTGTCGTAATCTCCCACACACTACCCAACCGAGTTGAATCCGTCGATTGAACTCTCGGTCGAAGTTGGACTTACCTAGTCGGACTACTTATGCCAGGTTAAACATACGAGTCAACAACTTCGAGCTTAGTGCTCCCAACAACCACAGCCATAGGTGTGAAATGAACATTACACATGACTTTTGTTTAGTCCATGTTCATCTTAAGACCTATCCTTTGGGACACACTATTGAGGTCATAGAGCATAGTGCTTAGATCCTCCAGCGATTCTGCCATCAGGACTATATCGTCGGCAAGCCGAAGGTGAGTGATATACTGTCAGTCAGTGATAAACGGTCTAGTAGCTTGAAAACATCTTCAAATGCAGCGGTGATGAGGTTCGGGGTTATTACCTCACCGTGTCTTACACATCTTTGCAGTTGGACAGGTTTCGTACTCTGGTTTTGTACTCGGATAGCCATCGTAGCCTTACTGAACAAAGACTTCAGCACTTCGATATACTGACAGTTAACTTCGCACCGCTAAAGGGACTACATCACCGCCCAAATTTCGACATGAGGATAGATACTACACTCCTGTCAGTCGGTCAGTTACGGACAGAAAAATATTAAAAGGAAGTATCATGATAAGCATTCCACCTTAACCCTCAGAGTTTACATCGCATCCGTAGTCTCCTGTGTTAAAAGCTTTCTTTACGGAAGAGGGGGGAAACGAGCAAACGGCTCACGTGACGGCAAGTGATCACTGTCCCCCATGAATATCGGTAACGCCAGGGAAATCGGAGAGTGCAATTAGATAACTTAGTTAAGTGCTTAAAAATCAATTCTTTGCAACCTTATTAGTTATCATGGAAAACTTACGTTTTACCATGATAATGGTGTGCAATACCTTTAATTATATACTAAACTGTTGTGTATGATTACAAATAAATGAAATAAACAAGTGATTGTGAACAAGTGGTTGAAAATAAATTGTCTTATTATTTAAGAATAGTAACACAAAAAAATCTTGTACGAGCATCTGCCACCCCACGCAATACCCTCTTCATATATTGCCTTGAGATATATTACATTTTGTCAGCCGTGTGCCTTTTGCAATAACTTACGACATTATGCCTTTAAGATATAGCTCTGTGATGATTTAATATTCAGTCACTCTTCGAGGTTTAATTATGTCACGAATGTTACTAAGTAGAGTATACGTGGTAGAGCCATGCTGCAGTTATATTAGAAGTATAGTTGTAGCACGAATGGGTCGGCTCGACCGGGGAGGACCACGATCTCACAGAACACCAGCGTCAAATAGTAGCTTAATGCTGCTGTGTTTCGTATGGTGAGTGTAGAGAACTGGAGACCCCTTTATATTGGAAACAAGGCATTCCATTTTAGTCCTCACGGGTGACAACGTATCTGCATTTTGATTCGTAATCGAAGATAGATTTGGATGTCTATGGGCCACAGAAACCACTTACCATCAGGTGGACTGTGTGTCACGAACAACGAGTGTTCACCCTTATCCTATAAAAGAAATTAATAGAGATTATTAATAATACTTATTGATTGCTAATACTATATAAAACATCATGGCTAAAAAAAAATATTTTCTTAATAATAGTTTTATTGAAATGACGGTGTCAAAATATTACCTTTTATGTAATAGAACAATTAATTAACAACACAACAATTAGTATAATACGTGGTAGAGCTATGCTGCAGTTATATTAGTAGTATAGTTGTAGCACAAATGGTTCGGCTGACAGGGGAAGGACCACGCTTTCACTGAATACCAGCGTAAAATGGTAGCTTAATGCTGCTATGTTTTGTATGGTGAGTGTAGAGAACCGAAGACCCTTTTTACCGGATTCGAGGCATTCCATCTTACTCCTTACGGGTGACAAAGCATCTGCGTTTTGATTCATAATCGGAGATAAATGTCTATGGACCACAGCAACCACTTACCATCAGGTGGACTGTGTGCTCGTTTGTCACCCTATCCTATAAAAAATTAATATAGATTATTAATAATACTTATTGATAGCGATTCATATATTTAACTTACCGCAGATTTGAAAAATACTTATTAATTTATTTTATGATATTTTTGAAAAAAGAACAGCTTACAATCTTATAATATTATGTTAGACCACAGATTACCTCCTAAAATCTGTGTGTTAGACAATTAACTACACAAAACGAATTATAAATAGCTTGGTATCAATCACTTAATTCCCAGAGGATATTATAATCCATATAGAGTATCCACTACACATATCATCTTTGAGGTGTCATAAGCGGCGGCATATGGAAACATACCAGGAGATGGGCAGCAGCGTCTACCTAATAACAACTAAATATGAAACACCACGGTTGCCAACCCTCTTGCCAAGCGTGGCAACTATGGCAAATATCCTTCTAATAAGACAATCTATATGGAAGGCCTATTTTCAGTAGTGAACTGTCGATAGGCTGTGACGGAAATGTTATGGTCTGTACACGGTCGTGTTGATCTACAGTTGAACACAGTAGAAGCCAATGGTGTACATATTTACAAGTAACAAAATTGTTATTTTCGTCCTTAATTATAAAGTTGATCTATTAATAGATACTTCTCACAGTATTGACTGCTCGTTGGTATAGTGATTGTAAACTTGATTGCTGGTCATGAGGTCCCGGATAAGAATCCCGGGTCGGACCAAAGTCAGTTATTAACTTTTTCATTCAGGAATTAGACGGCGTTTAATCCCCGTGCTTAGGAAAGCACGTAAAGCCTTTGGTCCTGCGCCTGAATCTTTATCCAGTCGTGCGGATTACAGTCCCCAGCAAAGAGAGTGTAGCTGTGCTTGCGCGTACACTTGGTTGACGTTCGGTATGGAGGTTATTATTAATGAAAACTTCGGTGTTCAGTCACTAATCACATGCCTGCCTATTGAAGACCGCATCACAATTATAACCAGGAAGCTAGAAGATAACCACATGCCTGCAGAATATGCAGTTGTACTCAAATACTGCCTCACATATGGCTATCTATTTTGGAAATAGGAGCTCTACAAGCAAGTAGATGATGTGGCAATGGGCTCACCTGTAACTCCTATAGTCGCCAACATATTCATAGAGGACTTTGAGGAGAAAGCCCTTCTTACTGCTCCTGTAAATCCAAGATTCTACAAGCGGTACGTAGGCGATACTTTCACAATTTGACCATCCGACAAAGTAACTACATTGTTAGACCACCTTAACTCCATCAACTCTAATAACAACTAAAATTCACAATGGAGTTAGAGGCAAATAATTCTTGAGCTTTCCTAGATGTTTTATTCATTAAAAATTCTCGTAACACTATTGGTCACACTGTGTACAGGAAAAAGACCCATACAAACCGATATTTAAATGGTGAATCTCCCAAATCTTTATTTCCGAGAGCACAAGAGATCTGAGACAGAAAAAAGCTGGCCGCCGAGCTTCAGCACGTCAAGCAAGTATTGCAAGACAACATGCTTCGGGTCACGCGCCTAAGTTACAGTGACCGAGTGAAGCCGGCCATAGTTGAGCGTGCGCCTGCTGTACTACCGTATGTCAGAGGAGTCACAGACAATGTTGGCTATATCTTCCATTAAACATATTACAAACCGGCGACGAAGATAAGTCAATTTTTACCATCCATCAAGTGTAATATTCCTCTACAATATGCAGGAGTGTATAAGCTAGATTGTGAATATGGTCTGTTTTACAAGGGTCAAACAAAAAGATCTACAAAAACCCGCGTGTAAAAACATATATAAATAATAATAATAATACATACATACATACATATCAGGCGTAGGGAAGTGACGACCCCATCGCCCGCTGACGTAACGGTTATGTGACAAAACCGGTGCGTCAGCGCAGTCAGTCAGCACCTTGCCGAGAGGTGTTAGTGCCGTGCCTCGGCAAAAATTGAAGGTGCAAAGGCCCGCTTGTGCACATGGCCTCACCATGAAACGGCGCCGGGTTTGGGCGTCTCCCGCTAAATGACGCCCACCACTATGGATGATGGAATACGGAAGAACGCGCAAAGGGCCGCTGCCTGGAGGTCGCCAGGGCGCGTCTGGAGCTGGCGCTGGACGTGACAGCATGCGAACCGCCAGCCGAGCGCGAGGTGCTGCACGACCACCCAGCAGCCCCTCGCATCCATCATCCCCACCAGCTGGTTTGGTGTCGGCAGGGTCTTCGCGGGCCCAGCAATCGGCACCTGCCACTGATGGAGTACGCCGCATGCGTTGGACAACCCAGATGCACAGCAACGCATTGCGGGCGTATTTTAGGGCGAAAGGGGGAGAAACTGGAGGTTTTGCGTATCGGGCAAGAATGCATCGACTTTTTGCTGAGCTGTAAGCCACCTGTAACCGTCACCGAGCAAAACCTGGCAGACCGAGTTTGGTATATCTTGCGCTCAAATACATTTGATGTCACCGAACTCGAACGGCTACGACGTGAGGCTGTTCCTTCATCGGGTGAAAATGCTGCGGCTGAGGATGCGGCGCCACAACTTGCTGAGCAAACGGCAAATGTGGATGCCGCCGTGAATAGGCCAGTTGTGGTTGATTCAAACGATGACAGAACAGTCGCCCAGGAACTGGAACTAATGGTACATTGGAGGAGGCGATTGTGGAAACGCGCAGTATGCCTCTCGAAAATCGACTGCGACTTCCCCCGCATAGCCCTAAGCAAGCGGAATCGGGCTGTCGTGAGGGCTCTGAACCCAATGCTGGTGACCTATTTGGAAGCCAGCTTTGCGAGACGGACTCAATTCTTTTTGGCGCCGCGTTGGCAGTCTGCCGTATCATAGGCGCCAAGGTTTCCACGGCTGGACGCGCTACTGGCCATAGTAGCGCTATCCCAGCATGGAGAAGAAGAATTGAGGAACGTATCGCAAGGGCTAGGGCCCTCATCGGCAGACTGATATGCTTCAGGTCAGGCAATACCAGGCCAAGGATTGTGCGCACCGTTAGGATGGCGTTAGCTGGGACAAATGTTAGTTTGTCCCAGCCGGATATAACGCAAAAACTGACGGAGCGCATAGACGACCTGAAGCAAAGAATCGCTGCTTGGGGAAAGCGGATTCGGTGATATACCGAGAGGTCGACACGGTTCAACCAGAATCGTCTCTTTCAGAGTGATCAGAAGAGGCTCTACAAATCATTGGAGCGACCAATAGTAAGTGGAACGGGCCCAGCACCAAATCAGGCCAACACGGTCGCATTCTGGCGCAGCCTGTGGTCAGAGCCCGTAAACCACAACGAGGGCCCTTGGACGGAATTTGTGGTGAGTCAGTGTGCGGGTATTACGCCCATGGATGCCGTCACCATAACGCCGGATGACGTAGCTGAGGTGGTCCGTAAGGCCCCGAACTGGAAAAGTCCGGGGCTTGACGGGCTGCATCACTACTGGCTGAAGGGGTTCATGGTGTGTCACGCTGTGCTCGCCCGACAGTTTCAAGAGGCTCTCAACCAGAAGTCGCTCCCAAGCCTCTTCACTACTGGGATCACTCATTTGGTTCCTAAAGATCAGGGTGCCACAGACCCGAGCAAATACCGCCCCATCACGTGTCTACCGACTATATACAAGACACTAACATCCATTTTGAGCTCTAGAATCGCTCGTCACCTGGACTCAAATCAGGTGACGTTGCGCGCTCAAAATGGATGTCGGGGCGGCGGTCGTGGAACCAAGGAACCACTCCTCATTGACGCGGTCATTGGCAAAGTGGTGAAACGCAACCGTCGGAACTTCTCCGCCGCTTGGATAGATTACAGAAAGGCATTTGACTCGGTGCCCCATACATGGCTAAAGAGGGTCCTCGAGCTGTACAAGATTGACTGTACAGTTCGAGACTTCCTCGAGCAGTGTATGGGACAGTGGAGTACGATCCTCTGTCATCTGGGCGAGCGGATGACGGCTGCAGAAAGCCGCATAAGGATAAGAAGGGGTATATTCCAGGGCGACTGTCTGAGTCCAATCTGGTTTTGCCTCTCCCTGAACCCTCTCAGTACTTTACTGGAGGGCTCCGGGAGGGGATTTCAGCTTCGGAAAGGAGGTACAAAAGTGACCCACCTTTTTCTATATGGATGACCTCAAGTTATTCGCCTCCAGTCGCTCCCATCTTATGGGATTGCTAAACATCACTTGTGAATTTAGCAATTCTATTGGAATGGAGCTGGGGACGGATAAGTGTGTGGTCCTCCATGTTAAAAGGGAAAGGGTTGCTAACTCTGAGGGCATAGACTTATCTATGCCCATCAACTTAAGGGCCATTTCCGAGGCTGAAACATACCGATACCTGGGTATGTCACAGAACATCGGTATCGATGAGGCTGGTATGAAACAGTCAGTTTGCGACGTGTTTTATGCACGCTTGACCAAAGTGCTTAACAGCCTTTTGTCCGGTGTGAATAAGACACATGCATATAACGGTTGGGTCATGCCTGTCCTCATGTATACCTTTGGCATACTCAGGTGGAGTCTGACTGAACTTAACGCCCTGGATAGAAAAGTCCGCACTACAATGACGTCCCATAGGATGCATCATCCGAGATCGTCGGTAATGAGGCTGTACTTGCCGCGAAAGCATGGTGGGCGTGGCTTCCTGAGCGCGCTCACCATGCATAATCGCGAAGTGTGCAGCCTCCGTGATTACTTCCTGGCGAGATCGGATGATCCATTCTATAATGACGTCATTTCTAGTGATAAAGGACTTACCCCTCTATCCTTAGCCAACGAGCAATGGCAAGACCCGGCAGTACAGAGCATTTCCGACCGGGAGACCGTATGGAAGGAGAAGGAGCTCCATGGGAGGTACTATAGGGCTCTACATGAGCCTCACGTAGATACAGCCGCCTCCCTTAACTGGGTACGTTTCGGTGACCTCTTCGGGGGAAACCGAGGGATTTGTCTGTGCAATACAGGATCAGGTTATTAAGACCAACAACTATCGGAGATACATCCTAAAGGATGGCACTGTCGACGTCTGTCGTGCTTGTCGCCATCCCGGGGAGTCACTTAGGCATGTCATCTCCGGTTGTTCGGAGCTTTCTAACTCTGAGTACTTGCACAGGCACAACCTAGTAGCCAGAATTCTACACCAGGAGCTCGCTCTGAAATACGGTCTCGTGGACCGGAAATTGCCGTATTACAAGTACTTGCCGGAAGCGTGCCGGGCCATCATCACAGACAGGACTATTCTTGCGAATAAGCCTGATATTGTGCTGATGGACCGGGCACAGTCAAGGATATTTTTGATCGACATTACCATTCCGTATGACGAGAACCTCGTGAAAGCCGAAACAGATAAACAAACAAAATATCTGGACCTGGCTCACGAGGTGACCGACATGTGAGGTGGTGTGTCGACCGAAATTATTCCTGTAGTCGTCTCTGCGAATGGGCTAATCCCAGTCAGCCTCTCGGGTCATCTGAGGCGACTGGGACTCCGTGACGGACCGCTCCGGGCTCAAATACAGAAAGCGGTGCTCCTCGATACCGCCCGCATCGTCCGCCGGTTTCTTTACCTTTCCCCCTAACCCTCGGCCGTCTGGTCTCCCCTGCTGAGGGCTCCCATCTGGTTGGATCTTATTTATTTATGTAGTTTTTGTATTTATTTTATTTTATTGATATTTATGTACATTTATCTTTTCATTTTAATTTATAATTATATATTTATAGAACCCAACCAGGTGAGAAAATTATATACATACATACATAACATATATAAATATAATATAATAATAATAATAATTATAGCTGACTTGAAGCACCGGCGCTCCGGGAAGTCTGCAGTCTGTAAACATGTTCCAGATCATCCCCACCATTACATCAGATTTGATAAACCACAAATCCTCGCAAAAGAACACCGATTCCTACCAAGGATGATACGCAAGGATGATGCTTGGAGAGAGGCCGATTCCCACTTCGTTGGAAGACGGGGAAGCTGGTCCTCATTCGGAAGCCGGGGCGCCCTGCGGACTCTCCGTCCGCATACCGGCCCGTGGTGCTGCTCGACGAGGTGGGCAAGCTCTTTGAAAGAGTCATTGCAAACCGCCTCGCCGAGCACCTTGCGGGGACGGGGCCGGATCTTGCGGAACACCAGTTTGGTTTCCGCAAGAGGCGCTCCACGGTGGACGCCATCATGCGCATGAGAGCCTTCACGACGGGGGATGCAGTGGCCAGAGGGGGGTTGTCTTGGCGGTGTCTCTCGACATCGCCAACGCCTTCAACTCCATGCCCTGGAGCTGCATTAGGGAGGCACTCCGGTATCACCGGGTGCCGACCTATCTCCGTCGTATAGTCGGGGGACTACCTGACGGACAGGGCCGTCATCTACCCCGGTCGCAACGGTGAGTGGAACCGGCGAGAGATGTCGTGCGGTGTCCCACAGGGTTCGGTTCTGGGGCCACCTCTGTGGAACATCGGTTACGACTGGGTGCTGCGCGCCGACCTCCCTACCGGCGTCAGCGTAGTTTGCTACGCTGACGACACGCTGGTACTGGCACAAGGGTGGTCGTACGAGGCGGCGGCGGAAACTATGACACGCGGGGTTGCGATAGTCGTGAGAGGATTCGGCAACTGGGTCTCGAGGTGGCTCTGCACAAGTACGAGGCCATGCACTTCCATGGTCCTCGGAACAGGCCACCACCGGGATCCTCAGTGATGGTAGGAGGGGAATCCATCGGCGTCGAGTCGACGCTGAAGTACCTAGGACTCGTCCTCGACGGCCGATGGAACTTCGTTGAGCACTTCCGACGTTTGGCTCCCAAACTGGAACGGACCGGGGCTGCCTTCAGGCGGCTCCTGCCGAACCTGGGAGGGCCAAACGCCTCCTGCCGGAGGCTGTACGCGGGGATCGTGCGGTCCATGGCCCTTTACGGGGCCCCGGTGTGGGCGCGTGGTTTGGCGCGGCTTGCCGTCCACCACCTGAACGCTCCCCAAAGGGTGATTGCCGTGAAAATGGTTCGCGGCTACCGCACGATCTCCCGCGAGGTGGCGAGCCTCCTTGCCGGATTGCCGCCGTGGGATCCGGAGGCGATAGTCCTCGCGCGCCTGCACAAATGGCGCGCGGAGGCACTGTGCCGTGGGGAAACCCCGCTGCCGCGGCAAGTTGTCGCGCAGCGGACAGACTTCCGGCACGATCTCATGGCGACATGGAGAGAGCGACTGTCGCAACCCCGTGCTGGGCACGCCACTATAGCGGCGATAAGACCCCTCCTTGAGGAGTGGCTTGAGAGATGCCACGGCATCCTCACCTTCCGCCTGACGCAGGCCCTCACCGGACACGGTGTGTTCGGGAGGTTCCTGCACCGAATCGGGCGGGAGGAAACGCCCGGGTGCTCCCACTGCGAGGATGGACCGGAGGACACGGTGGGACACAACGTAGAGGTGTTCCCTGCTTGTGCGGAGCACCGCCGTGTCCTCGTAGCGGCGATAGGCGGCGGCGACCTCTCGCGTCCGGCCCTGCTCGAAGCCAAGGTCCGGAACGAGACGGAATGGGATGCCGTCACCACCTTCTGCGAAGCAGTGATGCTAGCGAAGGAGGTGGCGGAGCGGGAGAAGGAGAGAGCAGCAGCTTTCCTCCCCGGCCGCCGCGGGAGACGCCCCGGGCGTCGGGGGCTACGTCGTGGCCCCCGGCCACCGTAGGCGCGGGCCTGTGGACGGCGAGCAATGGGTAGCTCGCCGTCCGTCCGTATAACGACGACAAGCCGTGTCGACGGCGCGTTTTGTTCCACGCGCGCCTCAAAGAGCTGTCAGCAGCGTGAAGGGCCCCTTCACGCTGCTGACAGCTCTTTGAGGCGCGCGGCCGCAAGGTCGGCAAGGGCCGACGCCTGCCGGGGCTGCGGGCTGTTCGAAAGAGATACCGCGGCTCCGGAACGTAAGGGCACTGAAGGAACACGGATGGTTTTTAGTCAGTAAAAGTCTGACACTTCCTTACGCTCCACCCATAGCGAAAGGCGTCATTAGATGATTTTCCATCCGCAAAAAAAAAAAGGCTATTGATAAAAAAAAAAACATCCTAATTTCAATAGAGAAGATGGATGGGTGTTTCTGCTTGGGATCCTATAATTAACAAAATTAAACTAAAACCCAAGCATACCATTGCAAATACCAATGCAAGACTTCAAGATACTGTCAGCTCGTTCTGCGTAGATCGGACTGACAATTCATATTTAAAAACTAAAGGTAGCCGGGCTAACTATGACATTGGGACGTCAAACATCTCAGTCCCCCCCCCCCCCCGTGACCATGGGCACTGTAAAGCATCCGAAAAATCGGGAACTAAAAATAATTTAAAATAAATTAATTAAACGCGATAAAATCCGCATATTTTAGTTTTATTAAATTGTAGTGTTAGCGTTACTTTAAGAAATAATAACAAAAACTACTTAACTTACTTCAAGTAAAAGTTTTATCACGCGAACTTAAAGTAGAGTGCACATGTCTCTTAATTTCGTTAATTTCAAACGCTGTTTTTTTTTCAGAGTAAAAGAGCTTACTTATTAAAGAAATTAAAAATATCTATGACATAGATATTTTTAATTTCTGCGTTGATTTAACACATCCTACTTTTTCCTTTCGATTAAAAGTCACCCGGTATATGTCCAGGACAGGTGGGAAATAAGGCAAAGACAATAAATATTAGATTAGCGTCCACGAAGACACATATCGCTATCTCTACTTTTCTTTATCACTTATGTACGTTATTTGTTACCACATTACGTAGTACAGGGTGGGAAGAGAGACAGTAATTTTGTAGAAAAAATATTAAGTTAAAAAAATTCATAACTCCTGAAAAAAAATAGGAGCTGATAATCTTCAAACCACTGGACAGATTTTCTTGAAACATAGTTAATAATATTCTCGATTATGGCACTTTTCAAACGGAAAACACTTCATCAAAATCGGTTCATACGTTGAGGAGCTATGATGCCACAGACAGACACACAGATATACAGATTCACACTACATGCTTATAACACCCCTCTGTTTGCGTCGGGGGGTTAAAAAAGCTGTTGCGGCATGGTGTATTGATTTCACAAAATTTAGAAGTAGATACATAGAAGTACGATCAATATATTATTTGTAGAAATTAGAGTTTTATCCATCATCGCATACCAGCCTATCAAAAGTCCACCGCTGAAAGTCCTCCCTTATAGAGGGGGTATTTGCAACAACAGCCACGCTGCACGGGCGGGCTGGTAACCGCAGTTTTAATTTTATTTTGAGTTGTCATCGGGAAGACGCTGCTGCCCGTCTCCTGTTTTTGTTACCCTCTATCGCCTCCAGCGATACCCACGGGATGATATGACTTTAATATTTATTTAAATACATATTAAAAGCTGATATACAACGACGGTGTTTTAAACGATATTCATATACTGATATAATAATTTTAACCTAATTTCTAAACGTCAAAACCTGATGTGCCCTACATCAGAACCCTCTTCTGAAGTCAGCATCCCTTTTAACTCATCCGATCGTATATCAAAGATGTATAGCTTCTACAATACCCTTATATAAGATAGCAATTCCTTTCAAATCTATACGTGCAGGAGTAAAAATCAAATGAAAACATAAATATTGTACTAGTGTCGCGTCTGGTCGCAATTCGACCATTTAAATGGTTATCAAAATCATCGTATGTGCGGGAACATACAGACATGATGTTTTGCACATCTATGGTACAACTTATTTGTAGTATTTTTGTGGCAAAATACTAGAGGCCTTAGTTGGAATGCCTCGTTTACAGTTAAAGGGTCTCCAGTTCTCTAAACTCACCATGCGAAATACAGCAGCATAGAGTATATATTTTGCGCTGATGCTCTATGAGAGCGTGGTCCCAACCCGGTTGAGTCGATCCATTCGCGCTGCAACCATGATACGAGTATAGTGACAGCGTGGCTATACCACATATAAAACCACCTTTCGAATAATATTTCATTCATCTTGCTTTAGAATAATATACTAAAAAAAATATTACAACGTTTTTCTATACTAGTATTAACATAATAATAAGGCGGCTTTGTGGCGGTGGGTTCAAATCCCCACACGAGACTACGTAAATTTTTCAGGTCATCATGTGTTATGTCTTTCAAACTTTACGAAGCAAATTTAGATGCCTTGGTTATTATAACTCCGTATATTAAAATAAAGTTCTAATCCTGACTCGACACAGCGCTGGAAGTTTGCCAATTTGTCTACGCATTAAGCATTTTACATGAAAGCTACTTAGTCCTAAGAGACACAAATCATTGTGTCGCTTCTCTTGCTAAAATCTTAAAAGTTTCACAAAGCTGTATAACATAGAAAGCATGAAAAGAGGCTAAAGCTATGCTCCTGTTAGATCGCAGAAATAGAACCTGTATAATAATCAAATAGGTTAATTCGCTGAGTAGTTCATCATCATCATCATTACAGCCCTTCACAAGTCCACTGCTGAACACAGGCCTCCCCCAAGTAATGCCACAAAGCACGGTCCTGAGCTACCTGCATCCATCGACTTCCTGCATATCTTACCAGGTCGTCACTCCATCTAGTGGGGGGTCGCCCTACACTACGCCTACCGGTACGAGGCTGCCACTCGAGAACCTTTCTTCCCCATCGGTTATCGGTTCTTCGAGCTATATGGCCGGCCCATTGCCACTTCAGCTTACTAATCCGTTGGGCTATGACGGTCACTCTGGTTTTACTGCGGATATCCTCATTTCTGAGTCTATCACGCAGAGAAACTCCGAGCATAGCCCTCTCCATAGCTCGCTGAGCGACCTTGAGCGTCCTCATACGGCCAGCAGTGAAGGACCACGTCTCTGATCCGTAAGTCATCACTGGCAACACGCACTGGTTGTACACTTTAGCTTTCAGAGATTGAGGTATACCTGACGAGAAGATATGTCGTAATTTCCCGAACGCTGCCCAGCCGAGTTGAATCCGTCGATTGACCTCTCGGTCGAAGTTGGACTTACCTAGTCGGACTATTTGTCCCAGGTAAACGTACTCGTCAACAACTTCGAGCATAGTGCTCCCAACAACTACCGGCATAGGTGTGACATGGACATTAAACATGATCTTTGTTTTGTCCATGTTCATCTTAAGACCTATCCGTTTGGAGCCACTATTGAGGTCATTGAGCATAGTGCTTAAGTCCTCCAGCGATTCTGCCATAAGTACTATATCGTCGGCAAATCTAAGGTGAGTTATGTACTCGCCATTGATGTTAATACCGTATCATTTCCAGTCCAGTAGCTTGAAAACGTCTTCCAACGCAGCGGTGAAGAGTTTCGGGGATATAACGTCACCCTGTCTTACACCTCTCTGCAGTTGGATAGGTTTCGAGCTCTGATTCTGTACTCGGATAGCCACCGTAGCCCTACCAAACACTTCAGCACTTCGATATACCGATAGTCAACTTGGCACCGCTGAAGGGACTGCAGCACCGCCCAAATTTCGACGGAATCAAAGGCTTTCTCATAGTCCACATACGCCAGGCAAAGTTGCAAATTGTACTCTTCAGTCTTCTGTACAATCTGCCGCAGGGTATGTATGTGGTCTATGGTACTGAAGCCTTTTCGGAAACCGGCTTGTTCGGGAGGCTGGAAGTCGTCGAGTCTGCTTGCGAGACGATACGTAATGACTCTCGAAAACAGCACGTAGACGCGGCTCAGAAGGGAAATCGGTCTGTAGTTCTTCAAGAGAGCGTTGTCGCCTTTCTTAAAGAACAAGACTACCGCACTTCTGCTACACGCCTCTGGAGTAGTGCCACCATGGAGGACGGAATTGAAAAGCTTCTGAATTACTTCAAGTACCGGTGTTCCACCCGCTTTCAGAAGCTCCGCTGTAATTCCATCCTCGCCTGGGGCTCTGCCGTTTTTAAGGTGATGGAGAGCCATTCTAATCTCGCTTAGACTGACGTCGGACGACGGATATCATCGGAATAGTGTCGGATAAGACTTGCTCTTGGATCGTTACTCACACTTGCGTGTGGCTCCAACGATGATGTGTACAGCTGCCCATAGAAGCTCTCAATCTCACTCATAATCTCAGGTGTCCCTGAAACGATGCTGCCACACTCAGTCTTCAGCTTTGACAGTTGGCTTTTACGGGCAGACAGATCTCTGGCAAAGACTTTAGAGCCCTGGTTCCGCTCGATCGCTTCTTTAATACGAGCAGTATTAAAGTTGCGTAAGTCTCGCCGCATGCATTTGGAGATCTGTCTGTTCAGTTGCCTGTATGCTGTCAAATTTGTTGACGATTGCAGCCTCATCTCCCGTCTAACAGCCATGAGATTAAGAGTGTGATCGGAGAGTTTTGTGTTCTTCTGCGGCGGGTCTTGCAGAACTTAGCTCCGACCGCATGGACAGTTTCCACGAGCTTGTCATTCATATCGTCCACTGCATTGCAATCTTGTAGGCACTGAAAGCGGTTGTGTAACTCGAGCTGAAAGTTTTCGGGATTCTGGATTAGAGCATGAGGGGGACGAAGCGTTGACTTCATTAGACGATACCTCTCCAACTTAACGTTTGGGTTCAGTGTGCCTCTAACCATTCGGTGATCGCTGCCAGTTTTCACCCTTGCGATCACTGAGACATCACTGAACAGTTGGCGTCTGGTCGTCATAATGAAGTCAATCTCATTTTTTGTCGAAACGTCGGGGCTCGACCAGGTCCACTTCCTGTGGGGCCGCTTCTGGAAGAAAGAGTTCATCATAAAGAGTCCCTCTTTCTCAATAAAGTCGGCCAGCTGCTGGCCCCTTCGGTTCCGTTGCCCTACTCCAAATTTCCCTAACTTCAGCTCACCGTTTTCTTTTGTGCCTAGTTTTGCGTTGAAGTCTCCCAACAACACCGTGTAGTGGGTTTTGGAGGAATGCATGGCTTTGTAAATATCCTCATACATTTCCTCCACCTCCTCATCGGAATGTGCCGAGGTTGGTGCGTAAACCTGTATGACCTTCAGCGAATACCGTTTGGTGATTCTGAGTATCAGGTACGCGACCCTCGTCGACACACTCCCAATCTTTACAACGTTGTTGACGAGAGACTTGTGGACGATAAATCCGACACCTCCTTAGGACAGATGGTCGCCCTCCCGGTGATAGAACAAGTTGCCGGATTCGAGAATCACCGTGTCCTCCCCCTCTCTTCGGACCTCGGATAATCCTATAATATTCCAGCGCAACTTGTCTATCTCTTCTTGCAGCTCCAGGATATTCTCGTCAGTCCTCAGTGTGCGTGCGTTAAATGTTGCCAGGTCGTAATTCGCTGAGTAGTTACAATTAGATAATTAATTATTTTAGGTGAGCTTTCGCGATTGTGCTTGAGATCGAAGTAGAGACACTCGCGGGCGTACGGGCTATGCCACATCCGCTCCCCGCAGCTTCTTTGTGTCTTCTTCAGTCTTCTTTGTGTGTGAATACCATCAATAAACTGATGAAAAAAATTTAAACATCTTTATGTGTAAACTTAAAATAAGAAAACATGGATTTTTTTAAGGTCGTAGGATGTCCTTCTGCCTATAGGACTTCATACTTTTAGTTTTAAGGATACATTTATTATCCGAAGCTTAACACTGCTGTGTTTCGTATGGTGAGTGTAGAGAACCGGAGACCCTTTTTACTGAAAACGAGGCATTCCATCTTAGGCCTCACGGGTGACAACGCATCTGCATTTTGATTCGTAATCGAGGATAAATGTAGATGTCTATGGGCCACAGCAACCACTTACCATCAGGTGGACTGTGTGCTCGTTTGTCACCCTTATCCTATAAAGAAATGTTCGCCATTGGTGAAGTTATTTATTCAAACGGCAGTAGCGCATCTGCATTTTGATTCTTAATTGAGAATAGATTCAGATGTCCACTTACCGTAAAGTGGATTTTTTTGCCGTTTTTCACCCTAACTCAATAAATTCTTTTTGGTTTGCTTTAATTGGACTAAATAGAATATTTACTACGCGAAATTGGATTGGAGTGACAAACTAACTTTCATTTCACCTGATGGAAAGTGGTTTACTGATTACAGAAAGAGAGTTACAGATGCGTTGTCACCTCTGAGGACTAAGATGGAACGCCTCACAACCTGTGCTTACACTGGCTCTGTGTACCCTGCAGACTGATTACAGCAAGAGGGCTACAGATGCGTTGTCACCTCTGAGGACTAAGATGGAACGCCTCACAACTTGTACTTACACTGGTTCCGTGTACTCTTCAGACTGATTACAGAAAGAGGGTTACAGATGCGTTGTCACCTCTGAGGACTAAGATGGAACGCCTCACAACCTGTACTAACACTAGCTCTGTGTACCCTGCAGACCTGAACGCAGCACGCACAGATATTTGCTGGCAGAAATAATGTTATACATCTGTTATGTAACTGATAAGATGATATTTTAGTTGATAGCTTAGATTTTTTAATAACATTGAGTGACAAACAAGCACACAGTCCACCTGATGGTAAGTGGATGCTGTGGCCCATAGACATCCACATTTATCTTCAATTAAGAATCAAAATGCAAATGCGTTGTCACACATTAGGACTAAGATGGAATGCCTCGATTCCAGTAAAAAGGGTCTCCGGATCTCACCACAGGTAGGAAACACAGCAGTATTAGGCTGCTATGATAGCACTGCATGGGTGCTGGAGATGGAAAGGACTGGTAGAGGACACCCAGGACGTGCTTTAATAAAGCAAAGCGAGAGATTGCGTTCCCTAGTTGCGTTCCCGGTTCCGAACGCAGATCCCAGGACCTTTCATATACGTTGGTTGTGACCACCGTGGGGTTTTAGCCGGTGAAAGTCCGACATAATTTGCTGCCCCCGGTGCGGGAGGGTATCCATGAGGATTTTCCTACGAAAAAAAGATATATGCTTACGTGTTATTTCTAAGTCAACTCAAAAGGGGTCATTAATTAATCTTTTGATAAATATTAAAAACCGACTATAAATAACAAAAAAGAATAAAACGATTTCTTTCACTTAATGGCTTCTGAAGTCGGAAGCTTTAATTCTTCTATACACAAGGCTACGCCAAAGAAGCCCTAACTAAAAGTCTCTCAGAAGTGAGAGGAGGACTGTGCCCAGAAGTTGGTCGTTTAAACTTCAGAAGCTATTATTTAAAATAATTTTAGTCTCTTTAGTTATTTAAAAGCCTCTGCCATATTATATTGCTTCAAAAGGGGAATATTTTCCACAGCCGCAGTTTTTATTATTTTGAGATATTGGTAGGAAGATGCTGCTGATCGCCTTTTGTATAGAATGAAAGCGACAAGTGAGCACACAGTCCACCTGATGGTGAGTGGATGCTTTGGTTCTTACGCATTTACATCTATCCTCGTCTAAGAAATACAATGCAGATGCGTTGTTACCCTTAAGGGCTAAGATGGAATGCCTCGTTTCCAGTAAAAAGGGTCTTGGTTCTCTACACTCACCATACAAAATTACTATTTTCCTCTGTCAACTCTTACGACATCCACGGGATGATTATGAGGTATTGTATCGTCTTAGATATTGAGCATTATAATCCTTATATGCCTAAACGAATTGTATCCATTTTTTAAATGTTCATTTTATTATGAAAAACAAAAACTTATTTAAATGAAACTGCAATAACATACAATTTACGAGCACACGCTGCACAGAGGGAGAATGAAATATTCTAATTCATTACATACGCGAATAACGGTTTGATATTTTAATTTTATGTTCCTTTATATCGTGTGGTCTGATGAAGACCTTTTGCAACAAGTTTCCGAGTAATTACTAGAACTACGACAATTTCTCGACGGAAAAATGTTACAACAGAATTTTGGCCTTAGCCGAAATTCGAACCCGGGCCCGAGCGCGTGATCAGCAGTGCATTTACTACTACTATATCAACAGTCGGAACGTCGTACTGCCGGGCCCTGCTTTTACTTCTGAGCGAATTTTAGATATGTCCGCCAGCTGTAACGTTGCGTATTTTCGATTTCACGTTTTCCTTTTTTATCTATTTATTAAAAAGCAAACATATTTTACTAAAAAACACATTAATAATTGATTTATTTAATTTTTAGTACATATTATATCATACCTATAGACCATCTTAAAATGTATGGTTCTACCCACGCGTACCACAACCTTACTACAACCACAACTACCTGGGCGGGCATTTTATATTGGAAATGAATAGTACATTTTACATGATGCTGAGCTGAACTGTGTGTCCCTACGTAGGAAGACGGCGGCGGCCGCCGCTCTTGTCGGTGCCGCAAGCGCGCACCAACTTGCTACAGCATGCGCCTTTGACGCGCGCGCTGCGTGCACTTACGTGCTCTCACAACAGACTGATTTGTTCAGCTGTACTCTGAACGAATTCACAAAGGCCGCTTATTGTAAAATATCTTGAAGTTGTGCATAATATACCTATATTATGTTTGTTCTAGTTTTTTAGTTTGTAACTGCACTATTGTATTAGGTAATACACCTGTGATGATAGTTGTAAGTGGTAAAATAAATAAATAAATAAATGATATTCTACATTTTGCCGTCATTATCGACTACGTGAGTGATACCGACCACAACGTAACCATGACGCAACCCCTATGGAACCACATGGAACCACATGAAGCAATGTCCAATAATTAAGTATAAAACAAAGTTGTAGGTACGTTCAGCATTTATACGTAATTCAAGATTAAAGGGATGCTTTTTGTAGTTTTTTTTTATAGAAGAGGGGGCAAACGAGCATGTGGCTCACCTGATGTTAAGTGACTATCGCCGCCCATCAACCGCAACATCAGGGAAATTGCAGGTGCGTTGCCGGCCCTTTAGAAAGGAATAAGCTCTTTTCTTGAAGGTCCCCAGGTCGTATCGGTCCAGAAAAATCGCCGGTGGTAAATTATTCCACAGGGAGGTTGTACGCGGAAGAAAACTCCTTTTGAAACGTACAGTGGTGGACCGCCAACCATCCAGATGGTGTGGATGGTGTCGGGACGTTTGCCGCGTAGTGCGTTCACAAAATTTGGCGGCTGGGATTAATCCGAACAATTCCTCAGAGCGCTCTCCATGGTATATGCGAAAGAAAATGCAAAGGGATGCAACATCTCTTCGCAGTGCCAGTGAATCGAGCCGATCGGAAAGCAGTTGGTCGTTGACGATTCGAGCCGCTCTGTGCGGGATGCGGTCAAGTGGAAGGAGCTGGTACTGGGGAGCCCCAGCCCAGAGACGGGAACAGTATTCCATGTGCGGCCGAACCTGCGCCTTGTAACGGTGCAGGCGGTGTGCCGGCATGAAATACTGTCCCGCTCTGCTGAGCACGCCAAGCTTTTTTAGAGGCCAATTTGGCCTTCCCTTCCAAGTGACCACGAAACTTCACGTCACTCGATATGTCGACGCCGAGGATTCCGATACTAGCTGAGGCAACAAGGGGAGTGCCTTGATACTGAGGGGTTACGACAAAAGGGTTCTTTTTAGCGGTTAACGCGCGAACTTGTGTCTTATGGGGGTTAAACTGGACTAGATTTAGTCGCCCCCAATCCGAGACTCTGTCCAGCAGAGACTCGACTTCAGACACAAGTTTATTCCGGCACTCGGAGACGTTTTCCCGAGAAATATTGGCTCGACCGGTGTAAAGAGCATCACCAGTGCTGTCATCTGCATAGCAATGAATGTTTGGGAAATTGGGTTTGCAACATATCATTGATATGCAGAAGAAACAGCGTTGGCGATAGCACGCAGCCCTGTGGAATACCAGCATTAATAGGCTTGCAATCGGAGCTTGCATCGTCTACAACGACCTTGATACTCCGATCTGCAAGAAAACTGGTGATCCAATCGCACAGTTTCTCGGGAAGCCCATAGGAAGGGCGCTTCGAAAGAAGCGCTTTGTGCCAAACCCGATTGAAGGCCTTCGCAATGTCCAAACTAACGGCCAATGCCTCCCCCTTGGACGCTACTGCCTCCGCCCATCTGTGAGTTACGAGTAGTGAGTAGACCAGAGGATCACCAGCTGACCTACCACGGCGAAAACCGTATTGGCGGTCACTAATCACCTGGTGATCCTCAAGGTACCTCATGAGCTTGCAGTTTACAATGGACTCCATTGTTTTGGAGAACAAGGAGGTGATGGCGATAGGCCGGTAGTTGGATGGGTCTGAGCGGTCGCATTTTTTTAGGGATCGGGTGGACGAAAGCCGTCGTCCTAAGCACAATTGGGGGGATTCCGTCAGGCCCACTCGACTTGTGGATGTCCAGGGAGAGGAGTGCTTTGCGAACCGAGCACTGAGTGAACTGCACTTCCGGCATGGAGCACTCACATCGCGGGATGGTCGGCGGCGTACCCCCCCCCCCCCCCCGGTCATCGGGAGTCTAGTTAGATGCAAAGAAAGAGCCTAGAAGATCGGCTTTCTCCTTTGCGGTGTGGGCCAGTGAGTCGTCCTCCCTGTGCAGAGATGGAAGAGATGGCTGACAGAAATTCCCCTGGACAGCCTCGGCGAGAGACCAGAATGCACGCGTTACAGAAGGAAGGCGAACTAGTTTCTCGCCAATTCTGCCTATGTGCTCTGACTTTGCCTTGGCAATGACTCTTTTAAAGGACCTAGAGGAGGAATTATACTTCTTTTTTAGAGCGCTGGTATTTACATCCCGGGACGCTGATGCTTCAGCCCAGGCTCGGTAGCGCTTCTACTTATAGCATGATGCTATTTTACAGGAGCGACCAAACCATGGCTGAGATTTGCCTCCAATGGGCACCACAGAGGAAGGAATAAAAAGTTCCATACCCTGAAGTACCACATCAGCGACAGAATGCGCAACAACGTTGGGATCCTCCGGCGAGAAGCAAACCCGCCCCCAAGGGTAGGATGCAAAGAAAGACCGCATCCCATCCCAATCGGCTGACCTATAGTGCCAAACACGGCGGCAGCCTGCAGAATGCAACCGCGATTTCAGCGTGAGTGGCACCACACTCCGGACAAGACAATGGTCCGAGGAGCCTAAAGGGGCGTCTACGGAAATCTGATATCCGTCCGGGTGAGAGGTCAGCAGAAGGTCCAAGAGGGAAGGTGCATGATCCTCCACATCTGGAATCCGCGTAGGCGAAGTAACCAGTTGTGTCAGACCATATGCCAAGGCAAAATCATGAACAGATCTCCCCGCATGATCGGTTAAACATGAACCAAGCCATTCGGCGTGATGGGCGTTAAAGTCGCCGAGGATCACGATCTCTGCGGAAGGGATCTGCTGTAGCAACGAATCTGCAACCATTTGGACGTGGTCGAAGAGTCGGTCTGTTTCGGGATTACCCCTATGGGACCTATAGAGGCACCCGTAGACGCGCGGATGGTCGTCGCTGTCTACGCAAAGCCAAAAGATGGACAGGTCCGAACCTTCAAGTGTGCCGAGGCGTCGAGAACAGATGTCCTCTCTGACGTAAACGTAAACCCCGGGCAGGAGAGATACGAGATCTCAGCCGGAGAGGACACCTGCGTCTCGGTCAGAAAAAGCAGAGCCGGCCTCGCCGTCTCGAGATGGTAGTGGACGGCGATTAGGTTAGAGTGAAGTCCCCTGATATTGCAGAAATTCACGGACAGCGTGGCAGGGGTCGCCTTAGTCTTGTTGCTCCGTTTGCCCCGAGCAGTTGTAGTACTGAGCGGAGTTTTGCCCCCCCCCCCCAGAATACGCGGGGCAGCCGTAGCACCCACGCTCAGAAGTGGAGAAACATGGTGGTGGATGCCCAGCGAGAGATTCTCCAGGGGTGCTGGTACCCTCCTGGGGTAGTCTATCATTTAATTCCGCTACCATGTTGATATGGGGGGGGATTTGGGCCTCCAGCCACCTGCACTCACCAGACGAAACGCGGAAGCAGAGCTTCCACTTCACACCGGTATTCTGTGAGGTCGTGGTACCACCCCGGTTTGAGCCGGCCCATACGTACGACAGCAAAGCTGCCGCGTGGCTCTACCACTATTAAAGTATTAAGTAGTTCCGGAAAACAAACATAGCGCACAGACAAACAAACGTGCTGTGGAAACTTTTACACGTATTGATTGGTTAGTGAGTATTAATCCCAAACACCATTGCAGTAATTAAAGAAATATGATTAAAGTCAAGATAACTAAGTAATAATATGTCAATACAAATACATATTATTATGTATGTAATACGACTTATCTTTCAAAAATATTTATGTCTTTATTATAATGGTACAAACTTCAAAAATGCTTCGTAGCACGCATGTTATTTCGTATTACATTAGCCAGTACACGAATATCAAAACAATTTTTTTCAGATTTCATGTTTTCGGTTAGATTTTCATGAAATATTTAACCCTTTTTACTTTAATAAATTATTATCTTTTTTTTATGTGTAATAAATACCATTAAATTAAGTCAAAATTTTGGGCTCAAAAACGATTGTCTCCTTTAGTCATATTCCATTACCATTATATATAAGTTTATTATATAAAAGTTATAATAACTAAATTATTATTAAATTTAAATTTATTTAGGCTCCAAAAATTTTTCATTTCTGTAAAACAAGTGTTGAAGATGCCAACAATGGAGATAAAAGATCTCGACTGTTAAAAAATGGTAAAAAACACCGCACTATACTTCTATTTTAAGCTGGTATTTTGTGTAAGAGCTCCTTCTCAGTCGAGCTACACTACTCGTGGTGCAGCCATTATACTTTGCCGCAAGAGGAGGCAACCGAGCAGGCGGCTCACCTAATATTAAATGATTACCGCCATCCATGAACAACTGTAACGCTAGGGAAATTGCAAGTGCTTTTTTTGCTAGACTCTACTACGTTAATACATCTCGCTACGAAACGGTATAGAAATAAGCATGAAACTCAAGATCATAAACATTAAATTAGGAAGTGCATACGACAGTAAAGAGGACGTTTATAAAAAACGAGTATTTTAGGAGCTTTAAGTCAAGAAGTAGGCACGAGAAGTTACGCCACCCTCTCAACTCCAAGCGCCATTACGCAGTCATAAATTTAAATTTCGAATAGAATCAATGAATATGTTCTACATAAGTATTGTATGTTTATAATCATAAAGAATTTTGTATTAAGTTCTTCTTTAATTTCTGAGTCTGAGAATGATTTAAAGAAATATTACGTCTAAAACTTTAGGTATTTTTTAATTTATTATATTTAATAGAATAAGAATAACAAACAAGCAGACATTCCATTTAATGGTACGTAAATATTACGGCTCAAGATACCTTCGTCTATCTTCGAATAGGAACTGGAATACAGGTGTGTTGTCACCCCTAAGGGCTAATATAGAGTTTGTGTTGGTGTCTTTTTATGTTGGTATTGTGCGAGAGCGTGATACTTCTCCGGTCGAGGCGAGCCATTCGTACTGCAACTATAGTGCAGCTACAGCATGGCTCTACCACCATTACAACACCCACACATTTGATAGCGAATTTGTCTCAAGTTTATTTTAAATCCATAAATGAAGATAAGTCCGTTTAAGATTCAAGTACAAGATATCAACGTGTTTGACTGGTGAAACTTTTTGTCAGAGATAAGTGAGACTGGCGCATCCTGTCGAACTAGTGATATTTGTTGTCGATATTTAATTCATAATGTTTAGAATTAAAATTGATAATGTAGTGGCGGTGTAAGAATATGTTTATAGAATATCCACTACGCATATTCACACGTCCATTGCAGGATACAGGCCTGCCCCAAGATTGTCTCATGGCGGATGTATAAATATATGCCATAGTTGCCACCCTTGGGAGGCAGGTTGGCAAACTTAGTTTCGTATTTTTAAGTCGTTAGTAGGAAAACATCGCTGCCTATCTTCAAGCTTAAACCTTTTATATTCCTTCTATCTCCCCATACGTCACTCAAATTCTTAGATTAAAAGGATGTCAAGGATTTCAATTTCACACCTTATAAGGATATTCACTATATAGTGACGTCGTCATATCCCCTCCCCCATATCATTGCGTGTGTGTCGTGAGAGTTGCCGGAGAGACATTGAAGCAGCAGGTGGGCAGCAGCATCTTCCTTACAACTGAACATAATAAAGAACTGCGGCCGAGACACCCCCCCCTATGAGTAATCAATAGGGGAGGATTGTGTTCAATTATGGACTTTTTATAGGATGTAATGAATTAGTAAATAATGCTTACGAAAATTAATAAATAATAGGCGCGAAACAAAAAATATTGACTTTTATTTTTACTTTATGATTTAAAAAGAGGATGAGAAAATATCTAGTACCACGTATTTATAATGCGATTTTTTCTGCAGACGATTGTGGTTATAAAGAAATATTTAAAAGAAAGTAGAAAGAGTGATTGCTGGATAATTATACGTGTGGTTTTAATTAATATTCATGTCTTATTATTATGAATTTAAAAATAATGAGGTATGTAAATAACACTGCTGAGTTTAAATTTAATTTTTCTATTTTATTTTTTAAATTCAAGAGTAAGATTTTAATAACAGTAGGTACATAGAAGGTAAGTGGATGATGTATTCGCTAACATACTACCCTGCTGTTTGGCGAAAGTAGTACAAGAAACACCCGACTGTATATTTTTTTATTAACACATTTAAAAAAAGTTTTGCTCTGTGGGATCTCGTGGCAGCAATAATGTTCTGATTTTTTTCCGATAGCTCCTTCATAATGTAAAGTTAAAATGTAACTTCAACAGTAAAGAACGACATTGGCTTCATAACTCTGATTAATTAGAAAATTAACTACAAAATGACCAAAAAGTTTTGGTCTTTTTGGCATATATTCCGTATTAAAATGGAGTTACGGTAGACCTTTACATTTAAAGGGGTTCCTCAATGTTCACCAACGACAGTTTCGCGGACCAAGTTAGATTAAGATTCGTAGGTAATCTGTAATAAATGTAGGGGTGTAAATGAGAGCTTGAAGATATTAAGTGAACACGAAATATCTAAAATCACTGTCACCTTGTCTTTAAATTCATTTTTTTTGTAGGATAGGATGACAAACGATCACACAGTCCACCTGATGGTATGTAGTTGCTGTGGTCCATAGACATCTACATCTATCCTCGATTACGAATCAAAATGCCGATGCGTTGTCATTCGTGAGGACTTAGGTGGAATGCCTCGTTTCCAGTAAAAAGGGTCTCCGGTTCTCTACACTCACCATACGAAACACAGCAGCATTACGCTACTATTTGACGCTGATATTCTGTGAGAGCATGCTCCTTCCCCGGTCGAGCCGACACATTCATGCTACAACTATACTACTAATATAATTGCAGCATGGCTCTACTATATAAATCATATCAGCTTTTTTGCTAAATAATAATCTAAGTACTTAAAATAATACTATGGATCGCTAATATTAAATATAATCCTGTTCAATAATGTTAAAATATTTGTATTTTTGTAAATACTTATTACAAAACATCGTGTACGATTTAAACAAGAAAATATTAGATTGATCATTCAAAACAATATAACGTCTGCAGATTGTTAATTATTTTCCTGGTTTGCAAAGATCGTGTCCGGAATGTAAAAAGTGTCAGTGAATTACTTAATTGATTCAACTTCGTAAAGAATAGAAAATATGAGAAATTCCAAATGTATCTGGAGAATTTTGTGGCGGTATTTGGGAATAATATTAACTTATTTTTCCCTTCTGAGTAGACAAAAGGAATAACACAATCACAATATCGTCCAAATGGTTACATTCCAGCAGGAGTGCGGGCTTTGCTGTGTACCAGCCTCAAGGATATAGAGAAGCAGAATAATTACAAGTTATAAAGTATTTCATCCAAATCCAATACGTGGTAGAGCCACGCTGCAGCTATATTATGGTTGTAGCACTAATGGGTCAGCTCATCCAGGGAAAGACCACGCTCTCACAGAATACCAGCGTAAAATAGCATCTTAATGCTGCTGTTTTAGTATAATGAGCGTAGAGAACCGGAGACACTTTTTCCTGAAAATGAGGCATTCTACACACCGCATCTGCATTTTGATTGTTAATCAAGGATATGTTGGAAGTTTGGTCATGTGGAAAGAATGAATGAGGAAAGAGTGACAAAGCAAATTTATATGGCAGATGTGATTGGCCGAGTCGGGAAGGGACGCCCTAGGAAAAAGTTTATCGACCAAATTGGCGCTATTTTGAAAATGGGCCACGTTAGAAATACCCTTAACCGACGAGCATGTATGCGTAGATATATGGATGTAAAAGAGGCGAAAGAGGTATGTCAGGATCGTGCCAAATGGAAGTCCGTAGTCTCTGCCTACCCCTCTGGGTGACATGCGTGTGTGTTTATGTTATGTTATGTGTATATGTCTATAGGCCACAGTAACCATTTACCATCAGGTGTACTGTGTGCTCGTTTGTCATCCGTATCCTTTAAAAAAAATTGGAGAAAAAATTCGAGCCCTACGGGTAGCAATTTGAAGTCGGTTTTTACTTCTTGTTAAAAGTTATAATTATTTAATTTTTAATTAGAATCTAAAGAAAAAAATTCTTCAGCCTTTTATGACAATACACAAAGTTCTAACAATCCTGAATAAGAAATTAAATAAAGAATAGAATTTTTGTGCCGTGGCTTGAATGAGCTTTGTGGTAGAGACATTAGCTTATTCTTTTCTGTGAAATATAATTTACATCAAGCAATGTACCTCTGTATTTAATAATTTAATTGGACGATAAAAATGAAAAAAACTTGTAAAAACTAATGACAATTAATAAAACCTTACTCTTGTAGTAATGTGATAATAAATCCGCCATTTTGTCTCATTCGACTCATTTTGTCTATGTCGTAATGATCCCATGGTTGTCTGCAATGAAAAGACTTGTAAAAACTAATGACAATTAAACCTTACTTTTATAGTAATGTGACAAAAAATCCGCCATTTTGTCCCATTCGAGTTCGACTCATTTCGTCTATGTCGTGATGATTACATGGTCGTGTCATTGGAAACGACCATGGGAAATGTCTGAAAAATTATATAGCCTCCGACTTTCCGACAGATGGCGGTATACAATCTCGTTTACTCCAGACGTAAAATGCTCATATCGATGATAGGCGACAGCGTCAAAGGTATATCTGGTACTTATTGTATTGATCGTATATATTATACCCGTGAAAGAGCCATGCTGGAACTTTATTAAGGTTGTAGTACGAATGGGTCGGCTCGACCGCGGAATGACCACGCTCTCAGAGAATACCAACGTAGATAGCAGCTTAATGTTTCTGTGTTTAGGTACTCTGTTGTGTCGAAAATAGGAGACCCCTTTTTACCGAGAACAAAGCTTACGAACCTACTGGCCGAGAATAAACTACTTAAAGAAAATATGCTAAAGAAGAAAAAGAAAAAGGGAACGACTGATACTATCGGTTACGTGTCCAGACAACATTTTTAAAAATCCTTTTTGTGGTTTAAGAAATTTTATAAAAAAAAGTATAGACTTACTTACTGAAGATAAAAACTGGCATGTACTTTGAGTAGGCATAACATATCAGTGAACTTTTGTTAAGTGTTAAATATGATTATAAAGTTATGAAAAAAAGTTAACTCAATATTAAATAATAAAAATTGTAAAAGGCTGAACTTTTTGGATATACCATCATCATACAATCGAGTTCAAGTATTATTAATGTCCCTGTGCTTATTATTATTTTTTGAATAAAACACTGTAAAATATTAAAGTTTCTTTTAAGATAAAATATTAACATTTAGGGTGGAGAGCAGTGAAGTGTGAAACGATCCTTAATGAGAACTCAAGAGGGGCTCTGGTCTTGCTAATCAACGTGCTCGTTAACGTAACGTATACGTGAAGACGACATAAAGAGAGTGAGAGAGAAATAGAATTCACCAGGCGGTGGATATAAGCTTTGAATAAAACTAAGTCTTAGAGTTACATAACGCTTAATTTTTACTCATTCTTAATACTATGAGGCATAAGGGTTAAATTCTACATTTATCACAAGTATACAACGAAAGGGTAATATTTTGTTTAGGTGTAGTCCTCTCTCTCTCTCTGTTCAAGAGTCCGTTTGGGTCAGGCCTCTTTACCTACTTTTGTCGCGAAATAGAAGTGCGCATCACGTTGTGTTCCGGTTTGAAGGGCATAGAGAGCAAGTGTGATTGGCATAGGAAGCAAGCTGTTAGAAATTCCATCTTAGTTAAGTAATACTTATTGAAAGACACTCTTTTATTTCTTTTACCTCTGGTTTTTAAATTATAAATAAATATAATATATTTATTGAAAAAAAAATTCTTGATACAAACGTGAAATTATACGTGGTAGAGCCATGCTGCAATTATATTAGTAGTATAGTTGTAGCACGAATGGGTCGGCTCAACCGGGGAAAGACCACGCTTTCACAGAATACCAGCGTGAAATAGTAGCTTAACGCTGCTGTGTTTCGTATTGTGAGTGTAGAGACCGGAGACCCTTTTTACTGGAAACGAGGCATTCCATCTTAGTCACACGGGTGACAACGCATCTGCATTTTGATTCGTAGTCGAGAATAGATGTAGATGTCTATGGGCCGCAGCAACAACTTACCAACAGGTGAACTCTGTGCTCTTTTGTCACCCTATCCTATAAAAATAAAACTACAAATAGTACTTATCACTTAGTTTAAAAACATCTACAGGTAATAAATTACGAGAAACTACTTATAATTAACAAAAAATGTACATATTATTTTATCCGTTTATCCATTCATAACTGCACATAGTCCAATACCTCCTAACATTGCCTCACATCGAACCTTGTTTTTATCGAGAAGCTGCGGCTACCCATTACCTGTACCAGCTTCTCTGTGTCGCCTCTCACGGCACCCAGCAGACGACATGGGCTGGTGGATGTTCTTACAAGTTGCTGCTACCCATCACCTGTACCAGCTTCTCTGTGTCGCCTCTCACGGCACCCAGTAGACGACATGGGCTAGTGGATGTTCTTACAAGTTGCTGCTACCCATCACCTGTACCAGCTTCTCTGTGTCGCCTCTCACGGCACCCAGCAGACGACATGGGCTAGTGGATGTTCTTACAAGTTGCTGCTACCCATCACCTGTACCAGCTTCCCTGTGTCGCCTGTTACGGCACCCAGCAGACGACATGGGCTGGTGGATGTTCTTACAAGTTGCTGCTACCCACCACCTGTTCCAGTTTCCCTGTGTCGCCTCTCACGGCACCCAGCAGACGACATTGGCTGGTGTATGTTCTTACAAGTTGCTGCTACCCATCACCTGTATCAGCTTCCCTGTGTCGCCTCTTACGGCACCCAGCAGACGACATGGGCTGGTGGATGTTCTTACAAGTTGCGGCTACCCATCACCTGTATCAGTTTTCCTGTGTCGCCTCTCACGGCACCCAGCAGACGACATGGGCTAGTGGATGTTCTTACAAGTTGCTGCTACCCATCACCTGTACCAGCCTCCCTGTGTCGCCTCTCACGGCACCCAGCAGACGACATGGGCTGGTGGATGTTCTTACAAGTTGCTGCTACCCATCACCTGTATCAGCTTCCCTGTGTCGCCTCTTACGGCACCCAGCAGACGACATGGGCTGGTGGATGTTCTTACAAGTTGCTGCTACCCATCACCTGTATCAGTTTCCCTGTGTCGCCTCTCACGGCACCCAGCAGACGACATGGGCTGGTGGATGTTCTTACAAGTTGCTGCTACCCACCACCTGTTCCAGTTTCCCTGTGTCGCCTCTCACGGCACCCAGCAGACGACGTGGGCTGGTGGATGTTCTTACAAGTTGCTGCTACCCATCACCTGTATCAGCTTCCCTGTGTCGCCTCTCACGGCACCCAGCAGACGACATGGGCTGGTGGATGTTCTTACAAGTTGCGGCTACCCATCACCTGTATCAGTTTCCCTGTGTCGCCTCTCACGGAACCCAGCAGACGACATGGGCTAGTGGATGTTCTTACAAGTTGCTGCTACCCATCACCTGTATCAGCTTCCCTGTGTCGCCTCTCACGGCACCCAGCAGACGACATGGGCTGGTGGATGTTCTTACAAGTTGCTGCTACCCATCACCTGTGTCAGCTTCCCTGTGTCGCCTCTCACGGCACCCAGCAGACGACATGGGCTGGTGGATGTTCTTACAAGTTGCGGCTACCCATCACCTGTATCAGCTTCCCTGTGTCGCCTCTTACGGCACCCAGCAGACGACATGGGCTGGTGGATGTTCTTACAAGTTGCGGCTACCCATCACCTGTATCAGTTTCCCTGTGTCGCCTCTTACGGCACCCAGCAGACGACATGGGCTAGTGGATGTTCTTACAAGTTGCTGCTACCCATCACCTGTATCAGCTTCCCTGTGTCGCCTCTCACGGCACCCAGCAGACGACATGGGCTGGTGGATGTTCTTACAAGTTGCTGCTACTCATCACCTGTATCAGCTTCCCTGTGTCGCCTCTTACGGCACCCAGCAGACGACATGGGCTGGTGGATGTTCTTATAAGTTGCGGCTACCCATCACCTGTATCAGTTTCCCTGTGTCGCCTCTTAAGGCACCCAGCAGACGACATGGGCTGGTGGATGTTCTTACAAGTTGCTGCTACCCATCACCTGTTCCAGTTTCCCTGTGTCGCCTCTCACGGCACCCAGCAGACGACATGGGCTGGTGGATGTTCTTACAAGTTGCGGCTACCCATCACCTGTATCAGTTTCCCTGTGTCGCCTCTTACGGCACCCAGCAGACGACATGGGCTGGTGGATGTTCTTACAAGTTGCTGCTACCCATCACCTGTTCCAGTTTCCCCGTGTCGCCTCTCACGGCACCCAGCAGACGATATGGGCTGGTGGATGTTCTTACAAGTTGCTGCTACCCACCACCTGTTCCAGTTTCCCTGTGTCGCCTCACGGCACCCAGCAGACGACATGGGCTGGTGGATGTTCTTACAAGTTACTGCTACCCATCACCTGTATCAGTTTCCCTGTGTCGCCTCTCACGGCACCCAGCAGACGACATGGGCTGGTGGATGTTCTTACAAGTTGCTGCTACCCATCACCTGTATCAGCTTCCCTGTGTCGCCTCTCACGGCACCCAGCAGACGACATGGGCTAGTGGATGTTCTTACAAGTTGCGGCTACCCATCACCTGTATCAGTTTCCCTGTGTCGCCTCTCACGGCACCCAGCAGACGACATGGGCTAGTGGATGTTCTTACAAGTTGCGGCTACCCATCACCTGTATCAGTTTCCCTGTGTCGCCTCTCACGGCACCCAGCAGACGACATGGGCTAGTGGATGTTCTTACAAGTTGCTGCTACCCACCACCTGTTCCAGTTTCCCTGTGTCGCCACTCACGGCACCCAGCAGACGACATGGGCTGGTGGATGTTCTTACAAGTTGCGGCTACCCATCACCTGTATCAGTTTCCCTGTGTCGCCTCTCACGGCACCCAGCAGACGACATGGGCTGGTGGATGTTCTTACAAGTTGCTGCTACCCATCACCTGTACCAGCTTCTCTGTGTCGCCTCTCACGGCACCCAGCAGACGACATGGGCTAGTGGATGTTCTTACAAGTTGCTGCTACCCATCACCTGTACCAGCTTCCCTGTGTCGCCTCTCACGGCACCAAGCAGACGACATGGGCTAGTGGATGTTCTTACAAGTTGCTGCTACCCATCACCTGTACCAGCTTCCCTGTGTCGCCTCTCACGGCACCCAGCAGACGACATGGGCTAGTGGATGTTCTTACAAGTTGCTGCTACCCATCACCTGTACCAGCTTCCTCTGTGTCGCCTCTCACGGCACCCAGCAGACGACATGGGCTGGTGGATGTTCTTACAAGTTGCTGCTACCCATCACCTGTACCAGTTTCCCTGTGTCGCCTCTCACGGCACCCAGCAGACGACATGGGCTAGTGGATGTTCTTACAAGTTGCTGCTACACATCACCTGTACCAGCTTCCCTGTGTCGCCTCTCACGGCACCAAGTAGACGACATGGGCTAGTGGATGTTCCTACAAGTTGCTGCTACCCATCACCTGTACCAGCTTCTCTGTGTCGCCTCTCACGGCACCCAGCAGACGACATGGGCTAGTGGATGTTCTTACAAGTTGCTGCTACCCATCACCTGTACCAGCTTCCCTGTGTCGCCTCTCACGGCACCCAGCAGACGACATGGGCTAGTGGATGTTCTTACAAGTTGCTGCTACCCATCACCTGTTCCAGTTTCCCTGTGTCGCCTCTCACGGCACCCAGCAGACGACATGGGCTGGTGGATGTTCTTACAAGTTGCGGCTACCCATCACCTGTATCAGTTTCCCTGTGTCGCCTCTTACGGAACCCAGCAGACGACATGGGCTGGTGGATGTTCTTACAAGTTGCGGCTACCCATCACCTGTATCAGTTTCCCTGTGTCGCCTCTTACGGCACCCAGAAGACGACATGGGCTGGTGGATGTTCTTACAAGTTGCTGCTACCCATCACCTGTTCCAGTTTCCCCGTGTCGCCTCTTACGGCACCCAGAAGACGACATGGGCTGGTGGATGTTCTTACAAGTTGCTGCTACCCATCACCTGTTCCAGTTTCCCCGTGTCGCCTCTCACGGCACCCAGCAGACGATATGGGCTGGTGGATGTTCTTACAAGTTGCTGCTACCCACCACCTGTTCCAGTTTCCCTGTGTCGCCTCTCACGGCACCCAGCAGACGACATGGGCTGGTGGATGTTCTTACAAGTTACGGCTACCCATCACCTGTATCAGTTTCCCTGTGTCGCCTCTCACAGCACCCAGCAGACGACATGGGCTGGTGGATGTTCTTACAAGTTGCGGCTACCCATCACCTGTATCAGTTTCCCTGTGTCGCCTCTCACGGCACCCAGCAGACGACATGGGCTAGTGGATGTTCTTACAAGTTGCGGCTACCCATCACCTGTATCAGTTTCCCTGTGTCGCCTCTCACGGCACCCAGCAGACGACATGGGCTAGTGGATGTTCTTACAAGTTGCGGCTACCCATCACCTGTATCAGTTTCCCTGTGTCGCCTCTCACGGCACCCAGCAGACGACATGGGCTAGTGGATGTTCTTACAAGTTGCTGCTACCCACCACCTGTTCCAGTTTCCCTGTGTCGCCACTCACGGCACCCAGCAGACGACATGGGCTGGTGGATGTTCTTACAAGTTGCGGCTACCCATCACCTGTATCAGTTTCCCTGTGTCGCCTCTCACGGCACCCAGCAGACGACATGGGCTGGTGGATGTTCTTACAAGTTGCTGCTACCCATCACCTGTACCAGCTTCTCTGTGTCGCCTCTCACGGCACCCAGCAGACGACATGGGCTAGTGGATGTTCTTACAAGTTGCTGCTACCCATCACCTGTACCAGCTTCCCTGTGTCGCCTCTCACGGCACCAAGTAGACGACATGGGCTAGTGGATGTTCTTACAAGTTGCTGCTACCCATCACCTGTACCAGCTTCTCTGTGTCGCCTCTCACGGCACCCAGCAGACGACATGGGCTAGTGGATGTTCTTACAAGTTGCTTCTACCCATCACCTGTACCAGCTTCTCTGTGTCGCCTCTCACGGCACCCAGCAGACGACATGGGCTAGTGGATGTTCTTACAAGTTGCTGCTACCCATCACCTGTACCAGCTTCTCTGTGTCGCCTCTCACGGCACCCAGCAGACGACATGGGCTAGTGGATGTTCTTACAAGTTGCTGCTACCCATCACCTGTACCAGCTTCCCTGTGTCGCCTCTCACGGCACCCAGCAGACGACATGGGCTAGTGGATGTTCTTACAAGTTGCGGCTACCCATCACCTGTACCAGCTTCCCTGTGTCGCCTCTCACGGCACCCAGTAGACGACATGGGCTAGTGGATGTTCTTACAAGTCGCTGCTATCCATCACCTGTACCAGCTTCCCTGTGTCGCCTCTCACGGCACCCAGCAGACGACATGGGCTAGTGGATGTTCTTACAAGTTGCGTCTACCCATCACCTGTACCAGCTTCCCTGTGTCGCCTCTCACGGCACCCAGCAGACGACATGGGCTAGTGGATGTTCTTACAAGTTGCTGCTACCCATCACCTGTACCAGCTTCTCTGTGTCGCCTCTCACGGCACCCAGCAGACGACATGGGCTAGTGGATGTTCTTACAAGTTGCTGCTACCCATCACCTGTACCAGCCTCCCTGTGTCGCCTCTCACGGCACCCAGCAGACGACATGGGCTAGTGGATGTTCTTACAAGTTGCTGCTACCCATCACCTGTACCAGCTTCCCTGTGTCGCCTCTCACGGCACCCAGCAGACGACATGGGCTAGTGGATGTTCTTACAAGTTGCTGCTACCCATCACCTGTACCAGCTTCCCTGTGTCGCCTCTCACGGCACCCAGCAGACGACATGGGCTGGTGGATGTTCTTACAAGTTGCGGCTACCCATCACCTGTATCAGTTTCCCTGTGTCGCCTCTCACGGCACCCAGCAGACGACATGGGCTAGTGGATGTTCTTACAAGTTGCTGCTACCCATCACCTGTATCAGCTTCCCTGTGTCGCCTCTCATGGCACCCAGCAGACGACATGGGCTGGTGGATGTTCTTACAAGTTGCGGCTACCCATCACCTGTGTCAGTTTCCCTGTGTCGCCTCTCACGGCACCCAGCAGACGACATGGGCTGGTGGATGTTCTTACAAGTTGCGGCTACCCATCACCTGTATCAGCTTCCCTGTGTCGCCTCTTACGGCACCCAGCAGACGACATGGGCTGGTGGATGTTCTTACAAGTTGCGGCTACCCATCACCTGTATCAGTTTCCCTGTGTCGCCTCTCACGGAACCCAGCAGACGACATGGGCTAGTGGATGTTCTTACAAGTTGCTGCTACCCATCACCTGTATCAGCTTCCCTGTGTCGCCTCTCATGGCACCCAGCAGACGACATGGGCTGGTGGATGTTCTTACAAGTTGCTGCTACTCATCACCTGTATCAGCTTCCCTGTGTCGCCTCTTACGGCACCCAGCAGACGACATGGGCTGGTGGATGTTCTTATAAGTTGCGGCTACCCATCACCTGTATCAGTTTCCCTGTGTCGCCTCTTAAGGCACCCAGCAGACGACATGGGCTGGTGGATGTTCTTACAAGTTGCTGCTACCCATCACCTGTTCCAGTTTCCCTGTGTCGCCTCTCACGGCACCCAGCAGACGACATGGGCTGGTGGATGTTCTTACAAGTTGCGGCTACCCATCACCTGTATCAGTTTCCCTGTGTCGCCTCTTACGGCACCCAGCAGACGACATGGGCTGGTGGATGTTCTTACAAGTTGCTGCTACCCATCACCTGTTCCAGTTTCCCCCGTGTCGCCTCTCACGGCACCCAGCAGACGATATGGGCTGGTGGATGTTCTTACAAGTTGCTGCTACCCACCACCTGTTCCAGTTTCCCTGTGTCGCCTCTCACGGCACCCAGCAGACGACATGGGCTGGTGGATGTTCTTACAAGTTACGGCTACCCATCACCTGTATCAGTTTCCCTGTGTCGCCTCTCACAGCACCCAGCAGACGACATGGGCTGGTGGATGTTCTTACAAGTTGCGGCTACCCATCACCTGTATCAGTTTCCCTGTGTCGCCTCTCACGGCACCCAGCAGACGACATGGGCTAGTGGATGTTCTTACAAGTTGCGGCTACCCATCACCTGTATCAGTTTCCCTGTGTCGCCTCTCACGGCACCCAGCAGACCTACATGGGCTAGTGGATGTTCTTACAAATTGCGGCTACCCATCACCTGTATCAGTTTCCCTGTGTCGCCTCTCACGGCACCCAGCAGACGACATGGGCTAGTGGATGTTCTTACAAGTTGCTGCTACCCACCACCTGTTCCAGTTTCCCTGTGTCGCCTTCACGGCACCCAGCAGACGACATGGGCTAGTGGATGTTCTTACAAGTTGCGGCTACCCATCACCTGTATCAGTTTCCCTGTGTCGCCTCTCACGGCACCCAACAGACGACATGGGCTGGTGGATGTTCTTACAAGTTGCTGCTACCCATCACCTGTACCAGCTTCTCTGTGTCGCCTCTCACGGCACCCAGCAGACGACATGGGCTAGTGGATGTTCTTACAAGTTGCTGCTACCCATCACCTGTACCAGCTTCCTTGTGTCGCCTCTCACGGCACCAAGTAGACGACATGGGCTAGTGGATGTTCTTACAAGTTGCTGCTACCCATCACCTGTACCAGCTTCTCTGTGTCGCCTCTCACGGCACCCAGCAGACGACATGGGCTAGTGGATGTTCTTACAAGTTGCTGCTACCCATCACCTGTACCAGCTTCTCTGTGTCGCCTCTCACGGCACCCAGCAGACGACATGGGCTAGTGGATGTTCTTACAAGTTGCGGCTACCCATCACCTGTATCAGTTTCCCTGTGTCGCCTCTCACGGCACCCAGCAGACGACATGGGCTGGTGGATGTTCTTACAAGTTGCTGCTACCCATCACCTGTACCAGCTTCTCTGTGTCGCCTCTCACGGCACCCAGCAGACGACATGGGCTAGTGGATGTTCTTACAAGTTGCTGCTACCCATCACCTGTACCAGCTTCCCTGTGTCGCCTCTCACGGCACCAAGTAGACGACATGGGCTAGTGGATGTTCTTACAAGTTGCTGCTACCCATCACCTGTACCAGCTTCTCTGTGTCGCCTCTCACGGCACCCAGCAGACGACATGGGCTAGTGGATGGTCTTACAAGTTGCTGCTACCCATCACCTGTACCAGCTTCTCTGTGTCGCCTCTCACGGCACCCAGCAGACGACATGGGCTAGTGGATGTTCTTACAAGTTGCTGCTACCCATCACCTGTACCAGCTTCTCTGTGTCGCCTCTCACGGCACCCAGCAGACGACATGGGCTAGTGGATGTTCTTACAAGTTGCTGCTACCCATCACCTGTACCAGCTTCCCTGTGTCGCCTCTCACGGCACCCAGCAGACGACATGGGCTAGTGGATGTTCTTACAAGTTGCGGCTACCCATCACCTGTACCAGCTTCTCTGTGTCGCCTCTCACGGCACCCAGTAGACGACATGGGCTAGTGGATGTTCTTACAAGTCGCTGCTATCCATCACCTGTACCAGCTTCCCTGTGTCGCCTCTCACGGCACCCAGCAGACGACATGGGCTAGTAGATGTTCTTACAAGTTGCGTCTACCCATCACCTGTACCAGCTTCCCTGTGTCGCCTCTCACGGCACCCAGCAGACGACATGGGCTAGTGGATGTTCTTACAAGTTGCTGCTACCCATCACCTGTACCAGCTTCCCTGTGTCGCCTCTCACGGCACCCAGCAGACGACATGGGCTAGTGGATGTTCTTACAAGTTGCTGCTACCCATCACCTGTACCAGCCTCCCTGTGTCGCCTCTCACGGCACCCAGCAGACGACATGGGCTAGTGGATGTTCTTACAAGTTGCTGCTACCCATCACCTGTACCAGCTTCCCTGTGTCGCCTCTCACGGCACCCAGCAGACGACATGGGCTAGTGGATGTGCTTACAAGTTGCTGCTACCCATCACCTGTACCAGCTTCCCTGTGTCGCCTCTCACGGCACCCAGCAGACGACATGGGCTAGTGGATGTTCTTACAAGTTGCTGCTACCCATCACCTGTACCAGCTTCCCTGTGTCGCATCTCACGGCACCCAGCAGACGACATGGGCTAGTGGATGTTCTTACAAGTTGCTGCTACCCATCACCTGTACCAGCTTCCCTGTGTCGCCTCTCACGGCACCCAGCAGACGACATGGGCTAGTGGATGTTCTTACAAGTTGCTGCTACCCATCACCTGTACCAGCTTCCCCTGTGTCGCCTCTCACGGCACCCAGCAGACGACATGGGCTAGTGGATGTTCTTACAAGTTGCTGCTACCCATCACCTGTACCAGCCTCCCTGTGTCGCCTCTCACGGCACCCAGCAGACGACATGGGCTAGTGGATGTTCTTACAAGTTGCTGCTACCCATCACCTGTACCAGCTTCCCTGTGTCGCCTCTCACGGCACCCAGCAGACGACATGGGCTAGTGGATGTTCTTACAAGTTGCTGCTACCCATCACCTGTACCAGCTTCCCTGTGTCGCCTCTCACGGCACCCAGCAGACGACATGGGCTAGTGGATGTTCTGACAACGACGGTAGCGTATTATTATTATTAATAAAATAAAATGGTTTAATTAAATAATATACAATGTATACGTGGTAGAGCCACGCTGCAGCTATATTATGGTTATAGCACGAATGGGTGAACTCGACCGGGGAAGGACCACGTTCTTACACAATACCAGCTTAATACTGCTGTGTTTCGTATGGGGACTAGAAATCCGGAAACCCTTTTTTACTGGAAACGAAGCATAAGGATAGTTGTTAAGTGTGTACAGAAATAATTAAATAAATAAATGTTTTGGCTCAATATATTAAACAATTTAACATTGCAAATAATTGCGTATAATATTAAAAATGATTATTCATTAAATATTTTTCTTTTGTATAAAATAAATTTAAATTTTTCTTAATTTTGAATTTCAACTATTTTTTTAAATAATTTACTGTCTTCCTGAATGTCTTACCAGGTCGTCACTCTATCTAATAGGGAGGGAGGTGCACGAAATGCAAGTGCCTCAGGCCGTGCTTTATGCATTGTATTATATTTATTGCATACGTTGCAAGTGTTTTCATGAGACAGACCTGTGCAGCAGTGGAGTTGTGAAGGGCTATAATTATAATGATGATGAAAAAAATCGACCTGTCTGTAATGTCTGTAAAAACCATCGAAATTCCAGTTGCTTTATAATAGGAGTATGTCCTCGTTAAATCTCCATTTGTGTGATGTTTAGGTTGGAAATTGAATCCGTTCCTGCGTATGGTTCGGAAGTTTATATTATTTATATTATTTATATCAATTTATATTATTATTTTATTATTTTCATTTATTTGTCTTTATATTATTTATTTTATATTATTTTTATTTATTTGTCTTTTAGAATAGGGTCTTATGCGATTTAATTTCGTACTCACTTGTGTTTCCCTAATATATTACAAATTGAAAAAAAAAAAGTTCCTGATTGATGGTAACTTGAGAAAATGATTTCGATGAGCAAAATAATTCTAACCCGTTTGCGAGCCATGAGGGAGAAGATAAATAATCGTGTCGACTATGGATACACATAATAAATTAAAAATTTTACAATGCAACCTCGACAGATGTAAGAATGCACAACATGAGATTCTTCTCTCCTTTATGGCCGGTGATTATGACATCGCCCTCATCTCCGAGCCATATATTGGTTCTGGAGAACAGGTAAAATCAACATTTGGAATTGACACATATCAATTTTTCACGGGCAACAAGATTAAGACCTGCATCCTGGCAAAACCAGGATGCGGATCCATCTTGGGACTATCGCAATACTCTACATCCAACTTCTGCGCAATAAAAATTACGTTTGGTAATCGCAATATTTATATTGCGTCCATATATGTGGAACCCAATATTGACGAATCAAATACGCTCGATAAGCTTGACGTCTTTCTTAAAAACACAGGCGATTCTCATAAGATAGTTCGGGGCGATCTCAATGGGTGGCACCCGATTTGGGGAAGCGTAAAATCAAACCCAAGTGGCAACGAAGTTATAGATATAATACACAGCAATGACGTGTATGTATGCAACGTTGGTAACATCCCTACGTTTGAAACGGTCACCCACGGGCGAGATCGCTCTTCAATAATCGATCTCACATTTGCTTCCGGCTCCATCATCGATAACATCTTGGAGTGGCGTGTCAACTTAAACATTTCACCAATTTCCCAGCATAATGCAATAGACTATTGCATCGACTTTGACACATCTAACACCACACACACATATCAAAACTCCACCTTCCTATACAAGGCTAATAAAGCTTGTTGGCCTATCTTTAAGGACAAACTGCACACACACATGACACTCACAAACATACTCGAACATGACATTTCTACCCTGAACGTTGATGATCTGGAACATATCATCAACGAACTAACCAATGTGATTCACTCTGCATGTCGAGCCAGCATGCATGTTAAAAGCCGGGGAACAAAGCCCAAGGCTCCTTGGTGGACGGAGGAGTTGGAGACCCTCAAGCGGGAGGTGGTGGATTTACACCATCAGCTCCACGCTGCCAAGCGCCAGGGTATGCCTCTGGAACATATTTTAGAAACGAGGAAACAAAAAAAGGAACTATACGCCAACAAGATGCGTGAGGAGTCGACTAGGCATTTTCGTGAGTTTTGCGAATTGCAAACTAAGGAAAATGTCTGGTCACTCACGAACAGACTTCTCAAAAATGCCACCCCTAGGCGCCCACCAGTCACTCTCAATAGGGGCTCCACCTACACCACAGACAGCCAGGAGACTGCCAAAGCACTTCTTAACCACTTCTACCCAGATGACTCACCAGACACCTTAACGCGACATCACGAGCTCAGATCAGAAATGACCGACCTTCCTCAGTCCCACGATGATCCTCCCTTCACCCAGGAGGAGGTGTTAGAGTGCTTAAAACAAATGAGCCCCAAGAAGGCTCCCGGACTTGATAACTTCACATCGGACATATGTCTGCAATTTGCAACAGATTACCCTAGACTTCTGACAGATATACTGAACCGTTGTCTTACACTCCAACACTTCCCTGACCAGTGGAAAACAGCATACGTAAAAATTATCCCGAAACCGGGCAAGTCCGACTACAGCGCATTAGAGTCCTTTCGTCCAATAGGACTTCTACCTGTGTTTGGCAAACTGTTGGAAAAGCTTTTTATCAAAAGGGTCGTATACCACGCGCAGCGAAACAATCGACTAAACAAATTTCAGTTCGGTTTCCGGGAACAGACAAACACGTGCGAAGCCATTCACACAGCTCTTAAAATAATTAAATTAGCCAAATCAGAAAAACACCTCAGCATCGCGATATCTCTAGATATTAAAGCAGCCTTCGACAACGCTTGGTGGCCTGCACTCTTCCACATGTTGCGGCATATTCAATGCCCTAATAACATCTTTGGACTCATCCAGGATTATGTCCGCGATCGGAGGGTCATCCTTGACCATGCGGGGAGGCGAGTCACCAAGACGTTGTCTAAGGGCTGCATACAAGGTTCCACGTGTGGGCCTATTCTCTGGAATATCATACTAGACGAGCTGCTCGATGCGAGGCTTCCAGCGGGCTGTCACTTTTGCAGATGATGTCTTGCTGGTTGTCACGACCGCGAGTGTCGACGAGCTGGAGAGTGCTGCCAACTTAGCTCTCCACCATATAGTCGAGTGGGGAAGGAGCGTCAAGCTGACCTTCGGTCCCAATAAAACTAAGCTCATTGCCTTCACTCCCAAGGCTAAGGTAGCCAGCATTAACATGGACGGACACCGTCTTTCCTTTGTGCCAGAGGTTAAACTGTTGGGATTCATCTTAGACGAAAAACTAAACTTTGGGAAACACGTGAAACAGATTATCAACAAGGCCGTGCGAATCTTCAACACACTTTGTATGTACTCGAGACCCACACGGGGAGCCCATCCTGAGAACATCAGTACCATTTACCACCAAGTGATCGTGCCAACTATCACCTACGCTGCTGGAATTTGGGGACACGTTGCCCAGAAAAGGTGCATCAGGAGGGCACTCGGGAGCATGCAGCGCGGATTTGCCATTAAGGCTATTAGGGGATTCCGCACGGTATCTTCATCCGCGGCCATGGCGTTAGCCCAGTTTATGACTCTGGACCTGAAAGTGCGGAAAGTTTGCGCTGTGGAAAGAGCTCGGCTTCTGGGTATCTCTGACTACATCCCCAGCGACATTCCTCTAGAAAAACCAACTCCCGTCTCTGAACTCCTGCATCCTGCCAACGTATTTCCTTTATTCCTAAAATATTTACAAACTTCACATCTACGGGATCTGCATCCGAACAGACGACACATTTTATATTCACTGACGGTAGTAAGCAGGAAGACGGTGCAGTGGGAGCCGCTTTCTTGGGCTATCCCCCTACTAATCCTAATCAAGTGGCTTACATAAAGAAGTTTAAATTGCACAACACGTGTACAGTATTCCAAGCGGAGCTATTTGCCATTCTGCAGGCATGCAGGTGGATCAAAGATATACACACACGGTCATCTATACAGATTCACTCTCATCTATACACGCTGTAAAAAACAGAAGCAACACAAACCCCATCATTACACAAATACACAAAACAGAAACAGGCATCATAGAATTGGGATGGGTCAGGAGTCATTCTGGCATAGCTGGCAATGAGGCAGCTGATAAGGCTGCGAATGCTGGCTCCAAGTTGCGCAAACAACCTGACTACTTGGCCTTTCCCGTTTCATACCTCAAACACACAATCAGAACTCAAAATCGCGCGACCTGGCAAGCTAGGTATTATAGCGCAGAGCAGGGACAACACACCAAACGACTGCTTCCGACACTGGAGGATATCGAGAAGTTACGCACTATCACCAAACCCAGTTTTTACCTCACCCAGGTGCTCACCAACCATGGTTTTCACAAAGCTTATCTTTATCGCTGCAAAATAATTGACAATAATTATTGTCCTTGTGATAACGTCACCCCACAAACTCTGGAACATCTCACTGAGCATTGCCCAGCATTTTCAGTGCAACGATTAAATCATGTCATACTTTGTAAAAATTTAAGAACTCCTCCATTTAACTTAACCGCATTAATGAAGAAGGAGTCCCTTTTGGACTCTTTCATTCAATTTGTTAATAACATTTTTAAAAGACTTAAGAACTTCAATAAGAACTGTGCATCTGTAAATAGCAATAGTAATAGTTAGTAACTAAGCAACCACTTCTCTTTAATTTGTTTTCTTTATTTATTCTATTAGATATAATTAATAATTATTGTATGTTGTAATTGTTAAACGTTTGATTATCATTAGAATTAAGATCCTTTGAGCTTTTAATATTTTAATTTTCACTGTTATCAACCCTATTGTACTCACAATTTTTATTCATGTGCCTAGAACTAAGATTGTTTATTTCAATTAATTTCATTGTCATTATATTATTTTATTATACCACTGTTACTATAAAACGTTTAGAATTAAGATTACTCTATGAGTTCGTTTCCTCCCTTTTTGCTGTCTTTATACAACGTTTTCTGTGTTTAGAATTAATATTACTTAATTGTCATTATACTATACTTTTTGCTTAGAGTCAAGATTACTCTTTTGTTGTAGTATTTAATTCATTTTATTCTTTCTTTTTGTATTTTCATCCACTCTTATTTTTCTTTTCTGATGTGACTACGAAAACACAAGAATATCTATGATAACCAAATGATAATTTTATTAGAATAATAACTATGTACAAAAATTTCAAACTCTTAAACAAATTATATCAATATAAAGAGAAGGCATACGCAATATGTATCAAATAGCAGAAACGCGTAGCCTTCTCCATGTGTCATAGAAATAAGTAATAAAAAAAATGTTTAAAAAGTGTACAAAACTGTGAAAACTGCCAATATACTCCTGTTGGTGTGGGTGTACCCACCGGCGGAAACCATAAAAAAAAAAACCTATATAATTAATAAATATTAATCAAAGTTTTTTTTCTTTTTATAAACTACTAGTCTCAGACGAAATAAAAATATTTCGTCTGAGACTAGTAGTGGCAAAGAACTTACTCTCCATGGAGACCTGCAGTCACCTTCAAATTAAGAAGGCTATATGTGCGTTGTCACCTTTGTGGAATGAGGTGGAACGCCTCACCACAGATTAATAAATAGTTTACCAAGCCTCACAGCGTGTGATTGTGCTAGTTATATATTATACCCTTCAGACAGGAACACAGCAGTGCTATTTGGCGCCAGGAATAGGTCATAGGTTGATACCTATCCTTACGGACTCCTAGGCAGAAAAACAGTCCTATAACTGGATATTGCGCTTTGAGTACCTATATCAAGTGTATTAAGGTGGCAACACTTTCTTTACCGTAGTCTTTAGTTCTTGGTAATATATGATATATGGGTAGAAAACTGAAGCTCTCGTTGTAATAATTTTGTTACATTAAATATTATAAACAATATAGGCTCGATTATTACTTAAGCCACACAAAACAATAAACTCTAACATATCATTTCTTTTAGCATTTCTTGAGGAAGGAATTATGACGATCATGAATAGTCTTTGGAGAGGAGTTACTAGAATACCTGATGGCGAATCCTTTAGCTTATAGACTTCTGAAACCTACTTCAAACATAGATGTGCACTATAGCCGTTGTCACCTCTGAGAACTCATACATGCCTTGTAGCCTGAGATTATACTGCTTGTCTTATACTTCAAACCGGAACACAATAGCAATCGGCAAAAAACGAGCCCTACCACCACTTGTTCTAATATTTCTTGGCGCAAAATGACTCCTAATTTAAAAACAAAATGTAATGGAAACACAGACATCGTAATAATAAGACAATAGAAGTCGCATAGACGCGTGACCTTGTCGCCGCTATGATGTGTTGACGTCGTGTTGACGTCGACGTCGTATGATGTGACGACGTTGAACGTCGTACGTGAATTTATATTAATAGGTAGGTAGGTATAATGGTTAACTGCGTGGTGTAAAAACAATAGTAAAAACTCATCAAGGACGTGCAGTTCAACGAATAAAGACATAACATTTCATAGGTAAATTGATTATTTACTAATTATCCTTGTTTTATCTAATTTAAATCTATATGAATACTTTACTATGATATTACCTTTGTAAACTTTTACTAATTACTTTTTGTATTGACAACTACCATCGCGGCTTTTGTTCTATCGTAATATGCAACGCACGCGACGTTGAAAAACTCGCCAAGCAATGTAATGCGAAACATTAGATATCATTGTGCATTGCTTTACTTTTTATTTTTAAGAAAATAAAATTTCAGATTAAATAATCATTACGGCAAGAACACGAGCAAATATCTAGTACCACGTATTTATAATGAAATATACTTTGCAGACGATTGTGGTAATAGAGAAATATTTAAATGGAAGTAGAAAGAATGATGGTAGTTTTAATTGATATTCATATGTTTAATTATTAACAAATTTAAATAGTAGTTTAAGTTTAAATTTATTATTTTCTATTTTAAGTTTTAAATCCATATTAAGATTTTAATAACAGTAGGTACATAGAAGTGGATGATGATCTCCAACAAACTGCCCTGCAGTATGGTGAATGTAATAATGTCCTCCAAACCGAATATCGGCCACGGTGGCCTGTCTCAACGGAGGCTAGCCATCGGCGCTGGACTGGATTATAATGCCCAAGTGTATGCGCAAGCACAGGTGCACTCTCTTCCCTCACTCTCATAATCCGATGGGACGGTAAACCGACACGACCGGAGAGAGATCAGGCGCAGGACCAACGGCTTTACGTGCTTTCCGAGGCACGGGGGTGAGACATCGCCAACTTCCTGACTCCGGGCAGCTGCTGAGAATTTCTTCACAGAAAAACTCAATAGTTGATTTTTTGGCCCGACCCGGGATTTGAACCCAAGACCTCATGATCAGCAGTCACACTACTACAACGCTAGACCAACGAGGCAGTCATGGTGAATGTAGTAGGTACCTATAAGAAACATCAGACTTTATTTTTGTATGATAAAACATTTAAAAAAAAGTTTGCTCTGTGGGATCTCGTGGCAGCAATTATGTTCTGAATTTCTTCCGGTAGCTTCTTCATAATGTAAAGTTTGAATGTAATTTATTTAAAATACCAAAGAACTTTTTAAATTGGCTTCATATCTCTAATTAGAAAATTACCTACAAAATGACCAAAAAATTCTGGTCTTTTCTGCACATATTCCGTATTAAAATGGAGTTGCGGTAGAGCTTTACATTTAACAGGGTTCCTCTATGTTCACCAACGACAGTTTCGCGGTCCACGATTAGATTAAGATTCGTAGGTAATCTCTAATAAAGGTAGGGGTGTAAATGAGAACTTGAAAATACTGAGAGATTACGAAATATCTAAAATCACTGTCTATTTAAGGGTTGACTTGCCTTTAGACTTAATAATAGTTTGTAATAATTGATTAATAATAATCTACTTAAATAATGTTTATTTTTTCTGACATATTTTTTTTGGAACAGTAAATTGGCAGCAGAGTCTTCGTGATAACAAATGAATATAATAACAACTGTGGTTGCCAACCCGCCCGCCAGGCGTGGCAACTGTGGCGAAATCCCCCTTACGAGGCAATCTATGGGGGAGGCCTATGTTAGCTTTTATAGACTGCAATGGAGGGATAGAAGGATGGAGAGTATTTTTTAAATAACTGAAGTGAGGAACGAAGCTACAATCTTCCTGATGGTAAGTGGTAACTGCAGCCCAGGGACACCTGCAACAACTTCAAACGATGAAAAGTTGTCACCTCTGAGATTTTTTATAGAATAAGGGTGACTAACGAGCACACAGTCCACCTTATGGTAAGTGGATTATGTGCATCTACATTTATCCTCGATTAGGAATCAAAATGCAGATGCGTTGTCACCTCTGAGGACTAAGATGGAATGCCTTGATTTCATTAAAACGGATCTACGGTTCTCTACATTCGTCACAAGAAAAACAGCAGCATAAAAGATGACTCACGCAGTCGCAGACGTGTCGGCAGTAGCACTGTCAACTAATATTACATATATTTTGTATGGACACACTCACGCTATACCGAGCGGAAACCAAGTGACGGTCGAGCAACGGACAACACTCAGCAACAACTTGGTCCCGGCTTGTAGTTGAAGTGGTAACTGCAGCCCAGGGATACCTGCAACAACTTCAAACGATGAAGAGTTGTCACCTCTGAGATTTTTTATAGAATAAGGGTGACTAACGAGCACACAGTCCACCTTATGGTAAGTGGATTATGTGCATCTACATTTATCCTCGATTAGGAATCAAAATGCAGATGCGTTGTCACCTCTGAGGACTAAGATGGAATGCCTTGATTTCATTAAAACGGATCTACGGTTCTCTACATTCGTCACAAGAAAAACAGCAGCATAAAAGATGACTCACGCAGTCGCAGACGTGTCGGCAGTAGCACTGTCAACTAATATTACATATATTTTGTATGGACACACTCACGCTATACCGAGCGGAAACCAAGTGACGGTCGAGCAACGGACAACGCTCGACAACAACTTGGTCCCGGCTTGTAGTTGAAGATTTGTCAGATTCATCATCGTCCCGAGCGATCGCAATAGCCACTAATTCCAGATCGTCAAAATTCAACATGATTGTAGTCTAGTTACATCACTATACTTGCTCGGACGAGTATACGGCATCATGGCATATCAGTAGTTACTCGGTCGAAGTCCGTTTATATAATTACGGGCACGGTACCGGCTCAGTGACCGTGCTACGGCCGACACTCGGCTTGGACCCGACTTGGTCAAACGTGAACCATACTTAAGTCTGCTATTTTACGCCGGTATTCTGTGAGAACGTGGTCCTTCCCTGGTCGAGTCGACCCATTCGTGCTACAATAATAATATAGCTGCAGCGTGGTTTTACTACGTATTACATTTAGATGGAATGCCTTCAACTTGTAATTATATTGCTTCTCTATATCCTTGAGGCCGGTACACAGCAAAGCCCGCACTCCTGATAGAATATAACCACTTAAACTATATTGGGATTGTGATATTCCTTAGTCTCCTCAGGAGAGGAAAGAATAACTTAATGATATTCCGGAATACCGGCGCTAAATTCTCCTTTTATATTTGAATTTCTCAGCTTTTCTTTTCTTTACGAAGTTGAATCAATTGAAATTCACTGACACTTTTTACATTCCGGCCAAGATCTTTGCAAACCAGGAAAATAAATGACATTCTGCAGACGTTCTATTGTTTTAAATGTTCAGTCTAATATTTTCTTGTTTAAATCGGATACGATATTTTGTAAGAAGTATTTACAAAAACACCAAATATATTATTTATGATATATTTAATACTATAGATATGCCACAGTTACGCACGAGTGATTTCTGGATCTAGACAACTGCACCACCTACCTTGTCTGGTTGTGGATCTAAACTATCTAGGAACACAAAAAATACATCAAAATTGGTCCAACTGGTTCGTAAAGTACGTATTTGAATACGAATAATAACACCAATATGTAAAGAATTCACAGATAATTTACGTTATTTCAAACTTTTTTAATTTTTTAATCATCAACTGATATACCCGGTGATGAGAAGTCTTACTAGGAGTTCAGTCACATACACACGGACAAAAGAATTATATGTATAAAAAGATAAAAACAATAAATATGTTAAGATTTACACCATATAATTTTCCATGTTCATATATTATGTATCGAATACACCTTTATTTCACTTATAATTTATATTATGGTTAAAATGACATCAATTATAATAAAAAATAATTAATTTTATTTCGTTTTAAAAAGTACATTCCTTAAAAATATTCTTAGGATTATAGAAAGTCGTAAGCCTGAAAAGTATGAAAAAGCATTCATTGGTTTTTCTTCACCGCTTTATTTTATTTTAGTCTAAAATGCGACTTATTACGAAATAATGTTCTTATATAGCACGCGGTCTCTCTATCCAATGAACGAAATGTAATGTAACGTGCTACGAGATATAGCGTGCTGCAAAACTTAACGCGCTTGCAGGCCTCCTACACGCTTTCTTATAAATAGCGCGCTATATAACATAGCGTATTTAATAGCGCGCTATAACACAGCGTATTTGATAGCGCGTTAGAAATTTATAGTTTATAGTCTGTAGCGTGGTATTGGTTTATAGTCGTTTTGAACAACTTTAATCCATCGTGTCGGTGCAGTGCGAGCACTTGAGCATAGGCGAGCTGCATAAATTAAAATATGACGGTACAACTTGCGTTCGTGCGTTCATAATTCATAATTCTTTATAACATGTCACAAAGTATAAAGTTAGAAAAATATATTTACAAAACATGTGACACCTTGTATGGGCATAGCATATTAAAACAGAGTTTAAATTTTAATTAATATGGAATTAATTTTCATATCATTCAAATTATAGTATTTATAGTACACAATGTATAAATTATATTATAAAATGTCAGACTAAATAATTTGCACATATTTAATTTAAAAATTAAATTTCAATAAATTTTATATGACAACTGATCATTCGTCATTTATATTATGTAAATAAAGTTTAAAAATGTTGATGAAAAACACTAACAATGTCAAATATGTAAACAGAAATAAAGAAAATTGTCGAATAATTAAAATTATTTTATAATTTATCATTAAAATATTCATTCAAACTGTAATATGTTTTTACAATAAGCATTTTCTTAAGTACTATTTCAAATTTACAACACTGGACGACTTTTATTGTAGATATTTACCTAAATGGTTGCAAACATCACTTAACGATGTATTATTGTTTAAATGTATGTATGAATGTATTTAAAACATAGATTGAAATTAAACGCAATAAAATCTGTTGTATTTGTTTTATTAACCGACTTCCAAAAGGAGGAGGTTCTCAAATCGAGTGTAGATTTTTTGTGTATGTCACGCGACATCTTTGCAGATTGTTAACCAATTTTGATGACTATATTTTATTAAATAGTTTATACTTCAAGAGTGGTCCCATATTTATTTTTATACCGTGGTAGAGCCATGCCGTACCTGTACTAATGGTATAGTTGTAGCACGAATGGGTCAGCTCGACCGGGGAAGGACCACGCTCTCACAGTATACCAACATAAAATAGCAGTTTAACGCTGCAATCTCTTTCGTATGGTGAGTGTAGAGAACCGGAGACCATTTTTACTGGAAACGAGGCATTCTATCTTAGTGCTTACGGGTGACAACGCCTGCATTTTGATTCGTCATCGAGGATAGCACATGTGGACGTATATGGGCCACAGCAATAATTTACCATCAGGTAGACTGTGTACTCGTTTGTCACCGTATCCTATAAAAACAAATTTGGAGAAAAAAATTCCAACCCTAAGGGCAGCAAATAAATAACTCACTTTATGGCAATTTGAAGTCGGTTTGTACTGTTTGTTGAAAGTTATAATTATTTTTATAATTTGTAATTGGTGTCTAGAAAGTTTCACCCTTTTTTTGACAATGCGCAAAGTTCTAAGAAGCCTGAATAAAAGTAGGTATAGAAGAATAGAATTTTTGTGTCATGGTTTGAATGAGCTTTGTGGTAGAGACATTAGCTTATTCTTTTCTGTGAAATGTAATTTACGTCAAGCTAAGTAAAGTAAATACGGGGGATTTAATCAGTTGATAAAAATGAAAGAACTTGTGAAAACTAACGACAATTAAAACCTTCATCTTTCAGTAGCGTGACAAAAATCCACCATTTTATCCCATTCGATCCATTTCGTCTATGTCGTCATGGGCGTCATTGGAGACGACCATGGGAAATGTCTGAAAAATCTTAAAGCTTCCTACTTTCCGACAGATGGCGGTATACAATCTCGTTTACATCAGATGTAAAATGTTCAGATCGATGATAAGCGAAAGCGTCGGCGGTATATCTGGTACTTATTGTATTGATAGTATATATTACATCCGTGGAAGAGCCGTGCTGGAACTTTATTAAGGTTGTTGTACGGTCAGCTCGACCGCGGAATAATTACGCTCTCACAGAACACTAGCGTGGAGAGCAGTCTAATGTTTCTGTGTTTAGTAAGGCAAGTGTAGAGCATGCATTTCGGTTTATACAAAGGTGGAGTACCTTTGGTGTAGATAACAAGGCTTACGCACTTACTGACCGATGAAAAAACCAAACACTAAAGAAAATATAATAAAGAAAAAAAACAAAAAAAAATATGTGCGCACTTAATATTTTTAAATATCGTTTTTGTGGTTAAAGAAATTTATTTCCCAAAAAGAGTATACACTTACATACTGAGGAACATAAATGAAAAAAAGTTGGTACTTTAAGTAGTAATAACATATCCGTGGCCTTATTAAATATGATATATAAAAATATTTAATTAAAAGTTAACTCAATATTAAAACACAAAAATAGTAAAACGCTGAACTTTTTGGATATACCATTATTATATAATCGAGTTCAAGCTTTATTAAAGTCCCTGTGCTTAATATTATTTAAAAAAAACACCGTAAAGTATTAAAGTTTCTTTTGAGATTAAATATTAACATTTAGGGTGGAGAGCAGTGAAGTGTGAAACGATCCTTAATGAGAACTCAAGAGGGGCTCGTGTCTTGCTAATCAACGTGCTCTCATACGTGAAGATGACATAAAGAGAGTGAGAGAGAGATAGAATTCACCAGGCGGTGGATATAAGCTTTGAACAAAACTAGGTCTTAGAGTTACATTACGTTCAATTTTTACTGATTCTTAATACTATGAGGCATAAGCGTTATATTCTACACTCACCAAAAGTATACAATGAAAAGATAATGTTTTGCTAGGTGGTAGTCGTCACTCTCTACTCAAGGTTCGTCTGGGTCAGCCTCATTTACCTACTTTTGTCGCCAAATAGTAGAGGGCATCAGGTTTTACGTGTTATTATAACGTGTTATAAATAGTACTTATTGAAAGTCATTCTTATGTTTAAGTTACCATTGAAAGTGTAAATATCTGTGTCCTGGGAAGAATCAGCAAGAAATGCAGTGGGACATTTAAACAAGTGGTATCAATAATTTTGTACAACCGACTTCATCATACATGTTTTCGAAGTCTATTAAATAAAAACAATCTCATCACAGTGCAGACTTAATTCAGCTTTAGAGTGACTTTATCACATAAGATTTATAAAAGTAAACATAAACATAAACACTCACGCCTGTCACACAGAGGGGTAGGCAGAGACTACGGACGAAATATCCTGACACTGAAATATCCTCGTCGGTTAAGGGTACTCTTGATCTAGGCCATCTTCAATATATCGCCAATTAGTTCGATAATCTTTCGTCTAGGATGTCCCTTGCCGATTCTGCCGTTCACTTCTTCAACATGAATTTGCTTTCTCACACTTTTCTCGTTCATTCTTTCTACAAGGCCAAAACATCGAAGCATTACTTTCTTTATACTAGTTACAACAATTTCTAAAATATAAAATTAAATGTTAAAGCATTCGTATAAATTAGTTTAATTAAAGTGAAAGGTACGTATAAGGTCAGCCGAAGCATCACATACCTACGTCGAATCAGTGCTATTATTTGAGTTGTATATTCACAGATGGCAACAGTTATGTTAAACACGCTTACGTGTATTTACTTCGAAACTTTAAGCTTGGAAAGTTAACGTCAGCTGGAAATTGATAAGCTGTATTTGCATAACTCCTAAGAAAAGAACACGTTTACTACGACATAAGAAACCGGTAATGGTGAAGAATTTCTTCATTAATTTTTATTCGTTTATGAGAAGTTAAAGTAAACGGTTATTAACAGCCTATAACATCTCAGTGGGCCGCCCTTCACTTTTCTTATGAAGCAGGTTTCCTTACGATGTTTCCTGCACCGCAGGGTTTGTAGTAAACAGCATCTAAAATTGCAATTAACAATTATATTGATGCCGGTGGGGATTGAATCCCGACTTCTAGCGTACTGTGAAATTGGCGGCAAGCGCAGAATTACCGCGGCCACTGCGTATTATACGTATATTTTATTTATTTATTCTTTTTTTGACAATCGACTTTTTTAGTTTATTATATAAGATTAATATATTGTAAAGATAATACCTATATAAGATGCAGAGTGATAGAATCCATCACACCACGTTATCGTAACGGAGAGGTGGCAGGAGAAAACTGGAATAGGACAAGGCTGCAGCATCTTCTAGTTAACAACTAAATAATTATAATTTAAAAAAAACTGCGGATGCCGACCCGCTTAACAAGCGTAACTACCATGGCAAATATCTCCATTTTGAATATGGAATAATAATACTTTTTTATATTTTGAATCATTCCTTTGTTCAACAGCGGACTTTCGGTCGACTGCAATGATATAGCTATTGTGTCCATGGATCCCTGCAACCAAAAGTATAGGTAGCAGACTGTGCTACAGGCTTTTGTTACTTTAAAACGGAACTCAGCGGTTGGTGCCCTGCAGTCACAACAGTAATAATAGGTTCATTTGTTTAAAAAAGATATATTTGTATAGCATATATTAAATTACCAAAACTATCATTTAGCACTCCACGTAACCTTAAAATGCTTGTGTTAGAGCTGGCTCATGATAGTAGTCGAATGGCTGACTTCAACCATCAGGCTACTGACGCTTGAACTTAATGAATTGATGGTAGGCCTTAGCAGAATGAGAGCGCTATCGGATAGTGGTGAATACGAAGACTATCAATAATCACTAACCATCAGGTGGACTGTGTGCTCGCTTGTCACCCTTATCCTATAAAAAAAGTTGTTCGGCTTGCTGTGTACCAGCCTCTTACCTATTTCTGCCGTCATCAGTGCATGGTCTGTTATGTGTAAGTCTTAAGTGTATATAGAAGCTGTATAGTTATGGACTGAGAGGCATTTCATCTTAGTCCTCAGATGTGACAACGGATGTGTTATCTTCTTTGATTTAAGATGGTTGCAGGTGTCCATGGGCCACAGTAGCCAACTGCTGTGACTGTAAGTTCGTTTGTAACGCATTTTCCAGAGTCACGCGTATTATTCCTACTCACATTGCTCTCACGTAAAGGCAATAATAGTAACTTACCTTTTTATGACTCTTGAAGGTTAAAAAGCCCGTCTTACGACACCACAGAATATAAATGCAATTTATGGAGGAATATTTCTCATAGATTTGAAAAAAGATGATTTATTTATGCATAACATTTAAAAAGAATAAGCCACTTAAATTATTGAATTTTAAATATTATTGACGATTGCTTTAAAATTTTATTTGTAACACGTGGTACAGCCATGCTATAGCTATATTTATTTGTTGTACGAATCGGTCAGTTCGACCGGTGAAGAAGTAGGCTGTCACGGTATACCAGCGTAAAATAGCAGCTTAATGCTGCTGTGTTTCGTATGGTGAGTGTAGCGTACCGAAGACCAATTTCATTTGAGACGAAGCAATTCATATTGGTCTTCTGGAGTGACAACGCATATGCATTTTGAATTTTAATCGAGGGTGGATAATGTCTATGAGTTACAGTAAAATTTACCGTCAGGTGGACTATGTGCTCGTTTGTCACTTGTAACCTACAAGAAATGAATTTTAAATAAAAAACATATATTAGGGTTCCCCAATCTTACATGCAACCCATATAATTTAATTATCATCGTCTATTGTTAGAAGTCACAGCTTCTTCTATAAATTTTACGTTAACACAGTTTGGACAGCGTCACGCACGCTCGAGTGGTCCAAAAAGCGATTTGTATCTCGTTTAGCCAAAAGTGTAGCTAAAGATAGAAAATTGTAAAAGAAATGATAAACGGCTAACTCAACGCCTACACAGTTACTAACAGAATACCCCGTTAGTCGCTTTTTACGCCGTTCTAGGCAATAAACAGAGATGGCACATTCTTTATTGTCTTCATTGCGGCTTGCCTTGGAAGATGCCGATGTTCAGTGGCGGACATGTGAAGGGCTGTGATGATGGTGATGATAACATTAATAATACTCCGCGCGTGTTTCATTATGAATAATATTACTTATTAAATATATAAAAAAAAGTTAGTTTAAGATCTAGGTAATAAAATAAAATAAAATTATATATATATATATATATATATATATATATATATATATATATATATATATATATATAAATAAATTTTATGCATACTAGGAAACTTTATTAGGAAAGACACCATTGTTGATAATATATCATAACGTATTATCGAGACAGGGATAATGCACGCAATTGAGGGAGGGCAGGAAGTGCTCTTCAATATAGGTAAAAGAAAATTTTATATAATGACGCGGACCTTACCTAATCTGTTTTTAGTACCTTTAATATAATTGATTTCTGCAAAGTAACACCTGATTTTATTAATTTTTGTTTCTTATTTGTTTTTCAGTCCCATATATGTACTTATAGTTTAATTTGCGATATTCGCCTTCTATCAATTGTAAAGTAGTACGCAATTTTATGATGATTACAATGAATTTTGAATTTAATACATTTTATAATAAGTACGTCACAGTGGAATAGCTACGCTATAGCGTAAGCTTGTGCAACGGCGTAGGCTTGTGCTACGTTTCACCGTAGCGATGCAGTGATGCATATGTATGACTATAAAAACATCGTCTTCAATCTTTATTTAATATAGTAATGATATTTGCACTTACATCTACTGTAATATTATAAGAGCTAAGAGCTAAATAGGGAAATTCCTTAAATTACTTCACAGATTACCGGCGTGAAGAATAATAATAATAATAAATTTATTTATTGAATAAAACCATATTGACACTACAAAGTTGAAGCCCTGACTCCCGAACTAGCAATAGCTGTGTGTCGGGAATCAGTTCCTTCCCATTTCCATTAAATTACAATTACAAAATGGTTTATCAGCTTATCACAACTCAGAACAAGGTAACAAAAATAAATACAATTTTTACAGAGCCAAGAAAAAAATTTAAAAAAATAATAATAAAAATATGCATGAATATGTGTGTTGCATCCATGGTCCGTACATGTGTGCGTGTGTATGTGTACATGTGTTTGTGCATGTGTGTGCGTTTGTGTGTGTGTATGTGTGTGTGTGTGTGTGTGTGTGTGTGTGTGTGTGTGTGTGTGTGTGTGTGTGTGTGTGTGTATGTGTGTGTTCGTGTGCTCGGGTGAGTGTGTATATGTGTGTTTTTAGTATACTTGATAGGAAATGACTCGTACTATTGAATTATTTTTAACAGATTTTCCGTCTCATTGTATGTTAACTTACGCAACCATAATAAAACTTTGGATTTAAGTTGATATATAGACAGGTTTCTCACTTTATTATTTACACTAAAGTAATTGTACAGTCTTGGTGCCTGAAATTGATAATGCTGTCGAGCAATCTTACATCTCACACGCTCAGCTGTGAAACGTTCTCGTCTTTTTTCCAGTGGAGGGTAGATACGGTACCGCAAGTTTATGGTATTTTTTAATGCAATTATAGATATATAATTGACGCACAGAGAGTACGTTTGCCGTTTTGAATAGTTCAGTAGTTGAATGCCTAAATGGAAGGTATAATATTACTTTGAGGAGAGATCTTTGTGCTCGTTCCAGTTCTATTAAATTTGTTTTTGCTGCTGCCCCCCCACGAACATATACAATATGTAAGTAAACATTCCGCAAGTGCTTTATAAATTTTAATAAAAGTGTAGGTTCTGAAACAGTGCGCAATTCTCTAAACACATATACTAATTTCCTGAGTCTATTAGCAACAGATGTTATGTGCTGTTTCCAGTTGAGCTTGTCATCAATAGTTATTCCTAGATATATTATAACTTTTACTCTTTCAATTAATGAGCAAGCACATGATTTATTATTGGTATTGACTTGTCGATTGCAAGGGTAAGAATGGATTTGTAAACTAAAAGATTTGGGTGAGTTCATATTAGTTTTACTGAAACATATATATTTTGTTTTTACTTGTGTTGAGTGTTAGCAAGCTATTTTCTAACCATGATGTAATAGTTCCAAGACCGTTTATATCAAGACGATGTACATGTTCCTAAGACTCATCATGAAACAGTATGACTGTATCATCAGCAAGCATTTGAATATCAGCACCCTTGAGATTAGTTTTACACAGATCGTTTACGTAAATTAAAAAAAGACTTGGCCCGAGTGTACTGCCTTGTGGCACACCGTAAGAGGAGCTGAATTCATTACTTAATAAGCCATTAACTTTAACACGTTGCTTTCTATCCGAAAGGTAGTCCTGGAACCACATAAGTGCATTTCCCCTGATTCCCATATTTTCCAAACGTGTTAATAATATTGGAACAGATACGGTATCGAATGCCTTCTGAAGGTCCAGGAATACTATCATCACTTTTTCATTTTTATCAAGATAACGTGTAATATTTGTAGTAAGTTGGAGGACAGCGTCATCTGTGGACCTGTTGGCACGAAAACCAAATTGATTTTTATCTAAAAGCTCATTCTTTTATAAATAGTTCATTAATCGCTTGTTAAATATTTTTTCGAGAAATTTAGACATTGTGCATAAAAGTGAAATTGGGCGATAGTTAGTCTCACCGACTAACGACTAAGATTTATCCCCAGATTGATATATGGGACAGACAATAGCATTTTTGTAGATTTTGGGAAAAACACCATATTCAAATGTCAAATTAATTAAATATGCAAGAGGTTCCGAAATATATTTTATGTTTTCTTTTAAAATTTTGGACGTAATACAATCATATCCTGATGAGTTACTAGATTTAATACTGCAGATGACGCTTGAAACTTCCACTGAATCAGTTAGGTAGACGGACATTGACCCATTTCGTGCATCTTTACATTTTGCCAATAGAGAAAGAGAACTGTCAGTAGTGTTAAGTTTGGATAAGATATCATTTGCAAGACTATGACCAACAGTTGCGAAAAACCTGTTAACCTTGTCAAGAGAGTGAGTAGTATTTAAACCTTTTTTGAGTAAATCTGAGGAAGATTCTTTCCTTTTTTCCATATTACATAATTCCTTTATTGTATTCCAAGTTTCTTTCATATTTCCTTTATTTTTTTTCTAATAACATTTTATAATAATTTCTTTTTAATTGTTTTATTAATCTATTTAATGTGTTACGATAGTTTCGGTATGTGTGTCCTAATTGCTCATTATTTAAATCTTTTTTTTAATTTTTTATGCATTTTATATATATCATATCTGAGCTACCATGAATCGTAAACACTACTCACAATTAAAAAGAAATGTAGAGCCACGCTGCAGCAATATTATGGTTTTAGTACGAAAATGTCGGCTGGAACGAGGCAGGACCACGCTGTCACAGAATATCAGCATTAAGCAGCGGCTTAAGGCTGCTGTTTCGTATGGTCAGTGTACAGAAGCAGTGACCCTTTTTACAGGTGACCAGACGTTCTATCTGAGTTCTCAGACGTGACAACGCTTATTCATTTTTATCCCTAAACGACGACAAATGTGGAGGTCCATGGGCCTCATCATCAACTTACCATCACGTGGAATGTGTGCTCGCTTGCCAACCTTATTCTATACAAGAAAATATAAATGTCATATGTATGTATATATATCTGGATATTCTCTATCACTTCGGCTAGGGTTCATATAAATCAGATTTTATATATTGAGTGTCCACAACTAGCGTTGAGAATACGTCGTAAAATTTAAATGTAATTGATATTTCATTCATCGATATTTTTCCGCTCCGTGTGTCCCTTGGAGAGAACTGGTGAGTGGGGTTTATTTAAATGTATTGTACATTAATATACATATTCAAAATTAATGTCACGTCACCTTTATAGCAGACTTCAATAAGATAAGTTTTTCAATTCGAGTTTTGAATGTAACTAATTAGATGACTTAGATTGTTATATTTTTAGTAGAGTCGTCTTTACTTAGTCGAATATTGCTGAAACTGAATAGAAGGCAAGGTATGTGGCGTGTTCGAAGTTTACCTGCACAAATCGTGAACTAAATGTAATTCTTTTGGTTACCAAATGTAATTCTATAGTTATAAAGTCCCAGAAAATATATAAGCTCTCTTTATTAGCAAGTTTAAATATTTAATTAAACAAAAACTTTTTAAAAATAGAATTGCTGTTTCTAAAGTTAATTTTGTAAACAATTTGTACAACCTTTAATATTGTATAATTTAATTTAAAAAATGTTTCGCTGAGTTTCTTGCTGGTTGATCCTAGGATAGAGGTTTTTTCAGGAACTAGTGATAAAAGTAAAAAATTACTTTCAATAAGAATTACATATTAACACATATTGAATAAAAATATTCTTTTCTATTATATAATATAACGTACTTAATTTAAAAAAAGTTTCACTGAGACTCTTGCTAGTTCTTTCCAGGATAGAGGTTTTTTTCGGAACTTATGATAAGAGTGAAAAATTATATTCGGTAAGAATTACTTGTGACATATATTAAAAAAAAAATATCTTTCTATTCTATATGTCGTATTGAGTCCTCCATTCTGTCCAGTTAATTTTCGTAAATTTCAATAAAAGCTCACTACGTGCATTAGATTGCTTTTAGTTAAAATTAATTGGTTAAGATCGGCGAGCAACGGTGAAGTTCTTTATTCATCATCGGTTCGTATTGATCCGTATTATAAGGTTTGGGTTAACCGTCCCATAGGTAGGTGGGTTGACAGCAATGCAAAATGCGTGCCGTAGTCGTAGCCGGTCTGCGTATTTCACGTCGTACGTAACGTAACATTCCGTAGACAATAGCAAGCGCTCAGCAAGTTGGTTGGATCCTGGTTCAACATCAAAACGATGCCCAAATTGAAAACTCACCCCTAGCAAAGTGAGGGTCACTGTTTGGCTGTCTGACACCAGTGTAAATCATCACAGCTTCCTACTAAACGGGATGAGTATTAATGCAGATGTGTACTGTGAAAAACTGAACACAATGATGGAGAAGCTCGTACATCTCCAACCAGCTTTGGTCAATCACTCGTCACTGATGCTCCCACACGATAACGCGACCTCATAATGCACAACAGACGGTCTTCAAGTTACAAGACTTAGGGTTGGAAGCTCTCCGTCATCCACCGTATTCACCAGAACCTGCGCCTCCAGAATTCTACTTTTTCCAGAATTTGAATAACTTTTTTGTAGGAAAACATTCTACTATCCCAGAGGCAGTACAAAATGCTTTTGAAGAATTTGTTGCCTCCCGTCCAGGAAGGGCATCAGTAAACTGCCACTGCGTTGGCAGACACGATTCGATTGCAAAGGCGATCATTTTGTTTAATTGAAATAAAAAATATAAAAAAATTTCGATAACTTATAAAGATCTAATATTAGAAATTATTATGGTTTGTATGTTCTATTGTCAACTTGCAATAAAAAAAGAAAAAAATGAAAATACTTCTGAAAAACTGACACTTTAGAAGAAAAAAAAATACAAAGATTATTGTGTTGAAATATGGCAACTTAAATTATTTAATTCTTTAAATATTTCTTAAAGTATTTGAGGACTTATTAATGTTTATTAAATGCTAATTTCTGAGTAAAGAAAGGTTATTTATAGTAGCTTAGATTCATGCTTTACATGGTAAACGGCTATGTAATACGATATAAATAAATAATTAAGAACGTTCTATTCGTTTTTTTGCACTTTTGATTGTTTTATGTATAAAGTATTTTAAAGTTTTAATCATCCATAAGTCATACCAATGTGTTAGATAAAGACAGTTTAATGCTAGTGTGAAATGGTGTATATGTAAGACAAGGATAAGTATAAATCCAGAGGATTGTGCAAATTTAGAGTTTGCCAACTTATAT
>CAJQZP010001120.1:0-19231 GCA_907164705.1 Parnassius apollo | reverse complement strand
AGAGTGATTTCAAAGAGTTTTTGTGTTCTTCTGCAGCGGTTCTTGCAGAACGGCGGTGCTGGCCTGAACAGTTTACACGAGCTTGTCGTTCATATCGTTCACTGCATTGCAGTCGTCGTCGTTCCGATACTTGAGGCGGCCGATACCTCCTATCCGATACCTAAAGCTCCCACGGCGGTACGATTGAATGGCACGGTGAGATAGTAACTCCCCCCACGAGTTATTTTTAAATTTAAGTCATGCAACCATACTAACTCTTGGAAGAGCTAAGGTGAAATTACTATATCCTAAACCTTTAAACGAGCAATTATTGTATATATATATATATATATATATATAATCGTAATCTCGGAAACGGCTCCAACGATTTTCACAAAATTTTGTGTCCGGGGAGTTTCGAGGGCAATAAATCGATCTAGCTAGGATTTATTTTTTAGAAAATGTCTTCTTGTCCGTGTTTGAAGCAATGAAAAACTGCTACAACATGAGAAGGTAAATTTTGTGAGTTGTCCAGTTCAGTTTTTAGGGTTCCGTAGTCAACTAGGAACCCTTATAGTTTCGCCATGTCTGTCTGTCCGTCTGTCCGTCCTCGCTTAATCTCTGTGACCGTTAGCACTAGAAAGCTGAAATTTGGTACCAATATGTGTATCAATCAACGCCGACAAAGTGGTAAAATAAAAATTGGAAAAAATGCTTTATTAGGGTAGCCCCCCTATATGTAAAGTGGGAAGTGATTTTTTTTTAATTTCAACCCTAACGTGTGATATATTGTCGGAAAGGAATTTAAAAATGAATAGGGGTTTACTAAGATCATTTTTTGATAATGTCAATAATTTCAGAAATAATCGCTCCAAAAGTAAAAAACAATGTGTCCCCCCCCCTCTAACTTTTGAACCATAAGTTTAGAAAATATGAAAAAAAATGTGAAAAGTAGAACTTTATAAGGACTTTCTAGGAAAATTATTTTGAACTTGGATGGAAAGTCGGAGCCTGCCGCGGAGCGTGCAATGTTGCACGCTCCATGTTCGCGCACGTACCCACTACCAGGAGCAGTTGCAGGAGCGCGGAGCGCTGCTGGAGCGCGAACATAATGGATACCCACCTTTAAACTCATAAGTGGGAACACTTATTGTGACGGACAGGAAACTACGGAACCCTATACTGAGCGTGGCCCGACACGCTCTTGGCCGGTTTTTATTTTCTATTATGTCAATAAGATCAGAAAATATTATTCATCAGTATGTAATTTGTATCTAAATATAATTTCCAAAAAAAACGAGCAAAGCTCGGTCATCCGGGTACTTTAATTATACATAAACAAGCGTCGCTACTTTACAAAAAAAATGTCGACTCTATTAATTTTTAAAGTGTTGCCTCCGTTAATGTACGGCGTACCTTTTCCTCCTACTCTTCAACGGGATGTGTCGAGGTTAGTGCGTAAACATGTGTAATCTTTAGAGAATACCGTTTGGTGATTCTATGTATAACGTACGCAAACCTCGTCAACACACTCCATATCCTTTCAAAGTCGTTAACGAGAGGCTCGTGGACGATAAATCAGACACATCCTTGTGGCAGATGGTCGCTTGGCCGATGGCCTTGTGATAGAACAAGTTGCCGGGTTCAAGAATTAGAGTATCCTTCCCTCTCTTCGAGAAGCAGTGTAATGTGGTGAAACGCAATGACTTAGGTTAAGAAAAACCTATTCGCTCTAAAAGTCTCTCATACAAATGGGAAAAAAATGAAAAAAAAATCTGGAAAATTATTGGAATATGAAAATAGCAAAATATTGAACGTATACTAACGATTCACCCTGACTTCACACGGATGACTACCAAGTCTAAATATAGATAAGAACCATCGCGGTGACTCCATAAGTATGTCACATTTTCATTAAACATGCACACCAGAGTTTTTCATACAGACTAGCAATCCGCCCTGACTTTGCACGGGTGCACGGGTTTCCCAAATTATGACAACAGCGCCACATACGCACACAAAGTTTCATAAAATCGTTCCAGTAACTCAGGAGGAGTTCAGTAACACACATACACACACACACACACACACACACACACACACACAAACACACGCATGCACTCATGCACGCACTCACATACCCACGCACGCACGCACACACGCACGCACTCACTCACGCAAGCAAGCACACACGCACGCACACACGCGGAAGAAGTATGTGGAACGACAAAAAGAAGTAGTAGTAAAAGAAGAGATGCATGGTGGAATGATGAAGTAAGAGAAGCTGTAAAAAAAGAAGAAAAAAAGCAAGGTTAGACTACTTGGCCTCTAGTAACGATAAGCGTATAAGAGAGAAGATAAAAGAAAGATATAAGCTGCAGAAAGTTCATGCGAAAACACTGATTGAGGAAGTACGTGAAAGGTGTAGAATAGAAGCGGACGAAAGGTTGTCGCACAACTTTAAGGAAAACTCCAAACTCTTCTGGAAAAAGGTTGGAAGGTCCCGGAGTGGTACGACAGCCTTAAGAACGAACAAAGTGCTTTCGAGAACCAATGACGTCTTCTCAGAAAAATCAGACGTCATGCAGCGATTTTATAGAGAAATGTATGCGTGTCATGATCTTAGTGAAGGATCCGGGGGTGACGCCGTGACTGGCACGCCAGATACGGACTTCGATGACACTGAGGTCATCAGCATGAAAGAGATTGAACGTGCGATTCAAAGTTTGAAATGTGGTAAGGCTGCGGGACTAGACAGAGTTACTGCTGAAATGGTCAAGTACGGTGGGCCTCGCGTCTGGAACAGCTTTCATCTGCTGTGCAATTTGTGCTGGCGGACGGGAGGTGTCCCGGATGATTGGCGATCTGCGGTTATTGTGCCTTTATATAAAGGTAAAGGTTCACATTTTGACTGCGGGTGCTATCGGGCAGTCAGCTTGACCAGTTTAGCAAGTAAAGTTTACTCGAAGGTTTAGACACGTAGGATGCAAGAGAAATCGGAAAGATTTTTATGGGAGGCACAATGCGGATTTAGACCTGGAAGAGGATGCACGGACCAAATGTTTTCTCTCCGCATGATCACGGAGAAGCTTCTGAGTGTTAAACAGAAGATTTTCTGTGCTTTTGTGGATCTGGAGAAAGCATTTGATAAGGTTATAAGGAAGAAAATGTGGGAACTGTTGCCGGAATATGGTGTGGATGGTCGATTTTTAAGGGCTACGCAGTCACTTTACTATGACTGTAAAGCCTGTGTGTGAATAGGGCATGACCTGTCACCCATGTTTAGCGTCCAAGCGGGCGTAAAACATGGTTGTGTCATGTCTTCCTGGTTGTTCATACTGTATCTCGACAGCTGTTTACAGAAGCTGAAAAATAGCTGTTTGGGTGTGAAATTGGGTGACATTAAAGTTAATTGTCTGCTGTATGCTGATGATGCAGTGCTTATTGCACCATCAGAAGCAGAACTGCAGGCATTAGTCACATGTATGAAAGAGGAATGTGAAATTAAAGGTCTCCGTTTGAATGCTAATAAAACTAAGGTTCTTAAATTAATTATTGTCACGCAATTTTTTAACAAACAAATTCTTCTAGTGTAGGAAGACAAAACCATATTTTTTATCTTTATTTGCGATTTCGTTACAGAGAGAATTTGCTTTTATCGCCACGATTGGGGGGGCGGATGACCATAGCGGAACCATACTTTTCAAAACTTTGAAACTGCTTAAAATGAGTTCATTTTACAATACTGAAAGCCTTAAGTTGTTTCGAGCGATTCGAATAGATGACTTTTACGATAATCACGAAATGTAATAGGGTGACTTTTTATAGAATAAGAGTGGCGAATGAGCGCACTGACCACTGATGTTAAGTGTGTGCTGTGGCCCATATACATCCTGAGAAAAAATCTCTGGTTCTCTACATTTACCATACAAATCACAGTAGCATCAAGCTGCTATTTTACGCTGGTATTCTGTGAGAGCGTGGTCCCTACCCCGGTCAAGCCGATCCATTCGTGTTACAACCGTCATATCGCTCCAGCGTAGCTCCACGTATGATTGATTCTCTTATGAAGTTTAAAAATAATAAGAGATATTATTTCACAGTATATCACCAACAGAAGCGCTTAATAAAGAATAACATAGGTTTAAAGTATCATATTGAACAAAGTACACCAAGTTGTCAACAAAAGATCAGATCTAAGTTCGCTTTACCTCGTTGCAAAGTTTGTGTACGCAGCTAAACTTATTTCATAATGGTTCCGCAACTCACTGAACAAGTTGTTGTAAGCGATTTATGTCACTTTATTGTAAGCAACGAGACTAGCAACACAAATACTTATCTTACTTTTTTAGAATTAACCACGTAGAAGTTTTCGCTTTCAAATTTTCGCAAGCAATATTTATTTAAGAATGAATACATAATATTAATACAATAAATGATGGTAAATATACCGTGGTTATATTGGTATCTTGTGGTAGTGTTGCTCGAACCAAACCGATACTTTAGAATGAATTATATACAAATTATTTTTTTTTTGATCGATTCAAGAAAATACGCAAAATTTTTGGATCGATATAAAGATCCCGATATCGAAATGAATACATCTTATAATATTGTCGTAAATGTATTTTCATTCAATGTCAAATATCATAGTTGTTTCTAATACGACGGCAGCGCATTTTAACAAGTGCAGAAAATTAGAACTTGAATAGTTAGCAGTTAGAGTTAAGTATTATAGAAGTATTGATTTAATATCTGAAGTTATTCGCATTCCGTTCTGATTCAATCCAATATTTTATATAATGTTATTTTACCTATTCAACGGCATGTTGTAGACTTATAAATAACATATTTGACATGGTAAAATGGTGAAGTACTTCAGATTCCGAGACTAATCCCAATAAAAATGTCAGGAAAGAACAGGCTACTATTACAGGTTTGGCAGGCTATGAAAATTTAATATTCAATTACGTACATATACTTATGTTTTAAACAATACTTATTTTAACCCCTACTGGATACAAAGAGTTTTTTTCTCTTACTAGAAGTTGAGGCAATTTATTTGGATACATTTGAGTTACCCTACGTTACCACCTCAGTACATTAAGCTACTGGAAAGACATAGGTAGAGTGAAGTTTCACTTTTTTGTATTTAAAATGAAGACACACTAGCAAATAACAGACCCTGAAGCTTAGCGTTGTGTTGATTGAATAATTTTACCCGGCTGCTTAAGAAGGACACGTACAATACATATACGTAAACCAGTACAGGTTTTTTTTCCGATCCAGGGGTAAAAATAAAAAAATGACTTTCAAATTACATGTAGTGTACAGTGTGAGTTAAAAAGAGCCTACACAATTTACTTTATACATTTTATAACTTGGTAGAACCATGATGAGAGAACTGGATACCATTTTTACTGGATACAAGGCATTCCCACTTAGTCCTCAGGGATGACAAATTATCTGAATGATCATTAATCGAGGATAAACGTAGAATGGGCCGTAGTATCCACTTACCATCAGGTGACCTGCGTGCTATTTTGTCTCCCTTATAGACTAGACTTATCAATTTTAAAAAGAATTTTAACGGTATATTTTGCACAAATTAAATGTAACAGACCAATTAAGGCAAAAAGAAATTATTGATTAGTAAATACTACGTTTCAGACCAGGTGAGAGTCTATGTTTAGCAGTGGACTCGTGATGGGTTTAATGATGATGATGATAATGACTGCGTTTAGATGATTCTTGAAAGAAAAACGTTCTCTGTTTCACTGTTTGCTTAAAGTTAAAGTTGCAGCCTATATATGTCCCACTGCTGGGCACAGGCCTGCTCTCATTGCTGAGAGGGTTTTAGAGCAATGAAGTGTCCGCCGCGCTGCCCCAATGCGTGTTGACGAACTTCGCGGCTTCGAAATATTTTTTTCTTATTTCGCAGACATGCAAGTTTCTCCACAATGTTTTCCTTCACCGCCGAGCACGTGGTATATCAGCACTTAAAATTGGAATAAACAATTTCAAAGTTGCCGGCGGGGATTCAACCCGGGTTACTCGCTTTCTGTGAGATTTACAGCCACCGCTTACCATCAAAACTACCACGGATGTATGTTTATATGTGCATATTTATCTTCGAAATTATACTAGCAATTTTTGTGATTCTTTTACTGTGGTATTGAATATACGTAAACTAATGTTCTATAATATATGAAATAATAAGTTCAAAACCTTGATGTTGTATTTTAGTACACTTTTCAGCTTTTTATGTTAGTTAGTTTTAAAGAATCCCATGTTACGCTTAGTTTGGGGATTTATAGGTCCAATGTTTTCGTGGGACTTACAAAAGGAATGTGTCAATATGTTACTTGCCCAGCATGTTTTAAACTATAAAAACAGTGTGTGTTGTGTGATTCGTTTATGTTTCATATTAGTAATATAGTAAAAAATATTTTTAGTAACAATCATAGAGAGCCTGATTTGTATAATTCATTACCAGAAGAGAAGTATGTTAATATTTTACAAATGTAAATGCCCTATTTACAGTTTATATTGAAAAATTAAAACTATTCGATTATATAGGCTTTTAAAAATCTGTCATTTATTTTACTAAATGTAATTACTAACATTGGTTGCGCGGAAAACCATTCGTATTTATTTAATTTGACGGTAGGCTGCCAAATCGGTTATCCCATTCCAAAACGATATCGTTCATACCCTCCTATCGACACATCGGGGTGGTGGGGTGGGAGGGGAAAGAAGATGATTCTAGAATGTCACGTAATCATCGCAACCGAAGATATAAAGGGCACGCGCGACCGACGCGCGCGCTCTCTTCCCGCCGCGCTCGTTGTTGGAAACACATCACTAGTAGAAACCGCTTTAGCCTGGAAGCAGTCGAGCTCCAGGAAACCCGCCTCACCTCGTGTGGGATATAGTCGCGCACCGCCCCTCTCCGGAGTGTTCCAGAAGAAGTTCCAGAAGTCGCAGTTATAGTACTCGACCGCATAGAAGAAACATCCCGGTGAGTCAATATCCAATATTATAGCCTGCTTGATATAATTGTTTTAACCCGCTCCAATTTTGTGTTTTCCTAATCAAGCAGGATTCCTTTCATCGATTTGGCAAATAATAGTTCGTTTTTAGGGAAGAGCGAGTGCATTGTACCGCATATATAAGTGTAGAAGCATTTTGTAGATACAGTCCACTTAGATTAATATCTCGCGTAATAGGTTTAAGGTTCGACCGGGGAACTAGACTTCGGCAACCTTAAACACGTGGCTCCACCATTTTATGGTCACTTCGGCAGGATTTGCACGGGTGTTTAGTGGTCATCCAACCATTTTCTGGTCGAATAATTAGTGTTCGTAAATAGTGTAAATAGTGTTCGTTTAAATTTAAATTTTGATTAGGCACTCGCAAATAGAATTGTTTATTTCATAGCGCTCGTATTTGGTTAAATTTAAAGCTTTAAAATTGAAACAGTGTGATAGCAACCGTTTGGTACGCTTACCCGACAATCTTGATAAAAATATTGAGTTTTAGCGAGCAACGCGTCGCCTCGACTCTGTAGCAGGTGTTCGATTTAATTACGTAATACGGCATACCGAGTCTCCATCGTCCATCGTTTATGCGTGTGAGATTAATTGTGATTAATAAACTTTGTTATAATAATTTAAAATGGCAGTTAGTGGAAGTGAATTTAAAATTAAAACGCTTTATGCCAAGAGGGACGTACTTTTTTCACGTATACAAAGCGTTAGCGATCACGTAAAGAACATTAATGTAGAAGCGGTGCGGGAAACTTTTCTGAATGAAATTGAAACGGTGGATTCTTTGCGAACGGATTACGAAAGAATATTAGACCAAATTAATCATTTGGAATTACAAATCGACCCGAAATACATAGTGAACTACCAACGCTGGGCATTCGAAGAAGTGTGTCGCGTGAAGAACGGCAAATCTACTTGAGAAGCTAGTGGACGTGGCCCTTCTTCTTCAGTAGTCAACTTCAATCCCATCGTTATCGGACGCTGAAAAATTATATTACTTAATTAGTAAACTTAGTGGCAGGGCACAGTCGATCTGCTCGGGTTTTACACCTACAGCGAACAATTACTTATTAATATTCGAAACGCTTAAAACTAAATATGAAGATAGGAGAATGTTAGCTTCCGAATATTTGAACCAGATATTCGATCTTAAACCTATATCATCCGCGAACATCAACGGCTTAGAGCAGTTTCTAGATAAATTTGTGGCATCGGTGGCTGCACTTAAGAATTTAAAATTTAATGACCTTATGGACGTGGTGTTTCTCCATATTGCACTAAAGAAATTAGACCCCGACACCGTGCGTGCGTTTGAAATGGAGCATCGTAGCTCGGAGATGCCTTCCTTTCATTCATTAGCATCGTTCGTGCGAGATCAAATAAAGGTGATGCAGCGCTCTCCGAACGTTAAACAGGAGATTAAAAGGTGCGTCGACCGTAGGCAGACTCAACCATCTAAAATAGCAGGGTCGTTAACGTACGTAACCGCTACGTCAACATCACTTCAGCATACTTGTATCGTATGTAAAGATAAACACGGTAATTTATATAATTGTGCGACTTTTCGTAAATATTCACCAAGCGAACGTTATAAGTTAGTAAAGACAAACAACCTATGTTTGAACTGCTTAAGCGATAAGCATTTAGTTGCAAAATGCAATTCGAGTTCCGTATGTAGCAAGTGCGCCAGGAAACATCACACGCTATTACATTTTGAAAATAGCAACATAGCGGCGTCAAGTAAATCGGATAAGGAATTCACCCCTACAAAGGTCAACGATTCTAGCGGTCGACCTGGTGATGTCGCTCTGTGCTCATTGGCAAATATGGGAGCACAACCTCCTTCAACCGTGTTACTGGGTACGGCGCGTATTTTGGTTAGGGATTCGCGTGGGAACGAACAAAGCGTCCGTGCACTGCTGGACAGCGGAGCCCAAAATAGCTTTATAACACGACAATGTTGTCAGCGCTTAGGCTTAGTAGTAAATAGGTCACTTTCATGTCCTGTAGTTAAAGGCATCGGAGGTACTAGTAAAGCTACCCAGGGATATATTAATTTAAAATTTTATTCTCGGATAGATCGTAATGTTAACTTTGATATAAATGCACTAGTAGTAGATAGGGTCACTGAACGGTTGCCAACCGTTTCGGTTGACACCTCGGCAATGATTGAATTTAAAAATTTGACTCTAGCGGACGACACTTACGCCGTTCCTGGAAACATAGACATGCTCATTGGAGCGTCGCTTTTCCCTCATCTTTTGTTAAACAATAAGGTCAGGGGCAACTCCTCGCATACCGCGCCTTACGCACTAGAAACCGTATTGGGCTATGTTATCATTGGCTCCGCCCCCATCATAGATAGTATTTCGGCAACCTCTTATTGTGGTATGGCTGTCGAACCGCTCGAGTCGTTAGTCCGCAAATTTTGGGAGATGGAGGAGGTGAACGTCCCACCCATAGCTAGCTCAGATGACAGGTTATGCGAGGAAATTTACGTCCGCACGACCGTTCGTGATTGCGACGGTAGATATAGTGTAGCGCTACCCTTTAAAGGAGATGTTTTATCTCTCGGCGATTCGCGTCAAATGGCGGAAAAACGTTTCTACAGCTTGGAGCGTAGGATGCTCGCTTCACCCCAGTTAAAGGAAGCTTACGACGGCGTCATTAACGAATATATAAGAGAAGGTTACATATCACTTGTGGCTTCGAAATTAGATAACTACGAAGGCACACCGTCGTATTTCATACCACACCACGGGGTCATTAGGGAGGACAAACTTACATCTAAGTTACGTGTAGTGCTCGACGCTAGTGCTAAAACTAGCACTCACCTGTCGCTTAACGATATCCTCTATAGTGGGCAAAATTTACAGGGCAGTTTATTTAATATAATAGCCAATTTTCGTTTGTTTAGTATAGCACTATCCGCCGATATTCGCCAAATGTTTCTTTGCATAGGGGTCCGTGAATGCGACCGTAGATTCCAACGCATTTTATATCGTTTCGACCCAAAGGAACCTCTAATGGTGTTTGAATTTAACCGCGTTTGTTTTGGTTTAAAGTCGAGCCCATTTCATGCGTTACGCACGGTGAGACAGCTCGCTCACGATGAAGGTCCCTCTTATCCTAAAGCTAAGAGGGCAATTGAGAGCGGATTATATATGGATGATTTTGTGTACTCGGTCGATAGCGTGGAGGAGGCCACCCTAACCACCGCCGAGGTTATAAAACTCATGAAATCGGGTCAATTCGATCTTGTGAAGTGGACTAGTAATTCGCGTCCGGTTTTAGATACAATCCCACTATCACACCGTCTTTCGGCGATAAAGGAATTCGACGATTCTGATACACACAAGGTGCTCGGTCTGTGTTGGTCACCAGAGTCCGACGTGTTTAGCCTTAAGGTAAATCCGCCCGTAGAGAAATGCACAAAGCGCACAATACTGTCATGCGTTGCTAGATTATGGGACGTCATGGGTTTCGTAGCTCCGGTGGTATTATACGCTAAGCTTTTGATTAAACAACTTTGGTTATTTGAATGCGATTGGGATGATTCGCCGCCTGACAGCATTGTTCGTTTGTGGCAGCGCTTTAGAGAGGAACTTCCTTTACTAAGAGAAATTAAAATACCGCGTCATATAAACGTCGATAGAAATAGCGTCATAACGGTCGTTGGGTTTGCAGACGCCAGCGAGAAGGCTTACGGGGGCGTTGTATATTTCCACGTTCAGAATAATGGTAGAAATTCGATTAGCCTCATTAGTTCTAAGTCGAGAGTCTCCCCCCGTAAGGTTGTCTCTCTGGCGCGCTTAGAGCTTTGCGCAATATTAGTACTCACCAAGCTTATTACCGTAGTTATCAGCGCATGTAGGGATAGAGTTCACATAGAAGGGATATTTGCCTTTTCCGACTCCACCGTCGCCTTATGCTGGGTTCATTCTTCACCCCACCGTTGGGATACGTTTGTCGCGAACCGAGTGGCCAAGATCCAAGACGAGTTAGAAACGCGGAACTTTTATCACGTGTCCGGTACGGAAAACCCTGCCGATTGTCTATCCCGGGGACTCACCCCGATGCAAATAATGGACCACCCGCTTTGGTTCCACGGACCTTCTTGGGTTCACTTGGATCCCTCGCAATGGCCAATAACCGATTTCGAACCTTCGTCAGTGTCACAACCGCCGGAAGAGAAGAGACACGCTCTAGTGGCGAACGTTTCGAGCGAGGTTTCTCCAATCATTGCTTTGGCGAACCGCTTGTCCTCTTGGTCGAAATTATTGCGTAGCGTAATTTACGTTTGTCGATTCGCGAAGCTTTTACCGCGACGTTCGTATGTCTTAGCGTCCGATTACAACTATGCCGAGTCGCTAGTATTACGTGAACTTCAACGTGCACACTTCTCTGAAGAAATTACAAGATTACAATCGAATAGAGCTTGTAGTCGCGCCTTTCAACGCCTTAAGCCATTTTTACAGGATGGGATTGTAAGGGTAGGTGGACGCTTGTCCAACTCGCAGTTGAGTTTCGACCAACGGCACCCTATAGTTTTACCGCGTAAAGACCATATCATGAACTTATTAGTCGATTACCATCATAAATTGAACTCGCACGCTGGCCCCGACTTGTTGATGTCGATTTTGCGTCAGAATTATTGGATTCTTTCTGCACGTAGTTTAATACGCAATCGGGTGCACAGATGTATAGCTTGCTTTCGGGCACGCCCCAAGCCGTCATTTCCGGAAATGGCGGAACTTAGATCTTGTAGAGTAATACAATCGGTAAAGCCCTTCACGCACACCGGGTCGGATTTCGCTGGTCCGTTTAAGGTCACGCTCACTCGCGGGCGTGGTATAAGATCCACAAAGGCTTACGTCTGCATTTTCGTATGTCTAACTACTCGAGCGGTGCATATAGAACTCGTTGGTGATCTAAGCACAGCAGGCTTTATGGGTGCATTTAAAAGATTTCTATCCCGTAGAGGCCCTGTAAGTAAATTATATTCGGATAACGGTACGAACTACGTCGGTGCAAAACGTATTTTATCGGAACTACATGAGCTCTTAGCTAGCAAGTATTATAATTCGGAGTTCGCTCACATTCTAGCCGAGAACCGCATTGAGTGGTCTCTGAACGTCCCAGCCGCGAGTCATTTTGGAGGCAATTGGGAGACTAATATTAAGAGTCTAAAGAGTCACTTATACCGAGTAATAGGAGATCAAATTTTGTCCTTCGAAGAGCTAAGTACGGTGCTCGCTCAAATTGAATGCGTAATGAATAGCCGCCCACTTTGTCGTACGTTGTCTAGCGACCCCTCGGAACCGCTGGCTCTAACTCCAGCACATTTTTTGAATTTAACGCCTTTAAAGTATTTGCCCGCCGCAGATATGGATGAGAACAGACTTAGCATTTCCGCACGCCACAAATTATTAGACCGGTTAGTGCAATCGTTTTGGAAACGATGGAGGATGGAATACTTGCATACTTTGCAGTCTCGGCAAAAATGGAACACAGCGACTGAGCCTTTAGCTGTAGGAACTGTGGTTGTGCTCACCGAAGAGAATACGCCGCCTCTCCACTGGCCGTTAGGAATTGTCGAAGAGGTCTTTCCCGGTTCCGACGGAGTAATTAGGATAGCTCGCGTTAAGACCACGGTTGGGTCTTACCTGCGTCCTGTTGTCCGTTTGTGCCCCTTGCCTCTTCCATAATTTAAATTAGCTTTCTAGATTAAAAATTGTAGTTGAATTTAGGTAATCTTAGCGTTAGTTAGTTATTTTGTTAGTTGATCTTAGCTCTAGTTGTTTTAGTTATTTTTTGAAGGAAATCCTTCAAGGGCGGGGGAGATGGTTGCGCGGAAAAACCATTCGTATTTATTTAATTTGACGGTAGGCTGCCAAATCGGTTATCCCATTCCAAAACGATATCATTCATACCCTCCTATCGACACATCGGGGTGGTGGGGTGGGAGGGGAAAGAAGATGATTCTAGAACATCACGTAATCATCGGAACCGAGGATATAAAGGGCACGCGCGACCGACGCGCGCTCTCTTCCCGCCGCGCTCGTTGTTGGAAACACATCACTAGTAGAAACCGTTTTAGCCTGGAAGCAGTCGAGCTCCAGGAAACCCGCCTCACCTCGTGTGAGATATAGTCGCGCACCGCCCCTCTCCGGAGTGTTCCAGAAGAAGTTCCAGAAGTCGCAGTTATAGTGCTCGACCGCATAGAAGAAACATCCCGGTGAGTCAATATCCAATATTATAGCCTGCTTGATATAATTGTTTTAACCCGCTCCAATTTTGTGTTTTCCTAATCAAACAGGATTCCTTTCATCGATTTGGCAAATAATAGTTCGTTTTTAGGGAAGAGCAAGTGCATTGCACCGCATATATAAGTGTAGAAGCATTTTGTAGATACAGTCCACTTAGATTAATATCTCGCGTAATAGGTTTAAGGTTCGACCGGGGAACTAGACTTCGGCAGCCTTAAACACGTGGCTCCACCAAACATATTTGACTTTAAACTACCTATTTTTGATAATCAATCAAATTCAATAGGGTTGACGAGTTCCTTGTCGATAACATTTATCGATGTTTTTACCTACCTATATCTCATCAGTAATGAAAGTCGCTTGCAACAGATAATTATTAAATGCTTATTAATTTACGGGTTATCATAAAACTTGTGAATCGGTGTCTGGAAAAGCAAATTGATTATGACGTTAGTGGTTTGTGAGAGATATACAAAGTCAATCATCAATGGTGACGGCTTCGATAAGAAAAACGCTCATGCTTATAAATGCGAAAAGTTTTCGAGTCTACTGACGGATTAAGAGGGTAGATGCGAAGGAAACTACCGCAGAATCAGATTAAAAATACCGGTTGGCACTGCGTGAACCCTCGATAAAATGTATAATGTCGTGTCAATCAATTTCAACGGAAGGTTTAAATATTTCTGCTAAGAATTTAGTGAATTAAAGAAAGTAATTTACATCCTCGAGACTAAATAGGTGTTTAAATTTCTTGTATTTTTCGTATTTTGACATAATATATCTAAATACAAGAATTACTGAGCCGAAATTACTTGATTCAATGTTACGTGCAAAACCCTATAGTGTTCCAAATTAATTGCAATCGGCGAGATAATAGGAATGCATTCGCATATATTCTCAGCCCCACCGATGCCTACCATCCCATTGTGGCCTCTCCTCTGGAGATGACAACTTCGCCCCTTATTGTTAGGCTCTCCGGAACACAAGAGGCGTCTTATTCTACGGTATCCAACGCCACCTGCGCATTGAACCATCCAATGTCACCTGCTTACGAGTCCGTCCATGGGGCAAGGAAAAACAATTACTTCAAAGCTGCAGTATTCTTGACCCTAGCGGTGGATCTTTCCTATGGCTCCGTCGCCACCCACGTTGCGGCCGCGGAGGGTAATTAGAACAACCCATCGTATTACCAACATTCACTTCCCTCGCTGTTCCACAAATCGTCTCGCGAATCTACCTTGACTGCGGCAGTAGTGGAAGTTGCAATCTAACAACGTGCATCTAAAGTCGACTCGCTAAGCTCACATGGTGTAAACACCTCAGGTCGGCTATTGAGCTCGGACAAGCTATTTGGGTTCCTCTTAGTTCACCATGGGTGATCAAGCCGTGGCAACTAAGTCACTGGGAGTAAGCCTCAACATATCTAGTGAACGTTTGCAAATTGCTTAAATCTGTCGTCATTAATTCCAAGAAATATTTCTCAATGTCTTCATAAACATACCAAGTCGATCCGTTGTCAGTCTTCATTACTTCATATTAATTGCTTCGCCTTTCTCTGAATACTTTAACCTACCGCAAACCCTTCTCAAAACGCTGGAAGAAGTGAGTTAGACTCTTAATTATATACATTACGATAAAAATTTTGAATCTTCCAAAAGCATATGTATCTAAGAGTATATGTTTATGTTTACTCTAAGGTTTATCATGGGGAGACATTTAACTAAACGGATTGGTAATGACAAACTAAAAATTGTCGGGTTCAAACTTCTGGGGTTTAAATTATGCTCAACGCAATCCAGTGAAAACAATTTATTGAAAACGAGACATAATATAGTAAATAAAACGAATAGGTTTAGTAAATTTTAAAGTTCACACAACATTTAAACGTTATAATGGTTGCAACTCGAAAGCTATAGTTGAACTAATTGCTTCATCGGATGCAGAGAGGGCGCGAGCATCAATCACCGTGATCGGTTGACGCTTCCCTAGCTGAGGTTTGTTAACCAAGAAAAATAGTGTTAACGGCGCGAAGGAATTACAAAAAAACGAGCGCTATACAATTTGTTTTACTTCATTCATCGTATGGTGACTTCAATCAATCGACCTATTTAGTCTCATGGCCGTCACAAGAGGCGACTGTGGGATATGCCAGAAAGGCCCTATGCTTTCCAATAGATGGTGCTAAAATCATCTCATTTATGCGTTGTAAAATACCCCGAGCTGCGACGGAAAGCATTGTCAAAGGGGCAAGACATCTGGTGCTGCGATCTGCGGTCGTCAATCTGCCTGTCAAACGTGACGGTTAAGGAAAATCATTCCTTAAACGGGAGATGTCATACCAGCAATGGACTTTCACGGGCTGATGACATCAACACTACATAACAATTTTATCAAACATTTATAGTGACTAAAGAAAAGTCTACCTGATGGCAAGTGGCTACTTCAGTCCAAAAAATAATAAAAAATGTGTTAAAATTAATTAGTCGCATACCAAGCGTAGCAACTATGACAAATATCCTCCCTATATAGTCACCTATGAGGGAGGCCTATGTTCAGCAGTTAACTTTAATAGTCTGTATCGGTAATTACCTAAAATCAGCGTTATAAAATAAAATGATGTGTCTTACCAAGTTTTCATCGTCACCACTATTCTAAACACAACTACTCCGAACACCGTCGACAATACGACACTTGATTCGCCTCTAAGCGGAGCCTCCTCAAGTGAAAAAGACTTCGCGGTGGCTGATCGTTAAGATCTTAGATCTCTATTACGTGGATCTTAGCTAATTAATTTTAAAGATTTTTAATATAATGGATTTTTGCAAAGTAACGCCTTATTCTCTTAATTATAAAACAAATAATGCTACAGATGCGTTGTTAATGACTGAAGCTTTAAAGCAATTAACATTTTGTTTTGTTGGCTGCGGCGACTGAACTCAGGTAACTCGAAAACTGCAAAATTTAGGGCGAGCGTTTAGCCCCTGAGCTACTAAAGCCCTATCATAATAATATTGCAGACAATCAATTATTCGTATCTATTCATTAAGTTTTAGAGCTTATCAAAAGTCTACTGCTGAACACAGGTCTGAGAGATTGCCTCTGGAGGGAATGTAAATGGCTGTTTAACTTTAAAATACCATACTAATAAAAATTCTATTCAGTCAGTTTTTTAAACTGACTGAATAGAAAAGTTTACTGAAGAGAGAAACTTTATACCGTATGATTTCACTTCCACAACTTAGACAATCCTGACGACTACCGTGCGTGCCAAGGCAATAGATACATACATACATACGCATAGACATACATGAATGAATGAATGGTGATTAATACCTTCGTTTACATGGTAGAGCCACGCTGCAATGTATTTAGGTTGTATATTGTACAATATATTTGTGTATGTGCCTGGGTAAGACCACGCTCTACCGGAATACCAGGGTAAAATAAAAGCTTAATGCTACTGTGCTTAGTATGGTGAGTATAAAGAACCGAAGACTTTTTCTACTAGAAACAAGGTCCTCAGGGGTGACAACCTGTCTGCATTTTAATTCTTAATGGAAGATAAATGTTTATGTCTATGGGCCACAACATCCACATAACGTCAAGTGGACTAAGTGCTCGTTTGTCAAAAAAAGATGCGTTGTCACTTTGAGGACTAAAATCAAACAAGGCATTTGATTTTATTTTTCAAATAATTACGGTAAAAAATACGGTTGACCCTACAGAATAAACTAATTACTTTGGAAATATTACATACATAGGGACATATTATTTAATAAAGACAAACGCAGTCTAAGCCATTACTTTGAATAGCATGCAAATAATTTACAATTACATATATTTTTACTAAATTTAGAGCAAGTAAATTATTGATCTTATTCACACGATTACAAAATCTAACAATATAAATCTCCACAATTCTTAAATGCTTTAAAAAAATTGTTAAAGAAGCCAACTGTAAAGATTTTGTTAATTTATCGTATGACAGTCTCATGTTCGTGTTAGGTATTTTAATATGTATTTTACCCCTTAGAAGGAGGCTAATGTTTTTATAGCATTGATTGACAAACGAGCACAGTCCACATTTATGCTCAACTAAGGATCAAAATGCAGATGCGTTATCACCCCTTAGGACTAAGATGGAATGTTTCGTTTCCAATAAAAAGGATCTCCGGTTATCTACGAGTATACTCACCATATGAAACACAGCGGCATTAGGCTACTATTTTACTCTGGTATTCTGTGAGAGCATAGTCCTGCCCCAGTCGAGGTGATCCATTCATGATATAAATATAATATAGCTTCAGTAAAAATATTTTAGCACGTTTTGTAACTTAAATTGCTTGATAGATTTTAACATATGGGGTTAGATTCGTTTTACGCAGTTGGTTTTTTTAAAATTGCTTTTTTAAGCAATTGGCTTTTATACAAATGTTATAACAATTATTTTTAAATCTAGAAGTAGCACCCGAAAAATATTACTCTCGCTCTGGTATAGTGGGGTAATAAGTAAACTACTTTTTATTTCTTCATTCGTAAAGTACAATTGCATGTGGCATTGATGTACCAGCAACATGCATGGCATGAATTTCATTGACTATAAAGAAGCTTTTACGGAGCGCGAAAGCTTTTGCAATTTATTCATACCTACCTACCTTACCAATACGATTGTCTCGATGGCACTTCACATATGTATGACGTGGGCTGACGTGCTCGCCTTCGCCAAAGTGCAGAGAATTGTTGCTAGAGACTCTTATGCCAGTTTGAACTTTGTATAAATTTGAAGATAATGTAAACAAATAACTTTGTTATTTTTTTATTCGGAACACCAACAGTAGTAAAACATTTAATTTATTACAAAAAATTAAGAAAATTAGTAATTAACTTCGGCCTCTCAACATATTTAAGAAAACGTTCGACTAATGTGCGTACGTGTAAAATGAAATGACGAACGAAACTACCGTCTACCGTCCGCATTCAACTACAAACAAAGAAAGCTACAGGCGCATTGTTACTTGTGTAACCTGAGGTGGAATACCTCATAGTCTGGTATTATACAGGCTATCTGTACCGTTCAGGCCAGTACACAGCAATGCAAGTTCTGGTATTTGGCGGCAGTAATAGGTAACCAAAAGGACTACTTCCGAAGTATTGCAAGAGCAATGACGGTACAAGAGTATCCACAGCCTAATAAGAATTAAAATTAATTTAATATAAGTTACTAATTTTTTTCTTAAGCTCTGTTTTTGGGAATACATGTTTTTTTTTAAATACAGAAAAATCGATTTTGCCCTGCCGGAAGCAATGCCTTTTTTAATTTTTATTATACCTACTTTATTCTATATTATATTTTTCAACTATTAACATTACATGCATTTGCGGTGTAAGAATATTAACTACTGCATATCTTACCGTACATGTCGTGAGATGCGACAGAGAAACTGAAAAAAGATGGGCAGCAGCGACTTCCTGTTCAACTCAAAGTTTAAATAAAACTGCATTTGCCAATCTAAGTTGGCAGACTCCACTCTATAAGATAATCTATAGGGAAGGCAGTTGATCCGCAGGAGGAATGTTCAGCAGCATCTTACAGGCTGTAATGTATGGATACTGGACTAATATAAGCCTGTGCTTTACTACTATCTCACCTGACGGTAAGTGGTAATGCAGCTGAAAACAGTAAAGCTCTCAGACTTATCTCAACAAAAGCTTATTCACTCCCACGACCCCACAATATGATCGGATGAAAAAACAGACGCTGGTAAATTATCCCACGCTTTCATTCCTGTCATGAAAAACGATTAACAAACTAAATTGGTTTTTTGATTTAAAGAAGGAATTTATAAGCGCAATTTTAGATGCTGATTTATCAAACTTGTTTTGCAAGTTCGCACGCACGTATTATGGAATCTCTGCCTTGACTGTCTCTGGCAG
>CAJQZP010001119.1:97500-120220 GCA_907164705.1 Parnassius apollo | reverse complement strand
CTGTCTCTGGCAGATAGCGAGGCATGTGCCTATTGTGAAACAGTAAAGTTACAGTTTTTACATATACATACCAATCGCTATGGCTGTCAGGCGGCTCGACGACCACAGTATCAAATGTTTTACACCTCCCACACTGGAGCCCGTCGCCGGTCTGAGTATTTCACCTCTGGCGTAAATCTGATAATTTCTGGTATACTCTATTCATGCGGGAAATAGAGTAAATGAGGCCTTGCACTCTATTGTGACGAGTCAAAATGTGTCGAAAAAGGCACGTATGGCAATTCACAATGCTGTGTTGGTCCCTACTTTAACGTATGGTAGTGAAAGTTGGGTGCGGAACAAGAAGCACGAGAGTAGAATAAACGCAGTAGAAATGCGGTCGTTAAGGAGTATGTTAGGGCTGAATCTGAATGACAGGGTAAGAAATTGTGTAATAAGAGAAGAGTGGGGTTAGCAAGATGATGTTTTGACCAGGATTAAGAAAGGAATGCTTCGGTGGTTTGGTCATGTGGAAAGAATGAATGAGGAGAGTGACAAAGAAAATTTATGTTGCAGAAGTGAATCGCAGAATCGGAAAGGGACGTCCTAGGTGAAAATTTATCGACCAAATTGGCGATTTATTGAAAACGGGCCAAATTAGAAGTACCCTTAACCGACGAGCATGTATGCGTAGGTGTATGGATGTGAAGGAGGCAAGAGAGGTGTGTCAGGATCGTGCCAAATGGAAGTCTGTAGACTCTGCCTACCCCTCTGGGTGACAGGCGTGAGTGTTTATGTTATGTTATGTTATGTCATGCTTTTTACGACACTAACAGAGCTTTTATAAAATATAACTAACTGCATTGCCGTGTAGTGGCGCCGTAAGAAAATCCGCTACCCCCATGTTGTACTGTGAGTGTCACCAGAGGCAACCGAGTGAGATAAACTGGAGGTGGGCAGCATTATTTTGCAATCACGACATTTTTCGTTTAGATACTCGCCGAGCACAAACGAGTAGGCACGAGTACGAGAATATAAACGCCTTGTTCGAGTGATCTCACTACTTGTGAGAACGACAACTTTCCGCCGTCAAGCCGACAAGTTCAAGCTGCAGCCATAATATAGCTGCAGCGTGGATCTACTACGTTAAAACAAAAAATAATAAAATTTGCAGTTGCTAACCCACTGCCAAGGGTGGCAACTATGGCAAAAATCTCTCCTATGAAGCAACTTTATAGGAAGTCCACGTTCAACGGACTTTTCACCGGTTATAATGAATTCGAAATAGTGAATTCATGAATTGCATTTACTATGTCAAGAACTTCTAAGTATATTCATTAAGAATTATATTCTGCACTTCCTTAGGAATTTTTTCATTTCCCTCTTTTGAGATTTCGAGCCATCCCTACATTTAACTAGTACCGAATTTTATAAAAAATTATTATATATATTAAACAGATATAAGAACTCCCGTCCAAAGAACGGACTGAAAGTCTGCGAGGCGAAAGTTTTCGTTATCTTTCAGCCACGAGAATTAACTTATTCTTATACTGGATTTGCTTTAAGAATTGAATTAATTTCTGCTGCATATTTAAGTGTTTAACTGACTATAACGATCGTAACATGGAAATATTTACTGGGTGTTTAAATATGGAATAATAATGTTTCAAATATAGTACTATCCTATTTGTGATTAAAAAAGCAAAGCGGGATAGTATTTGCCTTCACACTGCTTACAACTTGACAAGTAAGGTAAAGTCTCACACGGAATAATATTGTTAACTCTGGGCCGGGGCTCCCAGAGCGAGCTCATTCCACTTGACCGCATCCAATGCAAATTGGCTTGAAACGTCGACAACCAAGTTCTCTCTGATCGGCTTGATTCATTGGCGTTGTGAAGAAATGTTGTATCTGGTTGTATATATTTCATCGCAACTACCACGGGAGTGCTCTAAAGAATTGTACTGCCTAATTTCAGTCGCTCAGTTTCACAATCGCATATCGCGTCAAAGCTTGCGATACCATTCATATCATCTGTATGATTGGCGGTCCACCACCGTGCGATTTGCTGGGAGTTTTCTTCCTCACACTATTTTTTTGTGAAATCTTTAACTATCAGCAAATTTTCTGTAGCGATATAATTAAGGAACTGTGAAGAAACGAGCCAACTCTTTTTAAAAGGCTGGTAACACACCTGCAATTCTCTCGGTGCTGCAGTTATGCATGGGCGACGGTCGACCCCTATCATCAGGTGAGTCGTATGCTCGTTCGCCTCAGAAACAACGTAAAAGAAACCGAGCGGGATTTAAAAAAATATATTTTGCAATTATATACATGAATGAGCATGAAAACCTCATTTCCAGGGGAATCATTTCATTCATGGTTTCCTTGTTTGTACAGATTTTGCTTTTACTGACTTATGGTCCGCCTGATGGTGAATGACTTTTATAGAAGAGGGGGCAAACCAGCATGCGGCTCACCTGATGGTGACTACCGCCGCCCATGAACAACCGCAACGCCTTAGGAATTACAGGTGCGTTGCCGGCCTTTTAGAAAGGAGTAAGCTCTTTTCTTGAAGGTCGCTTAGTCGTATCGGTCCGGAAAAATCGCCGGTGGTAAAAAATTCTAGAAAAAAAAACTCTTAGTAAAATGCACAGTGATGGACCGACAAACATCCAGATGGTGAGGATGATATCGTGAATTTGCACGCGATGTGCATGCGCTACCGAGCTCATGGATTCCTGTAACCAACTTTAAACAAAGAAGTCTAAACACACACTTGCTGTCACCTCTCTATACTCTTCAGAGCGGATCACACCAGAAAATGAATGCCACCACTACTACTAGTGGAACGTTAGTTCATAACCTCTCACAACCCTTAATAAGAGGGGGCTATTTACGATATTTCTGGTAGATACTTCATTTTGTACATGTATATCTGACATGGTAGAGCAACGCTGCAGCTATCTGCAGCACGAATGCTTTGAATAGACAGGAGTAGGACCAGGCTCTTACAGAATACCAGCGTGAAACAGTAGAATGATGATGAGTTTCGTATAGTAAGTGTGAGAACCGGAGGTTCTTTTTTATTGGTTATATCAAACAGCTTGCCATCCTTTTTCTATAAAACATATATAGATCTTAATTAAAACTACTTTTACGGATTTTATCGCATTTAATTTTAATTAATTTTTCGTTCCCGACGTTTCAGGTGCTTTCCAGCACTCATTGTCACGGGGTACTGAGGTGACTGACGTCCCGATATCAATTTGAATCCGGTGTACCTTCAGCTTTTTAATTATTGTTTATGGTCCGATCTATGCAGAATAGAACTTACTCTATCTTGAAGTCTTGCAGTGTAATGCTTGGGTTTAGTTTTAATTTTATTAATTACGAGGTCCCAAACAGGTGGTAGTACCCAGCCTCCTTTTCTATTGAAATTAGGATGTTTTTTTTTTAATTTCAATAGCCTCACGTATCATCCTTGGTAGGAATCGATGTTCTTTCGCGAGGATTTGTGGTCTATCAAATCTGATGTAATGTTCGGGCCGCCTAAGATATGATCACAAACTGCAGACTTCCCGGAATGTTGATGCTTTACGTCAGCTATATGTTCTTTTATGCGGGTTTTAATAGATCTTTTTGTTTGCCCTATATATGAGAGACCACATTCACAATCAAGCTTGTACTCAGGTCGAGAGACTGAGTGATATTCAGCAGCACCTTGCCACTACTAGCAGTAGTGAGGCAGGTCCATTCAGTATGCTTGGAGTTTAAATCTCCAAACATAATGACTGAAAACTGAATAATGAAAGGATGGCTTCGTTCTTAACGGGGAGGGTTCCGCTAGGGATATAGCAGGAGGCTATGATGATAGACTGGCGTCCAGTCATAGATGTTCTACTTATAGTGGCTTCCATATTGGTAAGCGTCGGAGTGGGGATGTGGGAGCAATGAAGCAACTTTTTGTAGTAAATGGCAGTACCGTCGCCTTTGCGGTCGGGTCTGTCATCTCGAAGAAGCGAATATCTTTTGACAGAGAGGCCTTTGAGGACGTTAGAACTGAGGTGGGTCTCCTGGAGGAGTAGGAAGTCGGCTTCGCGATCTCGAAGAAAGAGCCTAAGCTCAGGGAGGTTATTTCGCAAACCACTGATATTATAAGAAACAAGCGACAAACCCTTTGGCTTGATAAGACCGTGTGATATTGCGGGAGCAGAAGGCTCTGACATTTTGTTTTTATTGCAACAAACATAGATTGTTATGCTCAATAAGAGCAAATAGACGGTCCTGAGGGGACCTCACCTCCGTGTTTACGAGTGAAATGGTATTGCTTCAGACTTTTTGTTAACTTTAGTATTGTTTTTATACCATTTAACTACACAGGACGGCATTTTGAAGGCAAATTTCAAGGCTACACGACGCCCGGGGAAGTACTGACGAAAATGAGCGTAGTTTGGTGCAAGTGTGTGCGTGAACGCGTGTGCATACATAAAGGAGCGGAGTTTTTTGGCTTCACCAATAACAAAGACCACACTGTATCTACTCTACTATCCTTTTTTTACTTCATCTGAGTTTTTAGGTGTATATTGTTCCACTATTAATATACATTATTTGAACTGCACTGTTTTTCATACATTTTTATTTACAAGGTCGAGAAGGGCCCCACTTAGCTCTACTCGAAAACGTGACAAAAATTAAGGAGGTTCACAAAAAAACAAATTATTAAATCAAATTTAGACAAAATCAATCATGCAGATATATATATATATATATATATATATATATATATATATATATATATATATATATATATATATATATATATATATATATATATATCCATATATATGTTACAAATAGTTTGCTATAACTCAACGCCAGAATATGGCGTTTGGACAGACGAGGGGTTAGAAGAAAAAATAATTATTGTTACTTTTTAAAACACTTTTTAATCACTTTTCTAATAATTTCGTCTAGATAACATTATCTCTTGATTATTGCACTATTATATATTATATGATTTAGTATTTATTTAAGGTTAAACTATGATTTTAGTAGTTTTAAGCAATAAGAATATGCCTGGGATTAATCACAATAGTTTTTGTAGTAAGTGTTTTTTTTTTAAGTAAAGATTGTGTTTTGTCTCCAACTTACTGTTATTAGAATAAAATAAATTTAAAGTATTTGAAGCCTGCTTCATTTTTTTATAATTTTCATTGGTGGGTACGACAGTAATAAAACGTTCATATTTTGAGATCATGTTGATTTAATGGTGAAAAAATCACTTAGGTACATTGATTTCCGTGGCAGCGCAAGAGAGCCACTACTCCATGTCATCCCTTAGGGGGTCGTAAAAGGCGACAGATTAATAATAAAAAAACTGTGTTTACTGACCCACCTACAAAGCGTAGCAACTATATTAAATATCCAAACTATGAGGAAAGGAGACGGTCCATTTAAGGCCCAGTCTATGTACACTATACCGTAAAAAAGCGAAAAATTCAGGGATTTTATTAAAAATACAATAAGAGAATAAATTCAACTAAATGACTCGCTAAAAATAAAAATGCATTTCCAATTTTTGATGATTTTACAAGATGGCGCCTTTATACTCATAAAATTCGTAGACAGAGAAACCTATAGACAAATTGACGCCTTCTTTCGCATTCGCACACGAAAAAGATAGATTTATGCAAACGTCTTGCATAGAAATGAGACAGAGCGGTGTGATTGTTTGTCCCTTTCTCCATGCCGGTTTTTTTGTTTAGCAAACTACACTTTGCTAAACAACTTTGACAGTTCGTAGCGTTCTAAGGCGTTTAAGTTTAAGTTGGTTTAAGTGAGAAAAAAGTGTTTTGTGAGCTTAAGATTGGTAAATCTTGTTCAGTTCAGTTCTTAAAACAATTAAAAATTTTATCTAAATATGTTTAAATGTCATATAGATTAGTGTATAACCTAAAACTACATTATCGTCCTTTCTCACTCGAGGCCACGCTAATCTATAGGTCTCTGTCTATTTCTCTGTCTACGATAAAATTACATGTCAAATTTCATGTCTGACAAGTGACTTAAGTCTTGAAATAATGTAGGTAGTCCGATATTTTTTTGTTTATTCCGAGCTTTTTCGTGTAGTTGTAAACTCACGAGTGCATTTGCTGTGTTTCTTTTGGATTCCTTTGGCGATTTGGTTTTTTTTATTTGGACTTTGAATCTGTTATTACTTTTTTGATTCGGCTTTTGTTTTATGGACTTCACGATTTACGTAAAATTTTGATTTCTTTGATATCTGACATCTGTAGAATCAAATTTTGAACCACTTTTTTGCATTGCATTTGAATAACATGCTTCTGTGTGTAATCTGTTAACAATCAAAAAATAAATAATTATTTTCTCCATAAGTTCATAATGGCTGCATAATATTAATATAATGTAATTATCTTTCAGTTCACCTGTTAAAACATGTTGCACTGTTTAAAATGTGCTTCTGCAATAGAAGAAAATGAGCAATATTACATTGCTGGAGGTTTGGGTCCAGAAATTATTACCATTTTTGAAATTCTAGGTCAACTGGTAAGAACGCATATACTTTAATCATTACAGATTACTTGGCAATATCTAGTGTCCAACGGATATGACAGTATTTAAAAATGATTGTTTTATTTTAGATGGATGAAAATAGACCAGTATAAAGATTTCTTATATTTACGCGGACACTATACATTGATTAAAACTACTTTTACGGATTTTATCGCGTTTTATTTATATTAATTTTAATATCCGACGTTTCGGGTGCTTTCCAGCACCCATGGTCACGGGGGACTGAGGTGACTGACGTCCCGATGTCAAAGTTAATTTTTTGCTATTTCCAGTCCGTACTGGTTTACATAACTTTGACATCGGGACGTCAGTTTTTCTTTTCTTAAAAGTAGTTTTAATCAATTGACCAGTATGTTCACAATGTTGTGCAAACGTATTGCAAGAATTATCTGTCATTACAGATCATGAAAAGGTTCTTCAGCACCTTAATGCCAATAAAACCAGTATATTGTGTGTTTGGTGTCAGCGAAGACTGGGTAGCGGACGTTGTCACTCTGTTGCAGAGGGTCCTGAAAGCTATTGTATGTCTGAGAGGATTTTTACCAAGACAAGTTAGTATCTTTGTTTATTACTAATCTGAATATTAATCATTCCAGAAGTAAAAAAAGTATCAAATGTTTATTTTCTCTTTATCGGGGTTATAAACGGGCACACAGTCCACCGAATGCTAAATGGATGCTGTGGCCTATAAACATTTGCATTCATTTTCAATTAATAATAATCAAAATGCAGATACATTTTCAGCCCTGAGGACTATGATGAAATGACTCGTTTTCGGTAAAAATCGTCTCCGGTTCACTACACTCACTATACGTACTAATATAGGTACTTTATGTAACATATCAGCTTAAAGCTGCTATTTCACGGCGGTATTTTGTGAGAGCGTAGCCTTTCCCCGGTCGAGCCGACGCATTATTTGCTGCACGTGGCTCTTTTTCTCTGGGTAACAAACGAGCACAAAATCCAACTGATCGTAAGTGGTTTCTGTGGCCCGTAGACATCTGGGTACAACTATCCTTGATTACGAATTGAAATGCAGATGCGTTTTCATCCGTTAGGAATAAGACGGAATGCTTTGTTTCCTATGAAAGGCGTCTCTGGTTTCATTAGTCAGCATTAAGTTTCTATTTTACACTGGTATTCTGTAAGAGCGTAATCCTTCCCCAGTCGAGCCGACCCACTCGTTCTACAAATTAATATACTACTTATATAACTACAGCATGGCATTACGTGGTATGATAGGTATTATATTGTTACAGATACCCAAGAGTGTAGTGGTATGTCATCTTTATTGGACAAAAACTCAACAAACATTACGTAGACAAGGAGTTTCGTATATACCATCACCTAATACAAGTGTAAGTGTATGGTGTCTTCGGCCACTAGCCAACACACGCAGGCACTCAATATCAGATGGCCCAGAACGAAATGAAATTATAGCTATACATCTTAAAGAGGTAATATTTTATGTATTTTCTAAGTCTATATGTACTAAGTAAAAATGCGTCTTTTTAATAATCTAACGGTTATTATTAAACTTACTGTCTTGTTTTGAACAGATGTTTAAAATACTTTTCTAGTTTGAATTATTTAGAAAATAGAGGTGTAAAGATATAGATTACTAGCTTTTGTCCATGACTTTGTCCATGTATAATTTGGTTTGAAAATTGCTCGGTAACTCTGTGATTTTCCAGGATAGAAAGTCGCCTACAGGTCCTGAACTATATCCAAGCAAAAAATCACTATGAACCCTAAGCTCTTTTACAGCATGATTGAATGATAAACCAACAAACATATTTTCGCATTTATAATATTAATAAGGATATTTTACAAACCTAATATTTTAAAAAATAATGAAGAAATAAAACATATTTATTTATTATTGGTACCACATAAAAACTAATTATATATAACTAAATATATATTAACATTAATCGCCTGTGACACCACCCAAAATGGGTGTAAAGCTCAGCGTATTGCTTTGCATCATAACATACTAAAATTAGGTCACCTCCGATTAAACCTATGTTTTAAATTAAAAAACAAAGCAATAAATGATGTAATGTGCATTTATATATAATTAATCATTTAAAATATTCTTTATAATCACCTACAAATTCCTCATGGCGAATTCGTATGTTATGCATGCTGCATATCAACATTATGGAGCTGACTGTGTAGTGTAAAATGTCCGTATTTTAAAGGCACGTTCGAATTTTACACGATGGCCCTGAAAGGGATATAGTGGCACAAAGAATTTATCCCATTGAGGTAAATAAGTATGGTGTTTTCTACATTTTATACAAACATTCTAAGAATTATTTTTACTTGAACAGATTTGAGTTAAGCAATTTGTTTGTATGTATGATCATTGCTTCACATTTTCATTGTACATTATTAAACCATTGCCTGTCCACTACTGGGCATAGGTCTCTTCTCAGAAAGTGAATGATGTCAGCTTGGCAAGATACACACACCTTTAAGATCTGTATTAAGAATGCTTACGTGTGCAGGTTTTCCTCTATGTTTTTACTAAAGTAAATATATGGTATATTATTGCTTAAAACACACATAGAACGCAAATAAAAGTAAAAAGTGCAGGCCAGGGGTTGAACCCAGTCCGGTACGTAATTCTAATTTCATCGAAAAGGCGGCTGAAGTCTTACCCACGAAGACGATAAATATAGTGAGATATTAATATACCTACTAAGACATGTCGTATATTAATTCACTAAGACTATCGCCGTTTATGGTCAATGGTTCATTTGTATAGTTTTAGTTTTTAAACATGTTGTCCATAGCAAGGGAGCTTTACTTAAATATTTTTTTGTTTCAGTTACCACATGCCTCCTTATGTGTTGATTGCTGGGCACAGAGACAAGAATATGTGCAAATTGCTGAAGGCAGGGCAATGCAGCCTGGAACAGCAAAACCTTCAATAAGCCTGGCAGATGATTATAAGCATACATCGAATCCTGGTAGGCATTGTTTCATTCCTTTTTGTACGAACCCAGAGAGACACATTGTGCCAGATTTTTTAAAACAGAGAATATAACAACCAACAAAAATATATGTCACAGAAAATTGCAGAATTTGTGCTTACCTAGGCTGCACCAAAAGTATCGGGAATGGAATATTTCCACTGTTCCTGTCATATTAAAATCTTTTTAATTGAAAACTCCTTGGTTTTAAAAATTGAATACCATTTATTTATTTAAAAAAAAGATTCTCGGTCTTGTCAAAAGGTTTTGTCAAACTTGTTTAGTCGTTGAGAAAATGGAATTGACTCGAGAAAATTCAAGAGCGATGATTTATTATGACTTTCGAAGAGGTTTAACACAAAAACATTGTGTTAACCGGATGATTTCTGCATTTGCGAAATTCAGGCAACTTTAGACATTGGCATAAGTCAAATAAAAATAATCTTGCATCAATTAGGTGTAAAAATTTTTTTTCCCAATAGATACCGCATTCGCTCTGTGAAGAGCAAAAAGCGACTCGCGTTACTTGGTGCGTCAGAACTCTCGAATATGGAATCATTCATCACGCAGGATCCTCAAATGCTGTATACAACATCGTATCAGGTGACAAATCAAACAAGTCACGAGTTTGGGTGTTCGAAAATGAGTTAAAGCCAACAAAAATTGTTCGTTCACGGAGTGTTGCAAAAAAAATGGTGGCCACGTTTGTCTCCAAAACCGGCCATGTTACGACTATTCCTCTTAAGGAACAAAGAACGGTTAATGCAGAATAGTATGCTAGCATTTGTTTGCCACAGGTCGTTTCTGAACTCCGTAAAGAGGACTGCAACCGCCGCATCATCCTCCATCACGACAATGCAAGTTTTCACGCCGCACACAGAACAAAAAGAGTTTTTAGAGCAAGAAAACATATAATTATTAGACCATCCGCCGTACAGCCCCTACGTAAGCCCTAATGATTTCTATACTTTCCCTAAAATAAGAATAAATTGCGTGGACAGAGATTTTCATCACCTGAAGAAGCTGTGGACGCCTACAAAACGGCAATTTTGGAGACCCCAACTTCCGAATGGAACGGTTGCTTCAATGGTTGGTTCCATCGTATGGAAAAATGTGTCAAATTTCTCGGAGACTACTTCGAAAAGCAATAAATACATTTTAAATAGTAATGTTGTGTCACTTCCTTGATTCCCGAAATTTTCAGTGCCGCCCTCGTAACACCAAACTACTTACAATTGGGAGTTTTTAGAAGAAAATTAATTCTCAAGAAATTTCACACAGAAAGAAATAAAATCAAAGTTAAACCTCAGCCTATTTCAAGATTTAGCCAATAATAATTTGGACTTTGAAAAGCTGTTTTTTTACGGAAAATTACATTTTTATTTTGGACAGAGGCTTTCGAGATGCTATTCCCTTTCTCGAAGGATTAGGCTATGTAATACATAAGCCAGAGAATTTTGAAGAAGGAGAGACTCAATTTTCAACAACGAATGCCAATAAATCCAGATGTGTGACCTTATGCAGTTGGGTAGTAGAGGTAGTAAGTGGAAGATTTTAAAGAGATTTTAAATTATTATGACAGAACCACTTCAACGTAGCTGCCATTTAACATGGATTTAGAATCGTTTGGCTGGAATTTGGGGGAGTAAGGTGTTTTTTTGGTAGAGGTTTGGTCTCCGATTATAACAATACCACTCATATTGAATGAAACTAAATTTACGGATTTTATCGCGTTTATTTCACTACCTTTACTTAATTTTATTTCCCGAAGTTTCGGTGCTTTACAGCAACCATGGTCACGGGGGGGCTGAGAGTTTTGACGTCCCAATGTCATAGTTAGCCCGGCTACCTTCAGTTTTTGAATATTAATTTTTGGTCCGATTTACGCAAAACGAGCTTATAGTATCATGAAGTCTTGCAGTAGTATGCTTAGGTTTGGGTTTAATTTTGTTAATTATAGGAAACGCGATAAAATCCGTAAATTTAGTTTCATTCAACGTGTAGTGTTTGCTATACTGTGCACTAAACGGTGTTGATGGGAGACTTCAACGCAAAACTAGGCGCAAGAGAAAACGGTGAGCTGAAGTTAGGGAAATTTGGAGTGGGGCAACGGAACCGAAGAGGCCAGCAGCTGGCCGACTTTATGGAGAAAAAGGGACTCTTTATGATGAACTCTTTCTTCCAGAAGGGACCCCACAGGAAGTGAACCTGCTCGAGCCCCGGCCGTTCGACAAAAAATGAGATTGACTTCATTACGACGACCAGACGCCAACTGTTCAGTGATGTCTCAGTGATCGTAAGGGTGAAAACTAGCAGCGATCACCGAATGGTTAGAGGCACACTGAACCTAAACGTTAAGTTGGAGAGGTCTCATCTAATGAAGTCAACGCTCCGTCCCCCTCGTGCTCTAATCCAGAATCACGAAACTTTTCAGCTCCAGTTAAGTAACCGCTTTCAGTGCCTAGAAGATTGCAATGCAGTGGACGATATGAATGACAAGCTCGTAGAAACTGTCCATGCGGTCGGAGCTAAGGTCTGCAAGACAAGAACACAAAAACTCTCCTATCACACTCTTAATCTCAATGCTGTTAGACGGGAGATGAGGCTGCAATCGTCAACAGATTTGGCAGCATACAGGCAACTGAACAGACAGATCTCCAAATACATGTAGTGAGACTTACGCAACTTTAATACTGTTCGTATTAAGGAAGCAATAGAGCGGAACCAGGGCTCCAAAGTATTTGCCAGAGATCTGTCTGCCCGTAAGAGCCAACCGTCAAAGCTGAAGACTGAGTGTGGCAGCATCGTTTCCGAGACACCTGAGATTTTGAGTGAGATTGAGAGGTTCTATGGGCAGCTGTACACATCATCGTTGGAGCCACACGCAAGTGTGAGTAACGATCCAAGAGCAAGTCTTACCCGACACTATTCTGATGATATCCCGGACGTCAGTCTGAGCGAGATTGGACTGGCTCTCCAGCACCTTAAAACCGGCAGGGCCCCAGGCGAGGATTGAATTACAGCGGAGCTTCTGAAAGCGGGTGAAACACCGGTACTTGAAGTCCTTCAGAAGCTCTTCAATTCCGTCATCCATGGTGGCACTACTCCGGAGGCCTGGAACAGAAGTGCGGTGGTCTTGTTCATTAGGAAAGGTGACAACGCTCTCCTGAAGAACTACAGACCGATTTCCCTTCTGAGCCGCGTCTACGTGCTGTTTTCGAGAGTCATTACGAATCGTCTCGCACGCAGACTCGACGACTTCCAGCCTCCCGAACAAGCCAGTTTCCGAAAAGGCTTCAGTACCATAGACTACATACATACCCTGCGGCAGATTGTACAGAAGACCGAAGAGTACAATCTGCCACTTTGCCTGGCGTATGTGGACTATGAGAAAGCCTTTGATTCCGTTGAAATTTGGGCGGTGCTACAGTCCCTTCAGCGGTGCCAAGTTGACTGTCGATATATCGAAGTGCTGAAGTGTTTGTACAGTAGGGCTACGATGGCTATCCGAATACAGAAACAGAGTACGAAACCTATCCAACTGCAGAGAGGTGTAAGACAGTGTGACGTTATATCCCCGAAACTCTTCACCACTGCGTTGGAAGACGTTTTCAAGACACTGAACTGGAAAGGAAATGGCGAGTACATCACTCACCTTCGATTTGCCGACGATATAGTCCTTATGGGAGAATCGCTGGAGGACCTTAGCACTATGCTCAATGACCTCAATGGTGTCTCCCAACGGATAGGTCTTAAGATGAACATGGACAAAACAAAGATCATGTTCAATTTCCATGTCACACCTATGCCAGTAGTTGTTGGGAGCACTATGCTTGAAGTTGTTGACGAGTGCGTTTACCTGGGACAAATAGTCCAACTAGGTAAGTCCAACTTCGACGGAGAGGTCAATCGATGGATTTAACTCGGCTGGGCAACGTTCGGGAAATTACGACACATCTTCTCGTCAGGTATACCTCAATCTCTGAAAACTGAAGTGTATAACCAGTGCGTGTTGCCAGTGATGACATACGGATCTGAGACGTGGTTCTTCACTGCTGGCCGTATGAGGACGCTCAAGGTCGCTCAGCGAGATATGGAGAGGACTATGCTCGGAGTTTCTCTGCATGATAGACTAAGAAATGAGGATATCCGCAGTAAAACCAGAGTGACCGACATAGCCCAACGGATTAGTAAGCTGAAGTGGCAATGGGCCGGCCATATAGCTCGAAGAACCGATAACCGATGGGGAAGAAAGATTCTCGAGTGGCAGCCTCGTACCGGTAGGCGTAGTGTAGAGCGACCCTTCACTAGATGGAGTGACGACCTGGTAAGACATGCAGGAAGTCAATGGATGCAGTTGGCTCAGGACCGTGCTTTTATGGCATTTCTTGGGGGAGGACTATGTTCAGCAGTGGACTTGTGAAGGGCTGTAATGATGATGATTAATGATGTAGTGTTTGCGTAAATTTAAGAAATCATTATGAATACCACTCACAAAAAAGGTAATGCACCGTTATCGAATTAATAATAAATAAAAACTATTATAACCTAAAATGCATAAAGTATGGAAAATGATACATTTTTTATTACTAACTGACTTTACGGCTCTGGGTTCTAGCCCTTCTGAGAAAAAATTATACGATATTACCGTGAAAGCTGGATAGCATAGACAATTTTGTAGCTATTGCGGGAGCAAAGGCAACCTGACTTTATAGATATCTGATCTGATCGAATCTGTAATAAAGTTAAATCAGCACGCCCCGAATCCACGTAGGCTTGTCTGCCCTACTCCTAAAGTGTTTTTGTAACGCCGTAGGCGCAGAGGGAGACCCCCGCCCGTCGTAGCAAATCGCAGACACCTGTGCAAGCCGTAGTGTGCTTATTATTGTATTATATATTAGGTATGTTTATAATTTAAATTAATTATAAAAGCTAATATTTTGGTGTTTTGTTGAGAGCAAGAGCGAGCGTAGCGAGCGAATATACCGCGCCATTCCCTACATGATAAATTTTTTGTAAACCACTCAGAAGTAGGAGCTCCGCTTCGCGGGGCCGGGCTTCCCCCGGATGCACTACGTGGTGCTTCCTAACTCTCTCCCCCCATAAATCAGGTTTATAGTCAAAAACATTACAAAAATTTATTTAAAAAAAAAACTAAGCATATCCAGCAGAATGTTAAAGTGGGGTCGACTCTACAACTCCCTCGCCTTCCTTTTCACCGCCTTCCACTACCTTATTTCAGTTTGAGTTATCATTTTAGGTTAGTTCTATGAGATTTTCTTTCTGATTTTTCTCAAGAACGGTGCATTACCTTTTAATGTGAGTAGTATTATTATAATCGGGGATCAAACCTCTACCATATAAAACACCTTACTCCACCAAGTTCCTGCCAAACGATTCTATATTTCAACCATTTGCGTATTTGTGCAGCTATGATTAATGCTTTTCATCCAGTTATTGTTAATAGGCTGGATGACCAGGTGATATAAAATCGTGCTCTAGAAAGGTTACATATGCCAAATGAATTGGCAGAACTAATTGTAGCCAATAGGATTAACAGATACCGGACCCAGTTCCAGAATTAGATATTTTTCCTGTAATGACCATGTTTGACCTCAAATTTTTTGGATTGGGGATATACCAAATTAAGCAGGCAAGAAGCCATATAAGACAGCATGGTTCATTTCAGGTGGAAATATCGAATGATCTGGAAGTTGTGGCCCAATTAATATCATCCCAATAAGACTCCATTTTAATAAGAGGCCGTATAAAGTCTCGCCATCACTCGGGCAGAGTTTATTATACATAGTACCCGATTGACCGAGCTTTGCTCGGTATTTTTCGCTCGGTTTTTTTTTTAATTCGTGTGTTTTGGAAATTATATTTAGATACAAATTACATACTGATGAAATACGAATAATATTTTTTTCGATCGTAGCGACATAATAGAAAAAACTGAACTGGTTATTTGAATAAAAAAAGACGAGTGCAATTAGTTTAATTTAAATTTTCGTGTTTTTAAATAATACTAAAAAAGGGCACGAAAAAATAGATTTTCTCAAAAAAGAAAGGAACTTGAAAAAAATAAATAAAAAAGTCGGTCGGTCGGTCTGGGCTCGAACCATGGTATTACGATTTTGTGACCGCCCATTATACCAATTAAGCTATTTGTAATCATTAATAAACTGTCAAAATTTACCTTCTTATTCTAACGATATTGTAGCAGTTTTTCATTGCCTAAAAACACGGACAAGAAGACATTTTCTAAAAATAAATCCTAGCTAGACCGATTTATTGCCCGAAACTCCCTGCACACAAAATTTTATGAAAATCGTTGGAGCCGTTTCCGAGATTCCGATTATATATATATATATATATATATATATATATATATATATATATATATATATATATACAAGAATTGCTCGTTTAAAGGTATAGGATATATACTGTTGGTGAGACAAAGGACAAGTTGGAATGAGATGATTGCAGGTTATTATTGCAGTTGCATTTCGGGACAACGGAGAGTGCGTTGCTGTGCCCACATAATGACCATTATCTGGTATTTGGTACGGGCTCGGTATCAAAATTCCATAACCGCACCGGCCTCATTTCTAGATGACATTTTAGTAAGAGAGGATTCTGAAGTAGGATAAAAAATAATAAATAAATCTGTTTTATTTTTATTACCTTAAGTAGTCACTCAATAACTATTATGCTTTACTTTCTATATTTCATAGGACTGTTACCCTTTGTTATGACATTATCCAGGCTTTAAGTGTCTGTCAAGGCTCAAGGCGTAACTTTGACAAATTGAAAACCTGTTATATAATTGTACCTTAACACTTTTAACTTCAAGCTGCAGCCCAGTTAGAAACATATACCTTAACAGAAATTAGTATTCAGGGTTATTTAGTTTCTACATCCTAAAACGGCCAGCCTAAAGTTAAATAAATTATGTATTATTAGTGCAATAAATTAGTATACTTCTCAGGGTAGACTTTTAAGGATAGAAAAATGGAGTTACCCTCTATTCACATTTAATCTCGGTTTTGAGCTCTCTGGCAAAAAATATGATTGATTATTTATATGAACAATTTTCTTTTCTGCAATTTGTTAGTACTTTTACATTTTTTTCCTCCTGAATTGCATTGATAGTGATATGCAAATATCAACAAGAACGTTACTTGTCCCAAGACCAAAATAGCACATCGCCAGTCATGAATACACTTTTTTCATGTTTTATCAAAAAATAAAACATTTTTTGTAATAGTTTACATAAACATAAACATAAACACTCACGCCTGTCACCCAGAGGGGTAGGCAGAGACTACAGACTTCCATTTGGCACGATCCTGACACACCTCTCTCGCCTCCTTCACATCCATACACCTACGCATGCATGCTCGTCGGTTAAGGGTACTCCTAATTTGGCCCATTTTCAATAAATCGCCAATTTGGTCGATAAATTTTCGTCTAGGACGTCCCTTTCCGACTCTGCTATTCACTTCTGCAACATAAATTTTCTTTGTCACTCTTTCCTCATCCATTCTTTCCACATGACCAAACCACCGAAGCATTCCTTTTTTTTGAGTTTAAGTTATCTTTTTCACTATTATATTATATCAGTCTTACTCACACTCCTTCATTTTTTCGTTACGTGTCCTTTAAGACACGTAACGAAAAAATGCAGGAGTGTGATCATTCCTGGGAACTAAGTTAGAATGCATCGTTTCCAGTATAAAGGATCTTCAGTTCTCTGCACTCACCATATGAAACGAAACAACATTAAACTGTTATTTTACGCTGGTATTCTAGGAGAGCATGGTCTTCCCCCGGTCGATCGTTCATGCTACAACCATAATATGGCTACAGTGTGGCTCCAACACGAATGTAATTAGAGTTTTAAAATAACATAAACAACAAACATTGATCATGTGCAACAACATTGAGCTGTGATTATCCTAGGGAGAATACAAGGTCATGGTATATAGTCATGAAGACATTTTATTGTCATCGGTTCCTAATACGTTCGCAAAATTTCAATTTTTCAGTTCTCCCGAAACGCATGAAAATTATTTAAAAACTTACCATTACATTCATATAAGCATACAGCTCTACTTACAATATTTTGTATTTATTTAATATTAATTTAAAGCGTTATGACAACCGTTGTGTTCACGTACAGCCGCTAGGTAAACTATACGCTGAAGTATTTAAATAAATGTTGCATTCAGTTAACTTTTTGTAATAAGTACATACTAACCTCAGAATTTTTTCAGTAAATTATGAGCCAACGCCTAAAATAAACATGTTTTTATTTTAATATTGGAAAAATATTCAGAGTAAGTCTCAATTAAGTATACCGTTAAAGAACTGTTTTTAGGGTTCCGTAGTCAACTAGGAACCCTTATAGTTTCGCCATGTCTGTCTGTCCGTCTGTCCGTCCTCGCTTAATCTCTGTGACCGTTAGCACTAGAAAGCTGAAATTTGGTACCAATATGTGTATCAATCACGCCGACAAAGTGGTAAAATAAAAATTGGAAAATAATGTTTTATTAGGGTAGCCCCCCTATATGTAAAGTGGTAAGTGATTTTTTTTTAATTTCAACCCTTACGTGTGATATATTGTTGGAAAGGTATTTAAAAATGAATAGGGGTTTACTAAAATCATTTTTTGATAATGTCAATAATTTAAGAAATAATCGCTCCAAAGGTAAAAAAACAATGTGTCCCCCCCCTCTAACTTTTGAACCATAGGTTTAGAAAATATGAAAAAAATCTGAAAGGTAGAACTTTATAAGTACTTTCTAGGAAAATTATTTTGAACCTGGATGGAAACAGTTTTTGTACAAAAAAGACAAAAAGTTGTACAAAATAATTTCTGGACTAAGTTTGTAGTATAATCGTTTAAGCAGGCATTTTTTTAACTTCGTTTACATATTTTATTATCCTGAACGTATCTTTTTTCAAACAAAAAAAGAATTATTAAAAACTTATCCAAAATTACCACCGAAAACTTCTGGCACGTCTATGTATTAATTAGTAACCCAATTCCCCGAGAGATGGCGCTGTAGGTACTTATTACATTGGGTCGGGTATTATCGAATTGTTCGGTTGGTCTCTCCTTGGCATCGCCTGTCGCGGAGCGTGCAATGTTGCACGCTCCATGTTCGCGCACGTACCCACTACCGGGAGCAGTTGCAGGAGCGCGGAGCGCTGCTGGAGCGCGAACATAATGGATACCCACCTTTAAACTCATAAGTGGGAACACTTATTGTGACGGACGGGAAACTACGGAACCCTACACTGAGCGTGGCCCGACACGCTCTTGGCCGGTTTTTTTTTATTTATTATCCAATAGCAACGTAGCACAGTAGCCAAGTTATTGTTTTCATTAACGTCTTTAAAATTATTTCTTGTCATTATACCTCTTCGGTTAGAGGCGATAAGGTACAGCAAACATCTATCACTCTCTATCATGATGCTAGACCGATAAGAAAAATTGTTCCCGAGGGACCTCTCCGCTTACAAATCGTCTATAATTTATTACAGGAAATTGGCGTGTACGCTATTGGACTCATTTTATATATAGGCTTACTGAGATATGGTCATAAGTAGCTCGTAGCTCGAAATTTGTATTTATATTTGAAAATTATAATTTGTATTTCATACAAAAGAAATTTTTCAATTTGTGATAGATATGACGTTCATTTTTTTTTCAATCAATTTTTAACAACGTATATACAGAAATATATATTTATCAATAATAAGAGAAGAGTTTCCTGTTATTGAAAAAGGGTGAGAAACGAGCACATAGTCTAACTAATGACAAGTGGACGCTGTGGCATACCTATAAACATCTACATCTATCGTCGATTAAGTATCAAAATGTAGGTTGACAACACTAAAGACTAAGGTGGAACACATCGCCGCCAGTACATATAGCATGCTTGACTATATGTGTTACCATTCAATTTAAGCGGTATTGAAATTTTAGAGAATGAATAGAGAAAAATTATATAAACCGAGCTCCGTACTATCTTAGTATAATGATGACTTGTATATTTTCGACCAGAATTGTCTTCCGAAGAAATCAAGATGTTATCAATATGATGAAGTTTTGACTGCCAATTACGCTACTTTATGTAGAGAGGGAAATGTGTGGTCCCCTATAATATAGCTCATGTTCAGCTAGAAAAAAGAAAGACTTTTGGGTGAAATAGGCGTTATACTGTAAACGTTAACGATAAACGCATATGCATAACGAACAGAAAAATCACTTATTTCTTTTTCTAAACCTGTGTACATTAAAATGATTTTTGTTTCTTTAATTTTATATAACGTGTAACGGCGGTGTAAGATTATCCACTTCCCCATACCGTCCCGAGGGTGCCGTAAGAGCCGTAAGTGAGAAAAAAAAACAAGATGTGCAGCAGCGACTTCCTGTCTACAATAAGCACACAGTCCACCTGATGCTAAGTAGATGTTGCGTTCTTGATTAAGAATCAAAGTACTGATGCGTGGTCACCTCTGAGCACTAAGTTGGAATTGCTAGTGTTAGATTATTAGTATAAATATTTCTTTTTATGACAAGTTTCTAAACGATTAATTGTCATTGGAATGTTCTTTTGTCACGTTTTTTCTGTAATTGTTTTGACTCAATTTTAATTCCTAACGTTTAAGAATTATAAAAATAACTTATTTACTAATAATAAATATTTATACGTAATTATATTCACATAATTAATCACTCAAATAATAAAAGTACTTATATTTTAAATGTTACTGTAACTAGGAAATTAGCGAACCGATATGGCGGCATTTGACTGAATAAGTGACGAAGACTGATTTGTTAAAATTGATTAAATAATTAAAAATACATCCAGACCTATTAATTTTATATTTGTTTTCAATGAAGAGGGTTTTCGGTTCTCTACACTCACCGTACGAAACACAGCAGCATTAATTTGGTATTTTACGCTGGTATTATTTAAAAGCGTTATTTTGTAAGAATGTGATCCTTCTTCGAACGATCCGACCCATTTGCACTGCAACCATAATATTGCTGCAGCTAATATAGAGCCGCGTTCTACCACGTATAAAGATATAAATACAAGAATACAGATAATTGATAGAATCAAGCGCTATTTTGGGGAATCCATTGTAATATATAATTTATTACTTTTCAACCTTCCGCTAACTAATTACAATGATGTGTCTTACCTGGATTGAAGAGCACCTCCCGCCCTCCCTCAATTGCATGCACTAACTCCGTTACCACTAGTCCCAACACCACTACTCCCGGCACCACTACTTCAAACACCACTATTACAGGTAAGACACACCATCAATATAACCACCATCAGTATAAATAGCAGCTGTTTTGGCTCGCCGCTCACTTAGCGGTCAGTCGCCGTAGAGTCTACATTACCTGAGGATACCTCGTGAAAACCTCGCGAAACACGTGTCGTATTGTCGTCGATGGTGTGTCTTACCTGGAATAGTGGTGTTGGAAGTAGTGGTGCCGGGAGTAGTGGTGTTGGGAGTGTTGGTGCTGGGACTAGTGGTGACGGAATTAGTGCATGCAATTGAGGGAGGGGCGGGAGGTGCTCTTCAATCCAGGTAAAACACATCATTGTAATTAGTTAGCGGAAGGTTGAAAAGTAATAAATTATTTATTAAGAATACAGATTATAAAATATTTTAAGGAGGCCTATGTTCAGCAGTGGACTTGTGAAGGGCTGTAATGATGATGAGGATATAAAGAAAAGGTGGTTGCCTATTTACCTGCTAAACGTAACTGTTGAAGAAGTCCCCTAAATAACGTTAATCTATGAGGGAGGCCTATGTTCAGCAGTGGAATTTTAATTGGCTGTAATAACGATGATGATGATGAATCCATAGCTTAATCACAAGCATCACTAGCGTTTTACGAATACAATGTTCGTAGTATAATAAGAAAGTACCTAGTGAACCTAGTGTACCGAGAAACAAACTGTTAGAAATTAATCTCATTTTTTTTAATAAATCTACTCATTGATGAAATTATTCTGAAGGTAATTGCTAAAAATAATAAACGTGTGAGAGCGGATGTTCAACTTGCTCTCTTGCTAACGCAATTAATCATTATCAGGAATAAGACAGCGTACTTCACTACACATTCAGTATAGAGTAAATACAGTTTGACCAACCGTAAAAAGTCACCACCACTACCACACATTGGTGTGACGTGAAACACATAATTACATGATAAATTAAATATTTTTAGACCCAACCTCGAACTCATGGTTAAAAATACACATAGCGCTATTAAGTATGTAACTATGCAAAAAAAATTACTCGCACATACGACGTGGTAGCACTTTGCTCTAGGTACTAGGTTATTGAGGTAACCTTCTCAATAGTCAAGTTTCGTAGTAAATTACCTATCGTAAATTGCGCGGCTAAGTCAAGTTTGTTGCTTTGTGCGTGAAAACACCGAATAAACGAATTTTCCCAGAAATGAGACTTAGAAAATAGAAACGAGAGATACCCAGATGAATTTTACACCTCCTATATTCTAAATTTCATCAAAATAGTTATAGCCATTTTCAAGAACGCAAATAATGCCGTGGGTGATATATATATATATATATATATATATATATATATATATATATATATATATATATATATTTTGTATGAGTCTTGCCGATGCCAGTCCACCTCTTACAACACCCACACAACAACACGTAATTAATAATTTAAACAGCATAATCCTATACCTTTAAACGAGCATTTCTTGTATATATATATATATATATATATATATATATATATATATATATTGGTTATATAATGGTGAAAACACCTGAGATGAGACCAACAGGCAAACTAGAAGACAGGACGCGAACCAAGGCATTACGATTTTGCGACCGCTCGATATCCACTTGAGCTATTATAATCATTAACAGAGTGTCAAAATTTACCTTCTTATAGTGTAGTAGTTTTTCATTACCTGAAAACACAGACAAAAAGACATTTTCTAAAAACAAATCCTAGCTAGATCGATTTATTGCCCCCCAAACTCCCCGGACACTAAATTTTATGAGTCGTTGGAGCCGTTTCCGAGATTCCGATTATATATATATTTTATTTATATATATATATATATATTATTA